>CM035803.1:7048460-7288460 GCA_020466265.1 Siphamia tubifer
TCATGAAAAGCACCATGGGTAGCTCCCTCATAGCCAATGGGATGCTCCGTACAGTACATAAATGACATATTTACATACATTACGTAGTTACGTACAGTAATATACATAGTATTTATGTCTCTGGGGTTTTGGTTTCCTTTCGTTAATAGAATTGAGGTAAGGTTTTTTCGTTACTTGGATTATTCGTTAGCTGGGTCTTTCATAAGTAGAGCTAACAGTGTATATGCATAAAGAAATCAAGAAGAATAGAAGAGTACTGATAAATAAAAAAATAAAAATGGAATAAAATATTATTATTATTATTATTAATAATAATAATGAACAAATAAAGCACAATATAATAATGCCTAATTAATTAAATAAATAATCAATCATAAAGAAAGTAAATAAAATGCAATTTTTTAAATAATGATTAACTAAAAATAAAAATAAATAAAAAATAAATAAAGCCACTACAGGAACGGTCTGTCTTGCTCCACTGTCAAATTCCAGTTTGGGAAACCTTTCAGGCGAAGGCGGCTTGGATGCTCAAACCACTTTTCACTGAGCAGAGTCAATGTCACCGCTGTGGAGTGTGTGTCTGAACAAACTCCACCGCAATGTATTGTGTGTGTGTGTGTGTGTGTGTGTGAGATGTTAAACACACATGGCGCTGTCGTCCAAACCAAACCATGTGATCTTTGTCCTCATTCCTCAGTCCTGTCTGTTCACGAAGAAAAAGTGAACAGTATTAGCATCAAAGCCGAACAGACACTCACCGCTCCACTGGCATCCAGGGGGCGTGGCCTCAGCCACTCTCTGTTCAGTCTGAATGCAGGTATGATGATGTGAAAGCGGCGGTATCACGCGTTTATACAACTGACAAAAGACGTTAATGAGGCCGTGAAGAGACACTGACAAGAGAGAACATGGGAGGGGTCAAAGGTCAACACACACAAGGAACAGCCACACTCTCTGAAAGAGGGGGGGGGGGGGTCAAAGGTCAACACACTGAAAGCACCACACCCAATGTCTGGAGTATGTGAGCATGAGAGCAGCAGAGGGAAGCGGGGTTTTAGTGGCTTTACCCAGTCGACATAAATACCAGCATTCAACTCTTTGGTGCCATGGTACCTCATACTGGATCTAGTACCCATTAGCCTACGGGATGGAGCTACCATGCTCTACAGCAAGGGTCACCAACCCTGGTCCTTGAGGACCCCTATCCTGCATGTTTTAGATATTTCCCTCTTCCAACACACCCGATGGTCATCATCAGTCTTCTGCAGAGCTTGACGATAGGCTGATCATTTCATTGTTGGAAAAGGAATACATCTAAAACTTGCAGGATAGGGGCCCACAAGGACTCGGGTTGGTGACCCCTGCTCTACAGTATTATAGATGTGACTGCACTACCAGTCTTGGCCACAATCTTACAAACAGGATCTTTAAATTATACTACATTAAATGAAGACGTTTTTAAAAAATTATTAAATTAATTTGAATTTAATCAGATTAGAATGTAAAGTTCTATAAATGACTGTGGAATAAATATACTGTAATTGCTCATCTGATAGAACATGGAAAAACAGAAGAATTTCTTTCCAATCTTTTGTCCAAACTCTTTAACTTTCCAACTAAAAATCTCAGTAAATAACTGTTTGCTTTAAGGAAAACAATCAAACTCTGTATAAATGTTCAGGTGTGTGTTGTGTTTCTTAAACACACCATCTCTTGCCATATTCAAATTCCACCATTAATGTGGAACAAGCCACGCATGTTAACAAAAAAAAACAAAACACTGGAGGTGACAACTTCCTGAAGCTGCTCAACGGTCACCATAGAAACAAGGGAGGTGACAACTTCCTGAAGTTACTCAAAGGTTGCCATGGTTACACCCACTTCGTATTAAAACACACACAGTGGTTTATGTTCAGAATCTGTTCAGGCACTGGGATTTAGAGTGTAGAATAACAAGAAAAGAAAAAAGCTGTTGAAGGAAAGAAACGGTATAAGAAGAAAAGGAAACAACAGTAGGAAAAACGGTACAGCTACATGAGTAAAATAACAAACTAGTGTTTCCAGGCACAAGTTATATCTGTTAATGGACATCTTCCTCTCAAAATGTGACACTATGGGTTTGACCTTTCAAGGTCACTGAAGGTTAAAGGTCATGGCGTCATTTTGAATACCATGCCAGGTTTCTTATCTGTTAACAATAGCAACCAGGTCTCTATCTTCACAGGATTTTTATCCACCAAATCTGTACTTTCAAAACCGTATCGGTTCTTAAACTGTATTTAAACTGGTACTTTAAAAATAATGAAAACTTAATTACAACCAGAGATGTACACAATTGAACCATAACATCAAAATGTAACCAATGACCAGTTTGTCTGACAAACTGTGAGATGCATTTCTGCTACAAATCATTAATCTATTATTATTATTATTATTATTATTATTATTATTATTATTATTATTATTATTATTGAGATAGCTCCACATATCATGTCACTAGTTGAGGAATCCACAAACATCAGTTATTTGTATTTGGCATTAAAACTACTCATAATGTCATGGTCTAGTATCTCCATAGTAGATGGTCTGAAGTTTTGTCGCTTTGGTCTCATTCCCACACTTGGTATTTCCTATACTGATGCTATTAGCTCAGTGTTAGGCTAGTTCTATTAGCACAGTGCTAGGCTACTTAGCTTTTCACATAGGCTTTAAATGGTGCAGGTTCTGTTTTAAGGTAAACACCGTGTGCCACCAAGTGCTTCAGTAAATTAGATGTATTCCAGCCTGTGCATGTCAATGTCTTTAGACACCTATGGCATATGGAAGAATCTGGATCTTGTGAACTTTAACCACGCATTTGATGTTTTTGCCTTTGACGTGTTGATGTCCTCGGCACTGCTGTGTGCACACACTGCCGATAACAGTGGACGGAGCACTTAATTAAAGAACAGGTGTAAATATACTGAAATAAGGTACAGAAATTCACGTTACATTTTGGTTTGGTTACTACCGTTAACGTTTGCCACAGCTCCATACCTATACCGAAGTGTGGAACCCAACCCTAGTATTGACCCAGTGACCCCCTTGAGTCAACAATAGGTCAAAATCTAGAACACACAAGTTGTAGAATTGAAAGACCAACATTTTGGTGGTCATTGGAAGTCCGTAAGATGAATTTCAAAAGTTATATCCAAAATTCAATTTTGACCTTTATTGTTACCTTTGACCTATGTCTTTCAAGGTTCTAATGTCAATGCACATCAACAGTGAGAGCAAAAAGAAGCTATATGCTAAACTCAGTTTACAGAAGTGAAAAGGAAATTCCTGATTTGCCCAATCCCTGATCGTTGTAAAAACACATTTCCTGGTCCTTGTGTTGCAGTCGATCATGAATTTATTTTATCCGTCAACCTCACCCGTCAAAGTCAGTGGGCGGATCTTAACAGATGATTGGTTCCCCTGCACACCCAGTCCAGTCAAATGGTTTCCAGATAAAGGATTGATGCAGAGCTTGTGAACACATTCCCCTTTTAACCTCTACATTTGTTTGGATACTTTAGGAAACTAAACTTTACTGATAACTGCTAAAAAATCTAGACTCTTGATCTGCCACTCCCAATGTAGTGGATTTAACTGGATTTGTGTTAGCCCCACCCACCAACTTTGATGGGTGAGGTGTTGTGTGAATGTGGGTGAGAGTTAGTGTTAATGGGTGAATGGGTGAATGTCAGGTTAATATAAAGCACTTTGAACACCATGAAGATGGAACACAACTGTAGAAGTGCAATTTATTTACCATTTAGTTTTGTGTAAATTCGCTGAGAAACAAACAATTCAAACAAAGCTATACCCCTTGCCCCTCCCCTTTGGAGGTGGGGCTAAGAAAATATTTATTCATTCATTGTAACACTGATTTTGTGTTTGTGTTTGTGTTTCCAGCCAATCAGCTTCAGTCCAGAGACAGTAAACCAGAGCCCTGGTAAGTTCACTCCGCTCAATGTGTGTGTGTTGTACTTTTTCTTTGGTGTCTGTTTCTCAATGTATGTTTTGTGTGCAAACAGCGCACTTTGCTTGATGGGGTTTTGAGCCCCCTCCTAGGCACAGCTGCCTTGGAGGCTCTGTTGGGGGCTCAAAACCCCATTAAACGTGCACTTTTCGGTGCATTGTGCTTTTTTCATGGTATTGTGGGTGACGTGTAATTTGTGCAGATCCGAAGAGTGAGTAAACATGTGTGCTTGTTTTTTTTTTGTTTGCTTCGATTTCGGAAGCGGCCGTGTAACTTCTTGAAAATAATTTAAAAAGGACTGTTCGACTGTGACTGTTGTTATTTGTGAACTCAAAACACATTGACAGAATCAAACTTCAACCCAATCCATGCTATAATTTAGTCAAGCCTTTGCTAAAGCAATATTTTTAAACATTGAGCAAAATGTGTGCAAATGACGTGCAAACGTCGGGTTGTTGTAGACCTTACAATACAATACAATAAAAAAATGTTAATGCATAAATGTACTTTTTGGAGTTTAAAGGTGACTGTAAAAGTGATCACAGTGAAGCAATTTACATACAGGCACACAGAGGTGACATTACGGGGAAAGCGACAACCCCCACCCCAATAGAAGCTTTCAGAAGACCCAACCCTTCAGGAGCTGAGGACAGATACTGTAACATGTTGAAGAAGGAGGGGTCGACAGAAAGGTGTTACAGACTGTATGTCTGAGCTTCCTCTTTAGTGTCTCATGGCCTCTTGGGTCATGGATGGTCAAATACTCAGACTGAACTTTTCTGACAAGTGACTAAGTAATCTTAAAAGTAATCTCATGCTGAAATATTTTGTAATACTGTAACTGATTGTAAACTCTGATTGTGATATTAAAATAATGAGAAGACAGTGAGAAGACTCAAAGAGGTATGTCTTAATTAACCACCCATAGATATAAATATAACGAAATATAATTGAGTTAAATATGCTTACTTAATTATGTAAAAAGTATTAGTTAAGTCATTGTTACAAATACAGGGTGCAAAATGAGCTGTGATTGTGGTAGTAGACTTCATTATTTGAAGTGTTGAATAGCTGGAGTGAAAAATGAAAAGCTAAAAACCGAATTTGGAATATTTTCTGACAGACACAGGCAGGTGTCTGTTATTGGTCTGTCAGAACATAGGGTGTTTTAATGGTAAATCATTAGTTACTTCTATGAACACATCTGAGTGCACCGTTTCCTTAGCTGAGTAAACTAGACAAACCCACCTAGTGGCCAAAGATAGATTTGCCTGGCGATAAGCCCAGCATTAGCCACACCCAGCCTGCCAATCACAACAGGATTTTTTTTTCCCTGTTTGAGGGTTTGGGGCGGGGCTTAGCAGGATGGTGACACGGCCCTGTGACAGTGGAAACAGCACAAGTAAGATAGCTATGGCTATAGAGCAGGGGTGTCAAACTCCAGTCCTCGAGGGCCGGTGTCCTGCATGTTTTAGATGTTTCCGTCTTCTATCACACCTGGAAACCATTACATCATTATCAGTCTTCTGCAGAGATGATCAAGGGCTGATTATTGAGTCTTAAGTGTCAGTGCTGATGCATTCTGAATGATTTAGTTTAAATATTCAGAAAAATTCAACTGTTTGCCTTAGATTTTAGTTTTATTTGATTTTGTCAAAAGGCAACTTTTTTTAAAAGGCTAAATTAAAACTGCTGGGATCAAATATCAATATTAGTTTTCTTTTTTAGCATTTTTTTTTTGCTAATTTTTTCCATCTTATTTATAATTTTGTAAATATTTCTTAGTTTTTGTTCATTGTTTATTTTTTGACATTTTTTTTATTTTATTATTATTATTATATATTTTTCTTTGATTTTGTTCCGCTTGTGTCTTACTTTGTGCATGTTACTAATTATTTTGTTAGTTTATTATTATTATTATTATTATTATTATTATTATTATTATTATTATTATTATTATTATTATTATTATTATTATTATTATTATTTATTTAATTTTTTTAAACTGTGGGACTGATAAAGTCTCAGGAGTTAAAGGTTTAAGTGACTCATGTGGAAGAGGGAAAAATCTAAAACATGCAGGACACCGGCCCTCGAGGACTGGAGTTTGACACCTGTGCTATAGATCAGGGGTTCTCAAACTTTTTTGGCCCAGGTCCCCCTTGGAGGGGTGAAATTTTTCCATGTCCCCCCTCATCCTCACGATACTGAAAATGATAAAAAACCACTTCAACAATGATTATTATGAAACAGTGATAACCTTTTTTAATAGTGCTTTTGTGCAAACCAGTGACATTTTCAGGTATTATAATATCTTTGTGTCTGCTTTGCAAGTGTGTCTTAAGGTTGGCTGGCTTCATAGCCTCCATTGCAAGGCACTTCAGACACAGGATGCATTTTGGTCTCCCATTATTGTTCTCAATGAAGCCAAACTCAATATAACTATCAATGTACTTTCTCTTTTTAGGGTTAGGGCGTTTGTTTTTGTCATTGTCATTTCTTTTACCACTTCTTGAGGAACTTGGCGGACACAAAAATCGATCCATGTTCGCTGCAGGGTGGCTAAAAATAGCCTGTGACTCGCTCCGTCTCAATTTAGTCAAGCTGGCGTCAAACAGCGCTGTTACTTCCGCCCGCTCGCTACAAAATGAAACTTCCGCATTTCAAAATAAAACAGCAAAAAAACAAAACAAAACCGTTAATAATTTTGCATACCCCCTGGACATGCGCCACGTCCCCCTAGGGGTCCGCGGACCCCAGTTTGAGAACCGTGGCTATAGAGCAACGGTGCTTTTAGTCAGCTTTGTAATGGGTTTTCGAAGACTTTAACTTGGGTTTTTTATTGAAAGATGAACAGAAAGAGACACTCTGTTCATTGCCCTTGAAGAAGGATGTTTTTGGGGTTCTGTCGACTGGTTACAGCAAAAGCTTAACGTACCAGCTAACTCCGCTGATAGGAAAAAGATTAATCTGACTTGATTATCTCCACAGTATGCCGCGTCCCATTGCTTTCCATCACTATTAGAAAACATCACTGTTCTAATATTGTTTGTATATTGTACTATGTTTGGTCATAGCGTTGGCCTATACCTGCACAGACAGTTTGAACCACAACAGTTTTGGTCTCACCCACAGCCCTTACCAGCTGCTAGCCTTCTGCCCATGTGGATCCAGACTACAGTTTGGAACTCATAGTCAGGCTCACTAGGCTACTGCTACCTCAGTGTTCAATGTTTCTATACTGATTTGGTTCTGATACAAGGAAGTTGTTTGAGCTAGTACTAAAGCTGTAATGGTATGTGTATTCCTGCCGAACCGTTGAAAATAGATGTTTGGTTCGGTACAGCCCTATACCGAATGTATACAGTCAGTTTGTACGTAACCATGTGCATGTCGTGCAGAGGTGACGGTAGAAAAATGACTTGAGGTTGAACAACAGTTTAGCGGTACTTCTGCATACATGTCCATGACACACTAATGATTGGATCAGAATGCGTGAAGGAACACTCCCCCGTCCCCTCTAGCTTTGTGATTAGCATCCAGCAGTAGCAGAGTAACATCCAGCTACATTTTGTGCCATCACTTGTTTTGAAAATGTGTAGAGAAAAAAAACACAGAGAGCACATGAACCAGTATGATCCACCATTTTTTCCAGTTTATGTAGCTGCTACTGTGGCTCCGTCTTCTCTTGTAGATGCTAATGTTAATGCTCAGATTTGCTGTATTGGACATGCTTTCATTTCTCTGTTGTTCTGACACACCACGCAGAAAATGCAGCATGTGTTGGTAAATCGGGGTGACCCATAAGATTCCAAACGGAATGATACCTTAATAAGATGTTGATTTTTTTTTTTTTTTTTTTTTACTGTTTAAAAGGAATTCCTTATTTTTAATTTCAATATTTGGGTAATCATTTAAGAATATGTCATTTAACTTACTGGAACCAAGCAGTAGTTTGAATTATTTGCTGTTTCCTTTTTTATATTGAACATTTTTTTGGTTTAATAAATACTGTGCTGAGGAAGAAACTTTGTTTCCAAAAATTAACCGAACTGTGACTTTAACCGAACCGTGATTTTTCTGTACCGTTACACCCCTAGTTAGTACTGAGGCGTTTTTGTTGTGTTCTGTGCTGGCTGTTATGACTGAGCATTACGTGCATCTCTTTGTTTTTTCTTCATTATGTGTTTGTCCATGTACAATGTAGCCTATATGTGTATATTGTGTGTGTGTTGTGTTGTAGTTCTGTATTTCTCAGTGTGTGTATATTGTGTTGTAGTGTGGTTGCCATAGCAGCGGATCAGAAGCGCTCTCAGTTTAAAGAACGAGCTCGCAGCATCAACTCCACTGGATCTGGCAAGAGCAGCACCGTGTCCAGGTTAGGCCACACCCCCTTCCCTCCTGAGGCACCACCCACACTGGTTCCAGGTAGAGCACAGGTGTCAAACTCCAGTCCTCGAGGGCCGGTGTCCTGCATGTTTTAGATATTTCCCTCTTCCATGTGATTCAGTTTAACCCTTTAACTCCTGAGAACTAACAAAATAATTGGTAACATGAAAAAGTAAGAAACAAATGGTAGAAAAATCAAAGAAAATTACGACAATAAAAAAAACCCAAAATGTAGAAAAATAAACAAAATGAGCAACAAACACTAATAAATATTTACAAAATGACAAATAATGTGGAAAAATTTGAAAAAAAATACTAAAGAAGAAAACTACTATTGAAATTTGGTCGCAGCTATTTTAATTTTGCCTTTAAAAAAAGTTTAAATAAAATTAAAATAATTAAGTCATCCATTCAGAATGCATCAGCGCTGACACTTAAAGAGTTAATAATCAGCTCCTCATCAGACTGATAATGATGTAATGGCCTCCAGGTGGAATGGAAGAGGGAAACATCTAAAACATGCAGGACACCGGCCCTCGAGGACCACACTTTGACACCCCTGAGGTCGAGGGTTGTGGTCACAACCACACCTGATCACAAAGGAGGCGGAGTCACAGCTAAACCTGTTATTTTGTTTATTATTTTATTCAGTTGTGTTAATTTTGTTGATTATTTTTGTTAGTTTAGTCGATTATTGTGATCATTTCAACACATGTATTTTATACATTTTTTGTTTTAATTTTGTGGATTATTTTGATAGTCTCTAAGTATTTAGTTGATTTTTTTCCAGTTTGGTTCATTTTGTTGTTTATATTATTCTTTTTTATTATTATTTTTGGTAGTTTAATTGATTATTTTGATCATTCATACTAATTTGGTTGATATTTTTTTTTCATTCAGTTTTGTTAATTTTGTTAATTGTATTCTTTTTTGATTATTTTGATCATTTCTAGTAATGTTAATATTATTCAGTTTTGTTGATTTACTTTGTTCAGGTTTGTTAATTTTGTTTTGGTATTTTATTCCTTTTTGTTCATGTAGTTGATTATTTTGTTAATTTGTTCTTTTTTCATTGATTATCTAAGTCAGACATGTCCAAACCCTAACCCAAAGGGCCGGTGTGGCTGCAGGTTTTTGTTCCAACCAAGCAGCACCACACCAGACTGGACTCAATTAATCAACTGATCTCAGTCTTCAGAGAGTTGATTGGTCAAACTGTTTACTGTTGGTTGGTTGGAACAAAAACCTGCAGCCACACCGGCCCTTTGTGGAATAGTTTGGACATGTCTGATCCAAGTAATTTCTACTAATTTTCTTTATTGTGTTCAGTTTTGGTACTGTTGTCTTGACAACACAAATGTTTTACTTCCCTATTTTTAAGAACAAACATCTGCAGGTGTGTGTTTTAAAGTCTGTAGTGTTGCTGGTGGACAGTGGGCGGGGTGGGGCTCTAGGGTTTAGACAAGGGGCGGGGCTAAGGGCATGTGGCATCATGGTGCATTATGGGATGTCTTCCAATCCTCATAGTTGTGGTTTTAGTTATGACTCATGTGCGTTAGCTTCAGTTGTTGATCATTTAGTTCATCACCCAGGTCACATGACCAGCTGAAGGTCATGTGACCATCAGACACATCTGCTCCAAAAATGCTGGAGCCCAGAAAACTCAGGAATGTACTTAAAAAAAAAAAAATACTACCATGATGCAAAAAAAGGCTAGTATGATGCAAATAAAAAATGGCCCACAACAGAAATGACCGTCCAACCTGATAATTGGTCCTGGTTGCTGGGGACTGTTATTGTTGACGGACAAACAGAAAACTGAAGAGGGACTGGTGGGTAATTTTTTTTTGTTTGGATCGCACTCACCTTTTATTTGCATAATGGTATATATATATATACATACATATATATATATATATATATATATATATATATATATATATATATATATATATATATATATATATATATATATATATATATATATATATATATATATATATATGTATGTATGTATGTATGTATGTGTGTGTATATATATATATATATATATATATATATATATATATATATATATATATATATATGAGCTTCTGGGCGACCATACAAAAACCATCAGATCCACCACTTCCTGTTTATTTAATCTATTATTTAACAAACTCTGTGTGTGTGGGTGTGTGTGTTTGTCTCAGTGTATCAGAGTTATTAGATCTGTATGAGGAGGATCCAGAGGAAATCCTCCTAAATTTGGGTTTTGGTCGAGAAGAACCAGACGTTTCCTCCAGAGTTCCATCCAGGTTCCTGTCACACACGTCGTCAGCGCGAGGCATCGACGTCAAGGTACACAACAATACACAACCATTAAGGGTTGAAGGATGCTTTGGCCGGCCTATATATCGGTCCGATATTTGAGTTTTTTAAGTGTATCGCCATTGGCCATTTCACATGTTGTTTTCACAATACTGAATTTCAAAGTGAAAATGGCTCTCCTAAAATTATGAAAGTGTAAACAGCAATACAATGCAAAAAAACTATATAAAATGTATACAAAAAATTGTGCATTGTATGCATTTTGACCCATTCTAATAACTGAGTAATATCCAAAATAAAAATATCTTTGTATATTTTTTCAAAAACATATAATGTGTCTCTTGGAGCTCTTAAACAACCTGTATGAGATAAAATAGTTAAAACTATTAAAGTTACAAACAAGTAACATATTGTGCACACTACACAGTACTGAATTTCAAAGTGAAAATGGCTCTCCTAAAATATAGAAAGTGTAATGTACACAATGTTACATGTTTGCAATTGTTTACAATATAATTAAGTATTTTATGTTTTACAGGTTGTTTAAATTTCACAAGTTCTACCTCAACTTGTTTTTTATTTTATTTGTTTCTGTTAAATATTTATTTTTAACTTGAGTGGAGACCTGGATTATTTATTTATTTATTTTTACCCATATCTTCCCCAAATATCAGCTTAAGGAAATCATCAGTCCGTATCGGCTAAGAGCGATGGGAAAAAATCGGTATCGGCATTGGCCATTAAAAACCTTAACAACCATACAACAACCACACAAAAATACAACAACAACAGTACACAACACAACACAGTGCAGCACAACAGTAGTAGAGCCTGACCCGTTAATCGGTATCAGCCAATACGTAGTTGATTTATGAACTTGTTTTGCTGTTGAGTTTCTGTCATTCACTTGCTCCTGTATGCATGTGTGCTGCCTGGAGATTTACTGGAGAGTAAATCCTGTCAGTTCTGCATAGATTTCTGCTCTGACAATCACACTATCACCTCCACACACATGCATTTGAATCACCCCAGCCCCGTACATGCTCAGATAATGGCTGTTCTTCCCCCGCCCGAATGACCTCTGCCCTGCGTGTACTCCGACAAGGATCGCTCGTTCCCTGCACCGCCCGTGCACACTCCAAGGAATGGAGTGCTATTCCCCCTGGTCCCAAAGCCTCCCTCTTATGAACTACTACTTATGAACCCCTGCACACACACCATCTACCTCACAATTCATTTTGTAGCGAGTGTAGGGGAGACTGGGGACAGTGGAAACACAGGTCAGTTGTAACACTTGTAAATGTTCCAATCAGGAACAACTTTAGACTAACCTAATTCACTCTGCACATGCACGTTATCTTTTAGCTCAGACACCTTTGCCTTTAACTGTGTCGTTACGTCCCCCGTATCTCCTATGCCTCCTATGCCTTGTTCGGCTGTGGTCATTCTGCCTTTGATAGCGTCCAAATCGGATCAAATGTGAGCTATGTTAGCGATAGCTTCTCTGTGACATGCCAAAGCTTTCAGTCTTGAGACAAATGATGGCTTCTGGTAGAGCACAGGTGTCAAACTCCAGTCCTCGAGGGCCGGTGTCCTGCATGTTTTAAATATTTCCCTCTTCCATGTGATTCAGTTTAACCCTTTAACTCCTGAGAACTAACAAAATAATTGTAACATGAGCAAAGTAAGACACAAATCAAAGAAAAATACAAAATTTAAAAAAACTAAATGTAGAAAAATACACAAAGTGAGCGACAAAAACTAATAAATATTGACAAAATGACAAATAATGTGGAAAATTACTAATTTTTGCTTCTGCCTGAGCCTTTTTCAGTCAAATTCTGTATTGTTCTCTCTCTTTTTACTGCTTTGAAGTGAATATATGACTAAAATAAACTAAACTAAAAAAAAAAAAAAACAACTAGTATTGAAATTTGGTCCCAGCAATTGTAATTTTGCCTTTAAAAATGTTTAAATAAAATAAAAATAAAAAACTCTTGCTTTTTGGCACCTTTTCCTTGCGCAAAACTAAAAGGAAAACGGTTGAATTTTTCTGAATATTTAAACATCATCATCCATTCAGAACGCATCGTCCCTGACACTTAAAGAGTTAATAATCAGCTCCTCATCAGACTGATAATGATGTAATGACCTCCAGGTGGAATGGAAGAGGGAAACATCTAAAACATGCAGGACACCGGCCCTCGAGGACCACAGTTTGACACCCCTGAGGTAGAGCATCTTGATTTTGGGTATCCTTTCAGCCACAGCATGTTGCTTCCACCCTGTCGCTATCCCCTCCTGAAGAGGTGGCTAATTCGGGGCTAGCTTGAAGTTTTACATTTGCCAAAGCTTTTGTAGACTTGTTAGGTTGACTGTCTACTTTAGTTTTGGCCTTTGTTGTGACTTCCATTGTTAACCTCGCCTTTGAGTGACAGTGTGTTCTATTTGAGTTCGTTGTACAGAGTTTTAAGGGTATAGACTTTGGTCTTGGTTCAGAGACAAAAAGCAGCACCTGTGTAGCTCGACTCCATTATCGGAAGTCTTTTTCACAGGTCACATATTGGTCTGATATCAGAATATTATAGTGTTTGAAAGTTGTATAAATTATCTTTGTGAGATAATGATTTATACAACTGTTAATCCACATGTCCGCAATTACCTAATATAAGATTATTATATCCTGTGTAGATACATGTTCCTATTTCACTCATCAACCAATATATTGCATATCGGCCGATATATAAGATATCAGTAAAATTAGATTCTTTTTAACAGACAGGTGCAGTGTTTGTTCACCTGCTGAACTAGTTTCAGTTACTTCCTGTAGCCTTCATCAGAAGCATCACATCATGTTGTTGTGAGCTTCTTATAGTCTGTTTCAGGAGAATTGGCCAGACAGCAGGGGGTCGTTACACCCCCTGCTGTCTGACATTTTCACCAGAAGTGCATCTAATGAAGGCTACAAGTAAACAAACACTGCACCTGTCTGTTAAAAAGAACCTAACTTTACAGTTATCTTTGGAAGACGATGTGAACATTTGACAAGAATACCAGGTATCAGCTGTTTTTTAAAATCCAATATGGGTTGAGTTCTAAACAGTTGACATTTCAACACAATTCAACAATATACAACACAACACAATCCTTCTTGTCCAACAAAGAATGACTGCTCCTCCTCCTCCTCCTCCTCCTCCTCCTCCTTCTCCTCCTCCTATCTGTAGGTTTATCTCGGAGCTCAGCTGCAGCGTCTGGAACTGGAGAACCCAAACTACGCCCTGACCAGTATGTACCCATTCACTATCTGTTCCACCTGGGTCTATGTTTCCAGTGGGAACCATTTTACTGTAACATAAAATTATTGCTGTCATATGCTGGACTGCCAGATGTGCTCAGTTTTAGCCTAGCATGGTGAGGTTAGCGCTGTTATCGTCCTGCTGCAGAATTTCTTTGAATGGTTTGTTTTATTATATATTCCTGACATACACTGGAGGGTCACATCTGCTTAGTGTTAAACTAGTGATGTTAGCCTAGCCCAGTATTAACCCCACAGTTAACCCTAGATGTAACCCCAGTGTTAACCTCAGAGTTAACCCCAGTGTTAACCTCAGAGTTAACCCCAGTCTTAACCTCAGCGTTAATCCCAGAGCTAACCCTAACACTCAGAGGTAACCCACAGCTAATCCTAGATTTAACCCTACAATTAACCCAGTGTTAACCATGTTATTAACCTCAGAGTTAACTGCAGTGTTAACCTCAGAATTAACACCAGAGTTAACCCCAGTGTTAACCTCAGAATTAACACCAGACTTAACCCCAATGTTAACTTCAGAGTTAACCCCAGTGTTAACCTCAGAATTAACACCAGAGTTAACCCCAGTGTTAACCTCAGAATTAACACCAGAGTTAACCCCAGTGTTAACCTCAGAATTAACACCAGAGTTAACCCCAGTGTTTAGCTCGGGTCGGCGTAAACTCAGTTCTTTTCCAGAATGTTCCAGCTCAGTTCCATTTCACAGACAAATGTTTTTGTTTGTTATGTAAGAACCATTCTCACATTCTGACTCCTCCCCAAGGGAGAGGAGGAGGAGGAGGGGGAGGAGGAGGAGGAGGAGGAGGGGGAAAAAAGAGTGAGAAGAGGAAGAGGAAAAGTTGTATCTGATCTCTAATAGTTTGAGTTTGAAACTCCAGCTTTGAAAAAATAATAATATAATAATTGTATCTTTGCCTTCATTTATGTTCATAACTGCGTTGGGTCCTTGAACACCTCACACCTGTCCTTGAATGCCACACAATGTCTTTGAATGCCTCACAGTGTCCTTGAACAAGTCACAGTGACAGCATTGACTCCTTCAATCTTGAATGCCTTACAGTGACATTGTTGGGTCCTTGAACACCTCCCATTCAACCCTTCCCTCATATTTCAGGCTGAACTCTCTGATTTTGACACTTTAAGAGTTTTATCCTGAGTCGACTTTTAAAAACATTGAACTAAAATGAACCAGAACCTGGAGCGTTTATGGACCCTTTTTATCATCACAATGGTTTAAAACAGAAATAAAAGACAGGTTTAAACCAAAGGTTTAAATAACCTCTGGGTCATGTGAACCTACAGAATGTGGAACATGTGCTTTTTATTAAAGAGCAGAAGAAGAAATCTGACACAAACTACAACATGTTTATTCCCATTCCTGTTAATTTAAATCAAATATTTATGGTTTGAATGGACACAAAAAAACATTGGTCCACTGCAAAGCAAAGACACTCCAGACCCAGTTAACCTTTGACCTGTGGGACATTTTATATTTGTCTTTTTCCACACTCTGAGCCCGTGCGTTGTGCGTTCAGGTACAGGTTCGCTAACAGCCCCCCGTGCTTTTGGATCTAGGTCCTTCACCAGGTCTTCAGATATTTTTCTTTTCTTACATTTCTCTACACGTGTCCTTACTGGGGTTAAAAGTCGTGACAAGTGGTGGGTGTTGGTGGGTATACGGTAGCTTCCACCAGTATGACGTTTATTTTTAGCAATGAAAAACTATCAAATATATTTATTTTATTAATATGTTAATATTTCAAGATCACAATTTAGGACTAAAATGATGTCATTTATTTTCCCCAAGCCACTCAGAGCCGCAGGATAAGGATAAAAGAGCCACAGGTTGACAAACCCTGCCCTAACCTACAACCCCTAACTCTAAAACCCTAACCCCTGACCCCTAACCTCTCAGTCTTAGGGTGGTAGCATCAGAAAGCCCAATACAGTGAGGGCTTGTTTTTGGTTCATCTTGCTAGCACCTTCCCTTAAAACTTTGTCACTCATGTGGGTGATATGGATAGAGGGGACACCAGGTGGTCAAAGCGATGGTGCAGACTTTACTGACTTTTCATATTTCTTTGTTCCTGTTTCTTTTTTCTTGCCTCAGGTCGTTTCCGTCAGATTGAGGTTTTCACGTCTGTTGCTAACGAGTTCTTCCAGCTCTACAGTCAGGTGTCGGGTCAGCCTATCCCCCGCATCAGCACCAGAGACCTGGGTAACCATGGCAACCACCACCATCACCACTGTCCACCACCTGTCACTAGTTTATTTATGAAGCTAAAATACACATTCACACTTAAACTGGACTAACCTTATCTTACCTGACAGAATAATATTCCCTTTATTATCATTTGGCATTTGACAAAGACATGAAAAGAAATGTCATTTGGTTGGTCTCTCCAGGACCTAAACTGGATGCATCCAGTGATCCAAATGAGCAAGCACATGAACACCTTCACACCAACAATGGGGAAAAAAACACACATAATGTATTATTATGCTGGCCTTTATTATTTGGACACACAATGGAGACAGTGGGAAACACAAGAAAAGATGCGAAGGGAGGGGGCACAGGGTCCAGGAAGGGGCCTGAAAGTCAGTTGTTATGAGTTCTATTAAGGCTGGACGATATATTGATAGAAAAATTATATTGATATATTTTTAAATGTGATATGGAATTAGACTATTATCGTGTATATATATCGATATAGTACAAATTTGCGCTGTGAGCCTTGCTCTGCAGCGCTGCTGACTCAGAGCTCTCCCTCACCCGCGTCCCTCCTCTTTCGTCTCCAGAGGTGGGAGGTGCAGGTAGAGATACTCTTCAACAAGTATGGAGAGCACCAAGGAGGAATTGGTTAGTAAAAGAAAAAGCGGTGTCTCAGTAATTTGGAGATGCTTCAGTTGAGATGAGCAACAACATCACATTATATGTTTGGAGTGAAATAAAGAAGCTACAGCTCGGTGGAGGTCTGCACGGTACTGAATTTTCAGTCCTGCTCCCGCAACATTCTGTCCCGCTCACGCCTGCACCCGCAAAAAAGAATGTCCCGCTCCTGCCCGCACTTCTAACATTATGTTCTGCTCTCGTCCACAATAATCTCTCATCAACAGTGAATTATAGACCGTTTATATTATCGGCCCGCTCCCTCAAAAGTATTGCTTCACTCCCACCAGCAACCGCCAGGGAGTGTTCAGAACATGTCCCGTGCCGCAGACACTTGCACTGCGTCTGCAGGTCTTTCAGGATTCCTGCAGGAGTGCAGACCTCTACAGCCAGGGGTGGAAGAAGTACAAATCTATTTCACCACCTAAAACAGTGACATAAACTACACAACAAAGAGTGTGTGAAGCTGCAGGAGCCTCAGCCACAGTCATCCACAACCCCAAAAAGCTCTAGAGTGTCATATTAAGTTCTGTTTAATGTAGAAATGAGAAGAAAGTCTGTAGTTTGATTTCAATAAGTCATTCATAGATATCAAACTAAAAAAAAAGTTTATTGTACTTTTCTCGTGAATACGTTTATTTCAGTAAAAGACTGTTCCATTTTATTTCATAAACTATTTTTATTTAAGATATATTTTTATTTAAATAGGCTCCTTACAGAGCTTGAATTTTTTTCGTGAACCAGTTGGAGAAACCTGTTTATTATTTATTCATTTGACTTTGCCACTGTTCGTTGGTTTGTTAGTGTACAAGATAAAACTTATGGATGGAGTTTGATGAAATTTTCAGGGTAGTTTGGTAATGGGGAGATCTGGAAATCATTAGATTTTGTGGTGATATATTATATTATATTATATTATATTATATTATATTATATTATATTATATTATATTATATTATATTATATTATATTTTATTATTATTATATTATATTATATTATATTATATTATATTATATTATATTATATTATATTATATTATATTATATTATATTATATTATTTTATATTATATTATATTATATTATATTTTATTATTATTATTATTATATTATATTATATTATATTATATTATATTATATTATATTATTTTATATTATATTATATTATATTTTATTATTATTATTATTATATTATATTATATTATATTATATTATATTATATTATATTATATTATATTATATTATATTATATTATATTATTTTATATTATATTATATTATATTTTATTATTATTATTATTATATTATATTATATTATATTATATTATATTATATTATATTATTTTATATTATATTATATTATATTATATTTTATTATTATTATATTATATTATATTATATTTTATTATTATTATATTATATTATTATTATTATATTATTATTATTATTATTATTATTATTATATTATATTATTATTATTATTATTATTATTATATTATATTATATTATTATTATTATTATTATTATTATTATTATTATTATTATTATATTATATTATTATTATTATATTATATTATATTATATTATATTATATTATATTATATTATATTATATTATTATTATATTATGAGGTGAAGGAGGAGGAGCAAATGAATCCCCTCCTCTAAGGAAAGAAGAATCTTATCTTATCTTATCTTATCTTATCTTATCTTATCTTATCTTATCTTATCTTATCTTATCTTATCTTATCTTATCTTATCTTATCTTATCTTATCTTATCTTATCTTATCTTATCTTATCTTAGGAAGTGAAGGAGGTGCAGGTGGAGCAGCAGCGGATGAACCTCCTCCTCTGAAGAAAACTAATTCCGCCTTAAATATTGCAAAACGCCTTAAAAAAAACATAAGCAAACAGAACCTGCTGGTGGGCACTGCAGGGTCACATGACGTGGGCGCGCCCACTCAGCAGCCGCAGATGAATGGACACGGCCACTATGACTCTACCTACACCAATGGACACGCTCCCCCTGGCCTAGAGCAGAATGGATCCACTACCACAGCCGACCAGCAGGGGGAGAATGGGAGCAACAAACACTTGCGCAAGAAGGACAGCTGTGTCCTAGCAACCGTTACCGAGGAAACCAATGGCGATGGAGAGGCCGACAGACCACCAGAGGATGGGTACGTTAACAAAAAAATTATTATTGAATGTATTAACTCAGATGATCAATCATGATCAATTTGATAAATTTTTTAACATAATTCAATAGAACTGTTTTTTACAGTTGTTTTGTTGTTGAATAAATATGTTAGTTGCATATTTTTGTGTGTATTTTTCTGTACTTTTCGCATATGTTTTGGATATTTTACCATAGTTTTTGGTGTTTTTCTGTATTTTGTTATATTTTGGGAATTGTTTATCCCAGTTTTTTTTAAGTTTCCTATGTTTTCTATATTTGATCACATTTTGTAATATTTTTCTGTATTTTTTTTAAATACATTTTGTTGTTTTTTTTCACAGTTATTGGTAATCTTTTCTGTATGTTTGCATATGTTTTGGATACTTTATCTCTTTTTTTAGTGTTTTTTCAGGTTTTTTAATATGTTTTGTCACATTTTTTTGTTTTTTTTCTGCATTTCAGCAGAGTTTATGAATATGTTTTGGATTTTTCATCTTTTTTTGTGGTATATTTTTGGGTGAATTTTAATGGATTTTAAAATGTTTTCAAAAATGTTTGTTTTCTTCCACATTTTTGGTGTTTCTTAGTGTATTTTTGTGTATTATCTTTGCAGCGCTGAACCAACAGCCACAGAGAGGTCACAAACCCAGTCAGCTGACGCCTCAGCAGCCAAGGAAAAAACCAGGACGTCGACTCCAGATAAAGCTCCGCCCCTTCTTATCTGCCCTCAGCTGGCTCAGCTCCAAACAGAAAATGCCAACTCCTTTGACATGGAGGAGGTGAGTGGAGGATGCAGAGTTTGTATCCATCAATCAGTTGCTCTTTACTGCTGTGATTGATGCGTTACCCTCCAGTTCCAGTTCATTTACAGCTTCTACATCCTGAATGAAACCCAAAATAACATCTTAACATCATATATTTAATGCGAAACATATCAATTAATGAACTCAATGTCAGTCAATCAAACTTTATTTATACTTTACTTTTTATATTTTTCATACATGATAGAAAGTGCTTTACATCAGACCACCCATTATCCCACAGTTACAGATACAGTTACAAGATTATAAAAATAATAATAGAAATAATAAATGAATATATAAAGCAGCAGAATGAAATCATGTTAAAATTACAAATGTAATTAAAAGCTAAGCTACAAAGGTAGGCTTTCAGTTTGCCCTTAATAATATGAACACTCGCAGCGGACCTCAGATCCTCAGGTCGACTACATTTTGGTGTGAACTCATGTTAAAAGTTAAAAAGTCAGTTAAAAGCTTTTATTACCTGAGGGTCCAAGACGGCTCATATGATTTTTGGGAAAGCCATAAATAATTGGTGAAAACAAACCTGATCATGAATGATAGTATTGGGTCTAAGTCAGGTGGCTTAGAGAAATTACCGTTACCAGGCAGATAAAAGCATCAAGTTTTGACCAATGCTTCATTATATATAGATGAAAAATCCAAATGTATGTGTATATATATATATATATATATATATATATATATATATATATATATATATATATATATATATATATATATAAAAAATTTTCCTCTCGCCCCACGTGGGCGGTGTCTCCTTCAGACTCGGGTCCTCTACCAGAGGTCTGGGAGCCTGAGGGTTCTGTGCAGGATCTTGGCTGTTCCTAGCAATGCGCTCTTTTGTACACAGATCTCTGATGTTGTTCCTGGTATCTGCTGGAGACATTCTCCCAGCTTGGGGGTCACTGCCCCTAGTGCTCCGATCACTACTGGTACCACTGTTGCCTTCACACTCCACATTTTCTCTAACTCCTCTTTCAGCCCTTGGTATTTCTCTTCTCTTCTCATGTTCTTTCTTTCTGATGTTGCTATCACTGGGGACTGCTACATCTATCACCACCACTGTCTTCTCATGTTTATCCACCACCACTATGTCAGGCTGATTGGCCATCACCATCTTGTCAGTCTGGATCTGGAAGTCCCACAGGATCTTGGCCTGTTTGTTCTCTGTCACCTTTGGGGGGTTCTCCCATCTTGACCCTGGGACCTCCAGTCCATACTCTTTACAGATGTTCCTGTACAGTATGTCCTCTACCTGGTTATGCCTCTCCATGTATGCCTTGCCTGCCAGCATCTTACACCCTGCTGTGATGTGCTGGACTGTTTCAGGGGCTTCTCTACACAGCCTACACCTGGGGTCCTGTCTGATGTGGTAGACCCCGGCCTCTATTGCTCTGGTGTTCAGGGCTTGTTCTTGTGCAGCCATGAGTAGCGCCTCTGTGTTGTCCTTTAGTCCAGCCTTTTCCAGCCACTGGTATGTCTTTTCCATATCAGCCACTTCCTCAATTTGTCGATGGTACACGCCATGCAAGGGTTTGTCCTTCCATGTTAGCCCCTCTGGTTCCTCGACCTTACTGGGCTTTTGTTGCCTGAGGCATTCACTCAGCAGTTGGTCATTGGGGGACATTTTCTTGATGTATTCCTGGAGGTTCGCCGTTTCCTCCTGGACAGTAGTTCTGACACTTACTAGTCCTCGGCCCCCTTCCTTTCGCTTAGTGTACAGCCTCAGGACACTGGACTTGGGGTGGAACCCTCCATGCATGGTAAGGAGTTTCCTTGTCTTGATATCAGTGGCTTGTATCTCTTCCAGTGGCCAGGATATTATCCCAGCTGGGTATCTGATTACTGGCAGGGCATAGGTGTTAATGGCCTGGATCTTATTTTTGCCGTTCAGCTAACTTTTCAGGACCTGTCTTACCCTCTGTAGGTATTTGGCTGTGGCTGACTTCCGAGCTGCCTCCTCATGATTACCATTTGAGGTATATATATATATATATATTAGAGCTGGGCAAAAAAATTATTTAGATTTAAAATCGAGTTTTATGGCAAAATCGATTCATATTTTAGGAAAATCGTGCAATCCGACTCCCCTCCACACGCACTTTTTTTCCTCGCAAAAATAAAACCATGAACCAGGCTGCTTTCCGTAGTGTTTCACCCCAGGCCCCGCCTACGATCCCCTTCTTCTGCAGCACAGGGAACAATATGGAGCATCCAGTGAGGAAGACACGCTGACTCCTAAAAAGGTTCTAAAGGTTCAGTTGTGTGGAATCGATTTTTAGGGTCTGACGAAGCCCAGCTACTGCCTGGTTGTAAGCCGTGTCTTCAGACTGTTGTTGTTGACGGTAGCGCTACGACCAATCTGTTTGCACATCTAAAGCGAAAGCATCCAATGGGGGGGGGGGGGTCAGAACTCTTAGAAAAGCAGAGACTAGCGCTGCCAGTACTTCTTCTGTTCAACAAACACTGACTGAAAACTTTTCTCGCGGCACAACTTATGATAAACATGGAGCACGATGTGGAGCGATAACAGACAATAACATCATATATCCAAAATATTGGTAACATGTTCAGGTTTATTGAAGTAGTTTGATTGATAATAAGGTTTTGTTTTATTTTGTCCTTACAAAGTAAAAATGTTACTAGTTTTATTTTTATCTTTCTTTTGCACTACTACGTTTTTTACAATGTTTTTCATATAATATGAGTATTAATGTATATTGTTTTAGTTGTTCAAATATTTTAAGCTTTCTTTTTTCCAACAAAATTTATCTTTTACACTATTTTTTTGCACAGTTTTTCCTGTAACAGTGGTGGATATGTCTGGACTTACTACAGTTCATGTAGGCAAATGTAGGCATGTAGGTTGCAGTTGCACCTTTTGCACAACTGATTTATTATTTACAATTATTTGTAGAAGTATTTTTGTTTTTTATTTTTTTTACATGTTATTTCATTTTAAAAAAAACAAGTTTCTAGTGTTTTCATTTTCATTTAGCCCACGTGGGAAAAAAATCATATCATGAATCGAGTTTTTTGGGAAAAAATCTGAGATTTTTTTAAGAGAAAATCGCCCAGCCCTAATATATATATATATATATATATATATATATATATATATATATATATATATATATATATATATATATATATATTGTATATATTGTAGTCAAATGAGGATTACTGATTAAAATACGCATTTTTGAATCTGTATGAGGTGGAAAATATTGTTCTTGTTCCACCTCAGGGTTTTTTTTAGTGTGAGTAGCTTTATTTAGGGGGTGTGGCTTTATTTAAGGTTGCTGCTGGTGTCTGTTGAAAACAAGCTATCTAGGTTCCTGTCAACAATCATGTCATTAATTAAAACGATTTATTTGACAATGATCTAACATTAAATAATGCTGTTTTACAAGCCCCTTAAAGGCAACAAATTACAGAAAATGCACTTTTTTAATGTTTTTCTAATACAAATATGTGTTGTCCATTCTCCTTTTCTCCTACTCCAGTGAAACACAATTAGTTTTAGAAGCTAGCCTTTACTAACACATAAACACCCAACAAACTAGCGGGAATACATTCAGCAACACTATAGTTATTGTAGCAACAAACTAAAAGGAAATATCAAAATGACATAAAGTGAACTAACCATGTAGAACGGTCTTCTTTTATCCTTGGTTCTTGAATTTGTTTGGGAACCTCTTCTTCGTCCTCGTCTTCTTCATCTGACTCTGGCTCAAACATATACGGTCGTACTTCTATTGTTTTCACTGGCAGTTCTAATACCCTTTAATATGAATATCTTTCATTTCATCTAAATGAAAGCCCTTAATATTAAAATGTCTTCAGTTTAATCCAGATTAAATCCTTTATCAGATGCTTTTCTTCCACTGGTCACAGGTTTGACACTAAAATCCAATGACCTTTTGTTGCTGCTTGACATGTGAGAAACATTCTGAGCAGGAATTACCTTCACATGTTTGTTTAGTCTGTTTTTTTTATGTCTTTTAACCCCTCTGTGGGGTTAAAAGACATAAAAAAAAAAAAATAAATGAATAAATAAATACATGAATAAAATAAGTGAATGAATAGAAAAATAAAATAAAATAAATAAAATAAAAAATAATAACAAAATGCAGACAACTTAGAAAAAGGAAAGAAAACAGAAAGGGAAAAGAAGAAGAAGGAAGGAAAAAAGAAGAAAATAAAATAAAATGAAAAAAAAACTATTTGTTACCTACTTCCCTATCTGCTCATTTGTTTTTAGTTTTTTTTGTTTTGTTTTTTGTATATATGTCTATGTTTAGTACTTCAGTTATTGATTATTGGTATTGTTATAATTGTTATTGTTATTATTTTATTATTATCATCATTTTTGTACTATGCACTATATTACTATAAGATGAATTTAGGTTATTGTGGAAGTGAAGAAGAGGTAGAATTAAATAAGATTATGCTTCATCCTACTCCTTTTCGGACATGTCATTGTTATTATTATTATTATTATTGTTGTATTGATTATTGTTGCACTTTGCACATGTTCGAAATAAATCATTCAAATCAAATGAAATCAAAAACTGTTCAAATTGTGTTTTTATTCAGATTCGAGACGATGACGCTCTGCCACCAAGGACCTGCAGGAATGCCGGTGAGTTCACATACACCCCTGACATCTGAACTACGACCTCTGACATCTGACCACTGATGTCTGACCTCTGACTTATGACTCGTGATGTCTGACCCCTGACCCTAACCCTGGTTCTGGTCCTGTTCCAGATCTGTTACGGACCATCAGTCAACATTCCGACAGCAGCGGCTTCGCAGAAGAAACGGACAGTTTCCTGAAAGCCAAAGTAAGTAATGACGAAAGAAGGAACGAAAAAGAATAACATAATAATAAAAGTTAAGAATAAAATACTTATCAAGTAATAAAACAATGAAATAATTAATATATGTTAAATTACAGGGTTTAAGCAGTATTTTTTTCCCAGGCTTTTAACACTACGTCTGTTCCCTCACTACCTGCCCCCTGGAACCCCTGGACATTATACCTGTAACCAGATCAGTAATTAAACACATTGTATTTATTTTTTAAATTCCTCATCTACTTATTAACTGACTTAAGTGCGCAGACCTCCGCCAAGGCAGAACACCCCCCCCCCCAACTGAAAGGAGGTCCACCAAGGAGGGGTTATGCTTGCGCTGGAGTTTTTTGGCTGTGTTTAGCTGTTAGCAACTTAGCATTACTCGAAAAGTTATGAATGGACTTTGATCAAATTTTATGGATACGTTGGAAATGCCACAACAAGCAAATGATTACATTTTGGTGGTGGTCCAGAAGAGACCCTGGTTTCTGGATCATTTTGAAATTTTACATTGCAGTAAAGGGAGAATAAACTTCAAAGTGATCCAGAATCCAGGATCTCCTCCGAATCACCACCAAAATGTAGTCATTTGTTCCTTATGACACTCTCCACATATCCTGCAAATGTTACCAAAATCCATCCAAAACTTTTTGAGTAATGTTGCTACCAGGCAACCAAACAAACAAACAAACAAACAAACAAACAATCTCCAGTGAAACATAACCTCGTTGGCGGAGGTAAAAATGGATGCAGTTTACCCCGTTTGCAATAAATTCAAGACAATGCAGATAAAACTTACATGTTTACAGAGGTGTAAGCACCTCTGACCCCTCTTCCACAACCATTTCAGCCACCTATTTTGTTTGGTTTTGAATCGACGTGGTGGACCCTCATCTTCCTCTACGTAGGACAATGGCGTCCGTGTAGTCTAAGAAGTGTCCATGCCTCTACACTCCACATTCTGACCGTTAGGAGTACACCATCTGGGTACTTGAAGCGCACTGCATTTTACTACTGCTGCAAATGTGAATGCACTTACGCCCTCAAATGAAGCATTCGCTGAAGTGCGCCATTTGGAACACACCCATAAAAAGCATAAATGCTGCACGTACAGTGTCCAGATGCATCAACACGGCAGCCATATTGGAGCGCTTCACTTGTTCCACTGTTTTTGTGCTAGGCAGTTTGACAACTCACAATAGGTTCCAGTTTTGTGTGGCATGTTCTTGCAATAACATTTGCACAGTCAGGTTGTGGGGTGGAAGGAATCACTTTTCATAACTATTATATATTTGTTTCATACTGCAAAGAATCTTACATAGAAATGTTAGAAGCTCGATGAGTTTATTTACACATACTCATTCCCTTTATATAGAAAATCATCAATATCAAGTGAGATAAAAGCACTTTCTGGCTTTGTTAACATATGTAATCAGGCTGATAAGTACTGCTCAAATATGACTATTTAACAGTTTTAGTTCAATTTGGAGTTAGTGGGGGGTTGGCTGACCCCAGGATGACCTTTAAAAGAATCGTTAAAAACTCAAAAACCATAACAGCTCAAACCAAATTTAAATGGCACAAACCTGCAGAAATGTAGTATAAACAAATGCAACTATTTTGGTTAATTTTGGTGAAAGTGGGGGGTTGGCTGACCTCAAGATGACCTTTAAAAGAATTGTTTTCAACTCAAAAACCATAATACTACAAATCAGAGTCCTGCACGGTTCGGATTTTGACATGCTGCAACCGCCCATACCCGTCATGTTCAAACCCGTATCCGACCCGTTTTCCAACGAAAAAAAAATAAAAAATCCGCACCCGAACCGACCCGCTATATATGAACCCGATATCCGACCCGAACCCGGAAGAAAATGTCAGATAGCCAAACCATTTATTGCCACGAATATACTGAACAGTGACATAGCCAAGGCAGAGCCAAATAAAAATGTTGTTAAACAGTAGTAGACAAATAATAAACTCAAAAAATAGTTTTATCCGTGAGCTCAAACACACACACACACACACACACACACACACACACATGCTTGAAAAACGCATCAAGAAGGAAGCCGACAGGAGGCAGCTATACAAGTCCAAACTAAAGAACAGTTTTTAGCCTATGAACCGCAAATTAGACCCGGGATCACCCACGTCTGACCCGAACCGAACCCGTATCAGACACAGCACAACATTTTTCACCCGTTTCGTGAAAATCTGCGGTTCACCCATGGGTACCCGAACCCGTGCAGGACTCTGCCACAAATGATCATTTTAACTGCGCGCACCTGCACAAACGAGACACAAACAAATACAATCATGTTTGCTAAATTTTGAGGAAGTGGAGAGACTGAGTGACGTCATCAGTCCAAAGTAAATCTTATAATATCTATAAAACCATAACAGCACAAATGATGATTTTAACGGCACAAAGGAGATACAAACGCACACAACTATTTTGGTTAACTTGGGTGGACGTGGAGGGCAGGCTGACCCCAGGATGACGTTTAAATTAATTGTTTTCAACTCAAAATCCATAATAATGAACAATAATTTTAACGGCACAAACAAATGAGAATATCAAAAGATTTTCAATGGGTGGGGGGCCAACTTTATGCAGGTCTCTGTTTAGAGTTATGACCATTTCAAATGATCTGACCTTGATTTTGACCTTTCAAGGTCACTCAAGGTCAAATGTCATGATGCCATTGTTTAATGCTTCTTCTTCATTGGTGTTTCAGCTGCAGGTCAGCAGTGACAGCTGTGACAGTGAGAAAACCATCACCTCACACCCCTCTCAGGATGTGGCCACGCCCCTCACTGTTGATCAACCTGTCTTTGTCCTGCCCAACGGTGATGGGGAGGAGCCGAAGGTGGAGCCAGAAGCTGATGGAAGCAGTCAGTCCACAGAAAAAGACCATGATGAGAGTTCACAGCAGTTTCCACAATACACAGCCCATCACCTGCGCCAGAACCCACCCCTGGACCAAGACCAGGACCATCACCTGCCCCAGAACCCACCCCTGGACCAAGACCAGGACCATCACCTGCCCCAGAACCCACCCCTGGACCCAGAGTCAGACCTGGACCCACATGAGGAGTTGCTGGTTCAGACTAGAGACCCGCATCCAGAACCTGAACCAAGCCACGGTCAGTCTGCTTCAGGACCAGAACCAGAGGAGACTGACCCTGAGACACAGACACCTTCAGAACCAGATCCAGATGCAGATCCACTTTCAGATGGTTCCTTTCCCCCTCCGCCTCCTCCATCGTCTCCAGTTCTGCGAGCCCTGAATCGGGCCAAACAGCACCAGCTGAGCCGGGGTAGGCTGCAAGTCCTTCCACATGAAGACCCCCCTGGAACAGATTCAGGACGGGGGCGGGGCCGGGGCCGGGTAGGGGTCAGGCTCCCCCTGCAGAGATCCTCATCCCTCCCCACCTCGCTCCTGGCACCGTCCCGGGTCGTCTCCTCAGTCCGCATCCAGTTCGGACCGGGTCAGTCCTCCTGCTCCCTGCCCAGATACTCCTACAGGTACACCCAGGACCAAGACCAGGACCAGGAGGAGATGGCAGAGAGTGGGCAGAGCCTGTCCACACTCATCATAAACTCCACCTCCTCTTCCAAAACCACCAAACCAGAAGACCTGACCCCACCCAAACCCATCCCCCGCTACCTGATGAGGTCCTCCTATTCACTGCACAGTTCTAGTCCACCTCCTGATTGGACACCAGGACCCCACACCCCCTCATGGAGCACCCAGAGTGTTCCCGATCTCTCATCTAATCAACATCACCTGACCTCCAGCCATGCCCACCAGGCAGGGTTCACATTTCCTGCCCCTCGGTACCTGAACCAGAGTCCCAATTCCACTCCTGGCCCCGCCCCCTTCCCCATGAACCCTCCCCTGCAGTATCCGCCCCCACCTCCTTTACAGCTCCACCCCTACTCCAGCCTCCCCAACCTCCTCTACAGCCAAAATCCCGCCCTCTTCCACTACCCCGCCCATCACCATACTACAACCCCCACAATCCCCCAGCATGGTAGTCTCCCCCACTTAGCCCCACTCCCTCCTACCTCCTCCAGTGTCCCACCCCACCACGGCAGCTTCTACAGCCTGCATCCAGCAACTCCCATTATGCACCAGCAGACGTCATACCACGCCTCCCTGTATGCCCCCCCCTATCATGGTTACCATGGATACGGCCTGATGACCCCACCCTTAGGGCACACTCAGTACCACCCGCTGTTGGACCCAGGCTTGACTCCTCCCTCTCTGGCTCCAGGTTTTCATCCAGGCCTCTCCTCTGTGGTCAGTCCCGGTTCTAGTCTGGTTCAAAACCAGAACCAGAACCAGAACCCAGTCCCGTCAACAACTGAGATGCAGCTGAGAAGGGTCCTTCACGACATCAGGGGGACAGTCCAGAGTCTGGGCCAGGTCAGATCTCTGCCCACTTTAACTCCGCCCACATGTTTTATATGGGTGGAGTTTGTGCTGAAGTGTTGAATGAATGTGATAAATGTTAATAATGTGTGAATATATCGTCATCTGCATTTAGAGTCGATCAGGAACTCCAGATGTCCTCAGTGAACACAGATCTGACCCCCCCCACCAGGTAATAAGAGTAGAATAGACTTTATTATCATTGCACACAACTTACAATAAAATTGTAATAATACTAATATTATAATAATAATAATAATAATAATGATTAAAAATGATGATGATGATAAATAATTATTTATCATATATTTATATGTATACCCACATGTGTTTCAGACTCATTCTGTACATGCTCTGTTCGAGGTGAAGGACAAAAATCTTTCTCTCTCACTTCAGTCTTTGGCCGAGTTACAACAGAAGAGGCGGAGTCTAAATGTGTTCCGTAGTCAGATGATGGACCTGGAGCTTTCAATCATCCGACAGCAGGCTTTGGTTTATAAACACCTGAGTCCAGCAGACAGGTAAGATCAGAAGACTGGACCAGATTAATCTGGACTAGACTGGTCCTGCTTATACTGCCATGACGTTAAGCCTCAGTATTATCTGTACTTGTTTCCAGGATGGAGGTGGAGCAGCTTCAGGCTCTGCGTTCGGCTGTGAGGGAGGAGCTTCAGGAACTGGAACAAACGCTGGAGGACCGACTGGTGGAGCTGAGCAGAACTACAGACGAACAGGTGGAGCTAGTACTACTGTAGTATCTGTAGTACTAATTAGAGCATGGTGACCAATCTAAACCTGACGGGCTGGGAACTGCTGGGACTGGGATCGGGCTGGGAGCAGACATGCATAAATGTATAAATTCAGGATGCTGTTTTCAGTTGGTGCATTAAACCACATAAACTTTCCACACACACAAAACCTATGTATTTTATTAGTAATAGGTCTATCCTTTGAAAATGGTATAATTTGAATATTTTTGGGCGCAGACACAAATATTTTAATTTACATATGGCTGGGGTTAGTTTTGAGAAGCAATCTGTCAGATGTACGAGTGTAGTATCTGTCGTACTAATGTGTACTGGTGTAGTACTAACGTGTACTGCTGCAGTACTGCTGTTAGTACTAATGTTAGTCCTGTTGTTTTTCAGCATCTCCATAGAAACAGAAGTGTTGACAGTTTATCCACCGCATCTGCACTAAGAGCCATGGAACCAGTAAGTACACACTAATACACAATAATGCACAATAATACAGACTAATACACAATAAAGTAAACACTTTAACACAAATGTATACACAAATACACACAATGCACAAAAATATATACACAATATATAAACAACATACAAATGTATACAGAACACATACAGGATGTTACACACAGGTCTTACACAAATAGCACAACAAATGAAGCTAATGTGGAGTTCGTAGTAATCATCTGTTGTTGATCTGTTGCCATGGTAACACATCCAGTCTGCGCCGCCCACATATTAAACCCCGCCTTCTCATTGACATGCTCCTCCTACTTCTCCTCTTGTCTATCCAGGTGTCCGACCTTCTCAGAGAACAGCTCTTCCTCCAATCAGAGCTCAGTTATGATTGCCACGCCCCTTCCACAAGCCCCTCCTCCCGCTGCTCCAGCCCAGTCCGAGGAGGAGGAGGAGGAGGAGGAGGAGGAGATGGAGGAAGAGCAGGAGGAGGCGTGTACCGGGCATCAATCAACATCACCCCGGCGCCTCCTCCTCGACCCACTGCACAAACTGAGGAAGAGGAGGAGGAGAAAGAGGAGAGAAAGATGGGAGGAAGAGAAGGAGGAGAAACAGAGGTACCAGAGGAGGAAGGAGGAGCAAGAGGAGGAGCCAGAGCAGACAACCTGCAGCAGCTCATCAAGGAGGTACCCCTAATCTGTATAATAGAATAGAATAGCCCATAACCCTGTATAATAGAAATACCTCTAACTAGGGTTCAAATTATGGGGGGTTCCGGGACCCACCCCCGAATGTGACTTTGTCCAATTTTTGTCCAAATTGGACAAAAATGATACTTTCGGGGAGTTAAAAAAGAATGTATTTTTTCTTAAATTTACATACTTGAAGATGTGTCCTAATCTACTCTTCCTCTTTGTGTACTAAGAACACACAAATCTAATTTATTATTTATCATTGCATACTTTGAAAAATGCTGTTATTCCCCTTTGGAATTCTGAAATGGTTTCACCCTGCCCAAAATAAATTTGTGCGTTCCCTGTTTAAGTTTCTCACGCATCATTCTCATATGTGATACTGGTGAGAATGAAAGACGAACCAATGAACAGGTGGGTAAAAATGAAAAAATCCTGTCATAACCCAACTCCATTCTGTCTATATAGCACCATGCATTTTGGTTTGCTAACAACTTCAACTCAGGCTAACACTAGCTATGGTAAGAATTGATTTTACATTCATGTAGGCTGGCTCAGATATTATTTATGGTTCATTGGGGACGTGTAGTGATACATTCTTGTATTTATGCTGATGAAATAATGGGAGTTCAAATACGTCTTTATTGGAGCAATCAAAATGTTTTTCTTGATGTTTCAGAAGCTAGCCTCTCCAAGTTGGGGTGCATTTGGTTGTAAAAGCCAGGGCCGTTTTTAATATTGTATTGTATTTAACCCACAGCCCATTTGTTATCGATCATCACCTAATTGTGTGTAGTTGAACTTTATGGTTGGTGGACAGCATAGTTCAGGTGTGTGACATACATGGATGAGTATGATGCACACACGAATGTGTTGGTTATTGTGTACACACTGGCATTTGAGTGTCTTCCTTGTGCATTACATTTTACACGCAATTGGTCCATGGCGTGGAAGGTCTACACTAAATACAAGAAGATTTTAAGTCTGTACTTAGCAGTGCTGGGTAAGTTACTTTGAAAAAGTACCTTACCTCCCCCCAAAAATAAATTGCGTTACTAACTGTGTTGCTCCACTAGCAGAGTAATTCGTTACCAGGAAAAGTATTTTTGCGTTACTTTTTTTTTTTTTTTTTTGCTTAAAAATGTCAAAGAAACTAAAACACAGTTAAACAGGGTATTCATCCTTGTTCTGTGATGTTACTTTGGATGTGGTTTAACATACTCCCTCCATTCATCTATGTGGTTTAGATTAATTGAGGAATAGAACATTTGCTCAATACGTAAACAAAACACAAAGCTAGAACTTCTATAACAGTTCGACTGGGACAACAATTGTTACCATGAAACCCAAAAGTGCGGTGGATGAGTTGTGTTATTCATCTGACAGGTCTACTTAAAATGACATGATGGGTGGGCGACGGCAAAAGGACTTTATGCAGAACTGCAGACTGGTGGACGATCGGTTAGGTTTTTTTACACCATATTTAGCAACAGATTTTACTGGAATATCGAATATTGTCTCTATGCGTGTGTGTGAACAAAGCAAGTGGTTCCTTTTCTCAGTGACTGAATTCAACCAGTGAATGAGGCTCAGTGATCAGTCAAGGTTTTTTAATGCATTTCGTCATCCCTAGTCCATGTATTGTCTTCTGATTTCCTCCTCTGCTGAGGCTTTGTTTTAGCCCTTTTTTTGTTTTTTTTACGCGATATAATGACGTCACAGAAAGGTTCCATTTCTGTATGGAGACACATGCCTGAGAGGACCGGGCTAACTCATGGGCCAGTGAAAAGTAGTTCCTCCAAAAAACTCCTGGAAGTTCTGATAGTGGAAAGATACAGTTATGGATAAAGTAATTAAGTAATTACTCCGTTACTCGAAATGTGGCTGCATTAGTAACAGCGTTCTACTCTAATGCTGTTATTCCCAGCACTGGTACTGAGCCATGCCGAACTCTCATCTCAGTGCACTTATGTTACGGTCGACTGTCTGCTGATTATGCAAGTGTTGTCATGAATACAGAAGCTACGTACTTTGTTGGTTTGTTGATTCGTATATGTGTGTTTGCATTGACTTTTCTTTTTAGTCACATGTGTAGGCATTTAGTATAGCCTAATTTCCCTAGACTGTTAGACACCATGCACAGCCGCTTTAGAAAAAAAGTATGTGGTACGTGGGCATGACACAAATTTCAATTAAATTTTATTTATAAAGCCCAAAATCACAACAAAGTCGTCTCACAGGGCTTTATAGAAACACAATCAAGCATCCCCTGTCCTTAGACCCTCCTTCTTGACAAGAAAAAACTTCAAAGCCCAGTGGGAAAGAGAAGAAATCTTCAGGAGAACCACACTGAAGGACAGATCCACTCCCATGGACAGACAGACTATAGATGAACGTCCATTTATAAATGAAGGAGGGGGGGGCTGGTCCAGACACCAGACAGGCAAGGGAGGAGGTCCGGGGTCACAGGTCGGCACAGGCGAGACACTGTAGATCCTGTCGTCCATGGCTCCCACGCAGACACTGGCAGGAGAGCCACCACTCCCCCCAGGGGGGAGGGGGGAAAGGGGACACCAGGTGACTAGTCATGAACAGACTTGATATGAAAGATAGGTTATAAAATGACAGAAACAGGTGTGAGAGAGAGAAAGAGAGGGAGAGAGAGAGAAAGAAATGACTCAGTGTCTGTACTTCCCCCAGCATTCTCTCTCCTAAGGCAGCTGTGACTTCAGTCTGTTTTTTAACTAACCTGACCATAGTCTTTCTCCAACAGGAATGTTTTCAACCTAATTTTAAATGTAGAGACTGTGTCGGCCTCTTTAATATTAAATGGAAGCTGATTCCATAAGACAGTAACCATGGTAACTAAAGGCTCTAGCTCCTACTGCACTTTTACAAACCCTGGGAACTTTCAATAAACCAGCATTCTGAGAACGAAGGGTTCTATTGGGCTGGTACAGAACCAGATCATCTTTAAGACCCATACCATACCCATACCATTAACCTCTGACCCCTAACCCATACCATTAATGGTTTTATATGTAAGGAGGAAGATTTTAAATGTAATTCTAAACAGGTAGCCAGTGAAGGGTTTGGAGCACAGGGGTGATGTGTTCTCTTCTGTTTGATCCTGTTAATGATTGAAAGATTTTTAAGGGCGTATTCACATAGTAAAGTCCGGACCAAGGTTCGGGTCAGAACCTTTTTTTTGCCTTTTCACACTGTACTTATAATCCGGACTTTATTTACAGTCTTCATTCACACTGTATTGAATCAAATGGACCAACGGACTTTAGAACGTCATGTCGTCAATGCGTGTACAGCGTACGTCTCTCTATACTCGACTCTGATTGGTTAGTAGATGAGCACGCTACACTGTGGCAGGAAATGCTCCCAGATAATGGACCCAGTTACTAGTTTCATAATTTTTGCCCTATTTTGGCAATGTTGACAACTCTCATAACAGTGTTCCCACCAGCAGCTTGTCTCCAGTTCAGTCTTCATAGTATCATCATCCGACCAAATTTCAATGAAATACCTGCTTTCCTCGTCTCCCCATGTATTCCCGCGACTCATGCTTGGACGTTGACTAGATTCCGCGCACGTGACTGTGACGTAATTGGTCCGATAGTCCGGACTTTCCTAAACAGACCTTTCACACTGTGCACCAGCGAACCTTGGTCCGGACCGAGACTACCTCCTCAGCTCAGATCAAAGACTCGGTCTTTAGTCCGGACCAAGGTTCGGACACTTGTCAATAAGGTTCGAACATTCCTGGAAAGTCCGGATTTTCTGAGTGCTATGTGAATATGCCCTAAGAAATATTTAGGACACACTACAAGTAAAGAGCTACAATAATCTAATCTAGATGTAATAAATGCATGAATTAATTTTTCTGCATTATTTTTAGACAGAATATTCCTAAGTTTGGCTAATGTTGCGCATTCCAAATCTGACATGTGACGTCATTACCATTGGTCTCAAAATGCTGACACCCCCCCCCCCCCCCCCCCCCCCCGAAGCTGGAATGATAATTCGAACACTGCCCCTAACTCTGTATAATATAAACTTTTAAATATATATATATATATATATATATATCCCATAATGCACCTGTGCTGTTTTTCTTTTCCAGATTCGCAATAGTGTTGCCGAGGAGATCCGACGGGAGATTTATAGCGAGCTACTGGCTGCTGTGACGACGCGACCATCGCAGATGTCCTCCAGGCCACATCCCCTGTAGTCATGGCAACAGGAGACCCCCCACTACCCCCGACCCACCCACACTGTGTGTCTGTATCACTGTACACAAAACCCACAGAACACTATGTGTCTACAGCACTGGACGTCTGGACACACTGGTCACATGACACAGGCCCCACCCACTGCCACACCCCTGGTCTGCAGGGGGGATGGGGCTTCCTGATGACATGTCCACTTTTTCCCGTTTCTACTTCTTAAGTGTTTTGATTTAAAGCCTTAAAAGGTTTAAGGGGTTTTTCCGAAATGATGGTAAGTCATACAAAAGTCTTTATTAGTTTTTCTAATGTTTTCACTATTTTAGCTTCGACAGAAACAACAGGTTTATGTCAAAGTTTCACTGAAACCATAGTAAGCACCACTACCAGTCCTGGTCAAACTTTTAATCATACTCATTCCAAACACTTTCTGCCTGGACTTAAAGTTGAAAGGATTTGATCAAACTCATTCCAAACACTTTTCATCTGCACTTTTAATTTATTTCTTTATCTATTGCTGCATTCCTCATTTTTCTGTTTTAAGTTTAGTCATAGATCAAAGTGAACATTTAGCTCATAGAAAGGCCAGGCTAGCAGTTTCCATTGACTTCCATTCATTATGCTAAGGTAAGCTAATGACGTAGCGATCAAAAGGATGTAAAAAGTCACCGCTTTAACATTGCACTCCTTAATAAATTTTTTTTTTCAATTTGTTCTTCAATAAAATGAACAAACACTACAAACAGAATGAAATTGAATACAAGTCAACTATAACAAATAAACAAAAGTTTAATTAATAGAAAGTAGGATTAACGTATATTAAATTAAACTTAAATGTTTTTTGAGTTTTTTTGGCTCAATTGAAGATTTTTTTTTCTTAGTTCAAGTTTTTTTTTTGTAATTCAATGGGTTTTTATGGTTTTTATTTTTATTCTGGTTTTTGCGTCTAAATATTCTTTCTTAATTCAGATTTTTATGAATTCTACACACACACACACACACACACACACACACGCACACACACATATATACACATATATACACATATATATATATATATATATATATATATATATATATATATATATATATATATATATATGTGTGTGTGTGTGTGTGTGTGTGTGTATACATGTGTATATTATCATAAAAAGAATGTTTTATCCAGTTTCTTTCTGACTTGTATGTGAAACACACACCCTAACCCTAACCCATGTCAAGAGTATTTTGTTAGTGAATTTAAAAAAAACCCACTATCTTCAATATTTTCATACCCTAGGTTTACTCAGTCCAATGTCTTTTGTTTTTTTTTCCCAAATATCATTTGTAGTTTTTCCTTCCCTTGTGTTTCACATACAGGTCAGAAAGAAACTGGATAAAACATTCTTTTTAAGATAAAAACAAAAAGGCTTTTTTTTGTTTTTGCTTATTTCAATTGGATATTTATATTTTTATTCAAGTTTTTGTTGGGCTTAATTAATTTATTTTTTTTTACCTCTGCTAGGAGGTTATGTTTTTAACAGCGTCTGTCTGTTTCTCCGTCCGTCTGACTGTGTACAACATAACTCTACAAGTTATGGACAGATTTCCATGAAACTTTCAGGATAGTTTAGGAATGACACATGAACCAATTGATTACATTTTGCTGAAGATCCGGAAGAGATCCTGGATTCTGGATCACTTTGAAATTTATTTTCCATTTACAGCAATGTGAAATTTCAAACTAATCCAGGATCTCTACTGGATCTTCCCCAAAATCTAATTGGTTGGTCCTAGTGTCATTCCCAAACTATCCTGAAAGTTTCATGGAAATATGTCCATAACTTGTAGAGTTATGTTGTACAAAACATAACTCAATAATATATTCAGGTATGCAGCCAGGCACAAGCTCGCCTCAGGGAGGAGGACACCCCTGCCATGCATCGTCCAGGGGATTGAACCATCTGGTCCTTTCATACAATCACAGACAAATAAACGCTGGTAAAAACATAACGTCCTTGGTGGAACTCTCTTCATTTGGGCGGGGTCTACCTTGGTGGAGGTCTGCGCTCTCAGAATGCTCTTCTAACTTGAACTTGAAGAGCATTCTTAATTTAATGGGTTTTTTATTATTATTTCTATTCCAGATTTTTTTTTGTTTTATTTTTATTTTTTTGGCTTAATTCAATGTTTTTTTAAGATTTTTTTTCTAGGTTTTTTTTGTTCATTTTTTTTTTGCTTAATTCAAGATGTTTTTTCTTAATTCCACATTTATTTATATTTTTGCTTAATTCAAATTGTTCTATGGTTAATATTCATTAAATTACTCAATTAAAAGTGTTTTAAATGCTTTATTTATGCTCGTTTTGATCACTGCCCAAATATAAGATTAATTTCTTATTTAGAAAATTCTAGTGTAGTTTAATTTCAATTTACAATCCAATTATTAAGAAATAAAAAGCCTAAAATAATTTAATGTCTTTAATTTGAAAACAACATTGTTGAAGCTTTTGGTTGGCGTCAGGGAGGATGTGTGACGTTACGATGTGGAGGTCAAAGGTTAATCAGCAGCAGGTTTCAGTATGTTGCCACAGAGATAATAATAATAATAATGATGATGATGATGATGATGACGAACACATTAATGTACAATAACATGAGACTGTGAACATTTGACCAACTGTCTGTTCATGCTTTTATTGTGAAACTCTTTCTTTTGGATCACTAGCCTGTTTCTCTGTCACTGCTCAACTTTGTCTTCAATTTTAATTCATAATGTTTTTTGCTCAAGTCAGGTTTTTTGCTGTATTTTTTTGTGTATTTCAAAAAATGTTTTTGTTTATTTTGAAATTAGTTTTTTGTTTAATTCAAGAATTTTCTTTTCCTTGAATTTAATGTTTTTTTCTTAAGTCACCATTTTTGTTTGACTTTTTTTTCTTCAACCTTTTTCCTGGTTAATTCGAATTTTTTGGCTTAATTCTTTTTTCTTTTTTTTCTTTTCTTTTTCTTTTTATAATTTACAATATTTTCTTGCCTAATTCAAACTGTTTGGTTTAATGCAACATTTAATTGGCTTAATTTGTTTTGTTTCAAGAATATAATTTTTTTTTGCTTAATTCAATGTTGTTGTTTTTTAAGATTAGTTTTGTAAAATTTATTTTTATTTTTGGCTTAATTAAATTTTTATGTTTAGCTTAATTCAAAATTGTTTCTTATTTAAAGAGTTTGTTGGTTTAATTCAAGAATATTATTTTTTGCTTTTTTTCACACTCCATTGGGATTCAAATGTGTGAGTATTAGTGCTTTATTGTGAAAGTGTTTCTTTTGGATGACTAAGGCCTGTTTCATCTTTCCCTTAAATGCGTCTGTTTGAATGTATAAACCCTTTAGACAAAGTGGGACGATCCTGTCAAATCAGCCTCTTTTGGGATTCAACGCTTCATGCTTTTATTATGAAAAGGCGGCATCTCCTCACACCTTTAGAACTGTCGGTGTCTTATCATTTCCATTAATGTTCATCCATGTTTGTCTTGTTGTTGTTTATTGTGATCTTGGGATGAAGGGGCGGGACCACTGTAGAAATCAACCAATAAAAATAAAGAGATATTTATTTTACTGAACACTCTCTACAATCAATTTTATTTTCAATTTCACAGGTTTTCTTTGTTTAACTCAGTGATTTTCAAGAATATTCAAGAATGTTTTTTTTTATTAATTCAAGGGTCTTTAGTTTTGTTTGTTTTAAATTATTATTTTTTGCTCAATTCATGTCCTCCTCAGCAGGACAGGAGCCTGTGGAGAAGGACTTGTCCAAAGATCATCCCAGCGATGGAGGGAAATGTTACGATAGTTTCCACAGACTGAACCATCACGCTTCTAGAATTCTGACCTTATTTAAATTCAGAAAAATAATCGAAAGCTTTTTTATGCGAAGTGCAAAGTGTGCATAAAATGTGCACCCCGACAACAGAGCCTCATCACCTGAACCCACTTTATCCTCACTAGGGTCACAGGGGTCACAGGGGTCACAGGGGGCGTAATCCAGCTGCAATGGGTGAAGGCGGGGTCAGAGGTCACCCTGTATGAGTCTCCAGTTCATCTCAGGACTGAACATATATAAACAAACAATCACTGTCACATTCACACCTATGGACAATTTAGATTAACCAGTTAACTAGTTAACCAGTTAACCTATCAGTGCATGTGTTTGGATGGTGGGAGGAGCCAGAGTACCTGGAGAAAACCCACACAGACACGAGGAGAACATGGAAACTCCACACAGAAAGGTCTGGTGTGGGAATAGAACCAGGGACCTTCTGTCTGTGAGGCACCAGTGCTAACCACTGCACCACCGTGCACATATATATATATATATATATATATATATATATATATATATATATATATATATATATATATATATATATATATATATATATATATATATATATAAATATAAATATAAATAAATGTTCCTCTCGCCCCACGTGGGCGGTGTCTCCTTCAGACTCGGGTCCTCTATCAGAGGTCTGGGAGCCTGAGGGTTCTGCGCAGGATCTTAGCTGTTCCTAACAATGCGCTCTTTTTGTGTATATATATATATATATATATATATATATATATATATATATATATATATTCTTCCATATGTTTTGTATAATTCTAGTTTTTGCTTGATTAATCAAGATTTTTTTTGTTAAATTTAAGGTGGTGAGGTTTTGTTGTTTGCTTAATTCCCAATTTATTTATTTATTTATTATTTTTATTGTCCTTCGTTCAAAATTTGTTTTGCTGGACTTAAGATTTTTTCTTTAATTCTCAAATTTGTTTTGTTAATTCGAGATTAATATCTATAATTAATAAGAATAAAAGCTATAATTACAGTTTTACAATCAATTACAATGTAATATTAGATTTTACACTAAATAGAGCAACACTATTAACCAGTTGAAATATTGAAAAAGTATTGAGTATTTAGTATCAATAACTGGGTTAAATAGAGATAAAAGAAAACAATGATAATACAATTATTTAATGTTGATGTATAATGTTATTATTATTATTATTATTATTATTATTATTATTATTATTATTATTGTGACTAAACTTACTCAAGAACTGTATTTAAAGATAATAAGTTATCATTGTTTACAGAATATTTTTCAACACTTTTATTTTGACTGGTTTCAACTTTTTCAAATCAGGCTTTTTTCCCATGTATTAATTTATTAATTTATTATTAATATTTTATTTATTGTACAGCCCTTTAGAATGTTGCAACATCTCCCATTCACTTTGAATGGACGTTCCCAGCATTCTGTAGGTGGATTTTTTTCGATAACTGCCCGCTGTGCCATTAACGCCCGCTGCCCATGGCAACGAGTTTTGTCACTTCAGATTCACGGTACCATATCACTCCGCAGGTAGTTCGACCACTTTGAAAATAAATATCCGCTACGTTGTAGAGGCTATTTTATCCAATCTGATAGAGTGGTAGGGGCTACGTCTATGGAGCTTTTAGCAGATCAGAGGCAACAGTGGCTAGAACTGAGTAGCCTATACAGTGACAGTGGAGTGTTGCTAAGGAACAACAATAATGTTCCAAATGGACTACTTTTTCTCAACATTATTCTATGGCCCTCAAGAACGTTGCAACAGCTCCCATTCGATTTGAATTGATGTTCCCAGCCTTCAGCGGGCAGATTTTTTTGATAACGCCCACTGCGCCGTTAACGCCCGCTGCCCATGGCAACGAGTTTTGTCACTTCAGATTCACGGTACCATATCACTCCGCAAGTAGTTCGGCCACTTTTAGCCATATTCACTACATTGTAACAGATATTTTATCCAGTTTGTTAGAGTATTAGCAGTAATATGCTGTAATAACCTGTAGAATAAGTGGAATAATGTATTGCCCACAAGTTACTATTGAAAAATATTCCCCTTCGGGGCGGAACAACACCCCTCCGCCATTGGCGTCGGGGTGCTGTCCGGCCGCATCGGGGAATATTTTTCTGATAGTAACTCGTGGGCAATACATTATCCCTTGCGAAGCCATCGTCTATATGTATAAATTCTTAATCATTTTGGTAAACAATTGTCTTTTTTCAAAATAAGCAGTAATAAGCTGTAATAATTTTCCCTTACTAATTGACTTACTTATTTAAAGGTGTTGCTCTGTCTTCATTCATCCGTTTATCTATTTATTTAAATGTGTTGCTGTGGCTTTATTATTTATTTACTTGCTTATTTATTTAGAGGTGTTACCTGTGTCTTTATTTATTTATTTTATTGATTTAAAAGCATTGTCCATTTGTTTAGTTAATTATTTATTTAAATGTGTTGCGCTTCCTTTATTTATTTGTTTAATGGTGTTGTTTCTTTCTTTCTTTCTTTTGTTTTTATTTATTTAAATGTGTTGCTGTGTCTTTATTTACTTTTTTTTTTTTAAATGTGTTTTTTTATTTAATTATTATATTTGTCAGAAATCATTGCATCCATTTTTTTTTATAACAAAATACATCACATTCTGCCAGGGGTGATACCATGGAAATAATAGAGAAACATAAACACCAACAGAAACAAGTGGATAAAGTTTACATGAATGTGTTGTGGAGCACAAAAAGAGAGAGTATGATTTTACAGCTTTCTTATTAAGAGAACAGGATATGAATGCTATATAATGATTTTTGTTTATGGAGAATTTAATAAAAGTTGGCTTCACATTTAGAAAATTTGACTTGTCTTTTTAGGCTTGGCTAAAATGATAAAAAGGTTGATTAAGTAAAACACAGAAGTGACCTTCCTGTCATAGATAACAAAACCAAAGAGTACATTTTCCTATTTCAAAGCAAAGTCAAGGTAGACAGTGTCTATAATATATCTTGATAGTTTAGACCAAAATATCTTTGTATGAGAGCATGAACAAAATAAGTGTATGTGTTTCTCTATGATCCCTACACAGTGGCAGAGCCAGACTTTTTTTTACTTGGGGGGGGGGGGGGGGGGGGGCAAAGCTATTTCAGGGGGGCATGTATATCACAATGAATTTTCAACGAAAACAATCAATTGCAAATCAAACTCTTTTCATGTAGTTCATCTTAAACACACAAAGAGAGACATTTCTGTATATAAATCACAGTTTGTTAATAACTTACCATCTTCTCCTCTTTGAATTATACCTGGTGCTGATACAGAGTGCCAACAACTGCACAGGAGGGACATTAACAGTTAACAGATTTTTATGAGATGCAATGAGATGGGTGGTGTTGTGATAAAGGGGGCACCTGGGGGGGCAATGAGATTTCAGGATGGGCAAATGCACCCCCAGCCCCCAAGCTGGCTCCGTCCATGTCCCTACAAAAGGTGCAATTTTCATCAATATCTTTTTTTAAGTCTCTGTAAATAGTGTTGGTTGGGTAAAACCTATGTAACATCTTAAATGAGATTTCTTTGACTTTGTTAGTCAAGCAAAACTTTATCCCAGTAAATGTCCCTTACATAACTAGACCACAATGATAAAGAGGGTGGTGCAGTGGTGATTTCTTTTTTTGAAAAGATTGTTTTATTTGAATCCTTATGATTTGAAAAGCAGGTTCTTCCGATGTTTAAGTAACAACACACACGACAGGGTCATAATACTGACCTGTAAGCCTCTAAATAAAGAGATGATACCAGCAGGGATGGCATCAAAAACAACAGAAAAGTAATTTGGTGTCACATGGATACCAAATTTAATAAGAAACTCAGAATAGGAATAAGGATGACCAGTTTGATTGAAGAGTTGATTAATTAATATATTGTTAGCAAACCAGTGTTTTAAAAAGATCAGCCAGTGTTGATCTATTTTTAAATAAAATATGCTTAATGTTCCAAATGTAAAACCTTTTAAGGTTGTGTTTATAAATCAGTGACCAGGCCTATTTAAATGTGTTACAGTGTCTTTACTTAGATTTTTACACGCTAGTTAAACGCTATCGACATAAAAAATCACCAGGCGGCGACATAACACCTCGTCTATTTAATTCTTAAAACCGGAAGTAACATTTTCTTAACCCGGAAGAGTTTCAATGGAGGAAGTTTAGCGCCAGAAGAACGTCTGAGATTTAGCCAAACGGAGGAAAAAACAACTGAAAACAGGACGGTGAGAGGAAGTTAAAAGTTGACGGCGAAGTAAGTCAGGAGACAATTGTCCGATTTAAACAAGAGGAAGTGAAATGTGTGGATTTTAGAAGCAGATAAAAGTTTTAGCGGTAAGTTAGCCGGTAGTGGTGTTAGCAAAAGAGCTAACTGTAGCTAACACAAACACACATGGTCGTAAACACAGACGGATAAAGGGGGTTATTCTATTATAAATAGTTTTTAGTGTTTATTAGTCGCAGTTTTAATACATTGCTTGTGTTGTAGTTGTGGATAAAGACAAGTGATGTTCACATCAATGACAACTTTTATAATCCACGTCTACAAAAACAAAACACCCTTATCAACTCCGTTTGTTAATTTAATGTGTCAATTAATTGTATAATCACCTATAAATAATGGCAACTCCAAATGTTTCTTAGTTTTCTTTACAAAATCAATTAAATTACGAAAAAATACAATTCTAAAATAAAAATATTTAAAATATAAAAAAGTTAAATAATTTAATTACTTGCTTTTATAAACTATCCAAACAAAAAAAAAGATGGGAATAAATTTAAAAAATGTCTTTTAAAAAGAAAAATAAGTGCAAGTTTAATAACATTCTCCTTTTATTTAGTTAATTTTTGGGTACTTTAGTTTTATTCCGTTTGTTGCTTCTTTTTGGAGTTAAACGTGAATGTGTATGTTTTTTTCCAGGTATGGATTCTTCAGACAGAAGCCACAGTACCAGTCCTGTTCACAAGGAACACACTGGTGAGTAAACATGACAGCCGTTGCCATGGTAACCACACACGTCAGGCATATGCAGTGTTACGTTTACCTTCACTCAAAGGCTGAACAATCTGTAGTTTTTGTCCAAAAATTATGATTTCAGACACAGTTTTGTTTGATAAACTATTTTATCAATGATCAGCCGATGTGGATTTTTCAGCGGCCAATGCCATTTTTTTTCTTTCCTATCTGCCTTAGTTGATGAGTGATACAGGCCTAGGCCAATACCGTTTTTTTCTGTCACATGAAAATGATGTTTTTTCTTCTAGTTTTCCTTTTTCCCAAGTCCTCCTTTGTCTTCTTTTTTCCTTCCTTTTTATTTACCCCCCTTTTTCCCCTTAGCCTTTTGTCTTTTCCTTATTTTTTTTCCCTTTTGTCTCTTCCAAGTTTTTCTTCTTTTTTCCTTTTTACTCTTCTTGTTGTTCCTCTTTTTCCTTCTGATTTTTTTTTCTTTCTCTTTTTTTCTTCTGTTTCCTCTTTTCCTTCCTGCCCCTGTCACGAAAACGTAGCAGCGGCCATTTATTCTTTGGATGTTATATTGGACACGTTTCCATGAGAGCTTTTATACCTGTTTGATTCAGAATAAATGTTAATTCCTCTTCAAGATGACCATTTAAACACCTAATTCCAGTTGAAAATGACTATTCTGAATCAAAGTTAATTCTGAATAACGTCACTGGTTTATTTCAATAATTAATCTGATTCAATAATTTATGTGACATGGAAACAATTCATTCTTCTTTAACATTATTCCTGTCATTCTACACATGCTTCTGTTCTTGCACATATTTTGCATTGATGATGCACATATTCCGTGCTGCAGGCATTCGTTTTTTGATTTAGTCGAGCTGCTGTGTCATCATTATTACAAATATAAATGCAAAAATCACATGTAGTATCTGTCCTTCCAATGTTAATTGTTGAAACGAAAGCAAAACAGGAAGTGAGCCCAATCATTTTCTTCTGGTAGGCATCCAGATGTTACGGGCTATTCTGCCCAATTATCTGCATTGGAATACACCCATTTCCATGGAAACCTTTATTTGGAATTAACATTTCCATGCAAACATGAAGGAAATGGCTTTAATTGCAAATTATTTTATTCAGAATAAATCATTCTGAATTAAAAAAAAAATCATGTAAATGTAGTCAGTAGGGATGGGAGAAAGAAATCGCATATATATTGGGATTTTTTATGTTATGATTTTTAAATGTATTTTTTTGTTCAAAGATTGATTTTTTTTTTCTTCACATATATTTAGATGATTAATTTTTAATCTTGAAGGGGCGACAGAATGGCAGACATCTGGAAAAAATGTGCAGAAATAAAATTTTAAGTCAAAAGTGTGGACAGATTTAGGATTTTTAGGTTTGAAGGGAACACAGAGCTGGACACGTGGAAAAATTTGTAAAGTGTGTTAATGCACATGTGGCATACTGTGGAAACACCAAAAATGTTACTGTGCCCTTAGCAAGTCACCATCCTGAGGTAAATGCAGAGCAGCAACAGCTAAATAAGATAAAGAAATACTGGAGAAAATAGACTTTAGTTTGTTTGTCTGTTTTACATGTAGTCCAGGCTATGAACTGAGAGTGTAAGTTCACTTTATTATGAAGTATGTTCATTTAAAGGCTCCTATTTGTGTTGTGTGCAGATAAATGGAGCAGTTTACTTCCCAAAATCTCGTTCAAATATGTTACTGCTGAATAAAGCTGAACTGACTCACATATGATGTGCATTTTTTGAGGGGGAAATATGGCTCCTGGTATTATCTGTAGGCATTATCATAGGGTTGTCACGATACTAAAATTTCCAACTCGATACCGATACTAAGGATAATACTCGATACTATTTCGATACTGGAGATGTGAGGGATTCCTCTTAAAATTTCCTCCATGGACTGCTAAAAAAAGGTAGTGAGTGCGGGTGCAGAATAAATGCATGTCTATCTCTTGGTAAGTTAAGGTAGGCCTATCTTTTTGCTCAAGTCCTTCTGCAGTGCTAACTGCAAGCCTCTTTATGGTCGAGCGATTACGTGCACGGGCGGCAGCGTATTGCATCATGTGACCACCGCGGACCCCTTGCGGGACTAGCAGCGCGCACGTCAAAAATTATAGGTTGACATGCGCTACCGCCCGCGCGCATAAACGTTCGACTATATCGAGACCTTTAAAAGCAAAGTTGCATCGGATGGTCCAATCACAGACCTATAGAAATAGTGTATAGGTCTGTGGTCGCACTGGCGTCATCCCGTGTGCTGTCAGAGGCAGCTGGAGAAAAAAAGAGACTTTAACTTACACGCCGGCATTACGGCTGTGCCAGAGCTGACCGCGTTGATGCCTGTTTAGAATTCTTAACGTTACCTGCTACAAAAAAGCGGCGACGCGCCATAAAAACAAAAATCGATTTTCCAGCAACTTAGTATCTAATTAGATACCAAGGGTCAATATCGATTTAGTATCTAAAATTGATTTTTTTGACAACCCTACATTATCATTCAGCTTTTTCACCTGGTCTGGTGTTTAAAAAGCAAGTTAAAAATTGGGAATATCGAAGAATCACAATTTAAATCGAATCAGCACCCAAAAAAATCATAAAAGAATCGAATTGGCATGAAAGTTTATCGTCCCAGCCCTAGTAGCCAGTGTTAGTTTCTTTTTTTGTTTTAGATGGAAACTAGATTTAAAGAAAATTGTGAATGAAATGGAAATTGCAATATTTGGCAGGAAAATCACAGTTTATCATTTTCTTCAAAACACTTCATCCCTTCTTCCCTCTGTTTGTTGCTGTCTCCGTCTCAGGGCCATCAGAAGATGAGTCCAGTCCAGTGGCCACGCCCCCAGAGGGAGACACCGCCCACAGAGATGCTGCAGAAGAGCCAGTGTCACAGGAAAGTCCTGCACCCCACGCCCCCTCCAGAAGCCCTGCGTCCAGCAGCAGCAGCAGCAGCAGCCATGACGAGGACAACGATGATGATGAGAGCAGCAGTAGTGATGAAGATGATGATGAACACCAGGGGGCAATGAGGAAGATAAGGAGCAGCGTGGCTCAGATCAGGGTAAGTGGAGTTAGAGCCAGTGTATGACCGAGACTTCACAGAAGGAAGGTAGCACTTGCAAATGATTTTTCAAGGTAAATGTGAAACACAATATATGCATCCATATTTTGTAAGATTCCAAACTCTTGAATAAATTGATTCACTTTTGTGTAAATTCTCATTTACAATTCACAGATATTGTAATTCACTGGACGAAAGGCATCCAGTCCATACTGGACTTATGTCGAGAAACGCGACATAAGTTTGTCTTGTTTGTTTTCAGAGATCCAGGACCAAGTCCAAGGAGCGAGATGGGTCTGGGTCCAGAGAACGCGATGTGTGCAGATCCAGGTCCAGAGGAAGAGACAGATCTGGGTCCAGGTCTAGAGACAGAAACCGATCCAGGGAGCGAGACAGATCCAGATCTCGAGAGCAAGACAGGTCCCGGTCCAGGGGTCGAGACCGATCTGGGTCCAGAGACAGAAACCGGTCCAGATCCAGGGAGCAAGACAGACCCAGAGGAAGAGACCGATCTAGAGGGCGAGACAGATCTCGGTCCAGAGACCGGGACTGGAATCGGTATGACAGGAGCCGTTATGCTCGGTAAGTCTAGCTCCTCAGATCTACAAATGCAGGAGCAGTGAGTTATTTTTAGGACACAAGTCCCAGCATCAGCCTTGGGATTTCAGAGTTATTTTACAGTTGGAGTTTCAATTAAGTTTGACCGACATGAGATATGGACTGATCTGTAAATGAGGAGAGAAAAAAAGAGTGAAAAAGGAAGAAAAATTAGAAAATGGAAGAAGAAAGGGAGGGTAAAAAGACGAAAGAAAAGAAGAAAAATGATTAGAGGTAAAAGTAAAAATGTTCATCTCTAAACATAAGTTTTGGTCATATTACTTAACAAGGAGAAAAAATGAGGGTGGGCTGTGTTTCTAGGCACAACAAACCCCGCCAGCTCATAAACATGTTGGATATTAATGGGCATCTCCCTCTCAAAATGTGCGACTATTGGTTTGACATTTCAAGGTCACTCAGTATCAAAGGCCATAATGCCATTTTGGAGTCTACTTGTAGTTCAACTATAGTAACTGAGTCCTTATCACCACTCTGTTTTGGAGTTACGATCATTTAAAATCATGTGACCTTGATTTTGACCTTTCACGGTCACTTAAAGTCAAAGGTCATGACATTTTAAAGCCCATGCTAGGTTTCCTATCTGTCAATAATAGTAGTAATTAAAGGTAGGGTAGGAAATCTTGGAAAATCGTTCCTGCAGCTATATTTTGAAAGTATACACACCCATGCCTCTTCGTCAACCCACCTTTTGAAACCATGCCTTCAAAAATACATGAACGCGCTGCTGTCTGGAACGATCACAGAGGTTCAAGAGCATTCACGAGAAGTCAACGTCAATTGTCATCCTAAATAACAAAACAACAAGCAACATTTATCAGTTTGTGTCACAAGAAGCTTAGCTAACAAAAGGTTTAGAAGCATGAATTGAACACCATGGGAAAACTAATGGATAAGGACAATATTTTATGGTGTTACACCATTGGGGGGGGGGGTCGGTTGGTAGAGTGGGTCGTCCAATGACTAAAGGGTTGGTGGTTTGCGTCTCGGCTCTGGTTGTCAGTATGTCCAAGTGTCCTTGGACGAGACACTTGAACCCTGACTTAGTCTCTAGTCTCCCAGTAGGACTGACAGAACTTTAGAAGTGGGTGAATGTGAGGCTAATGTGAAGCACCATGAAGGTGGAAAAGCACGATATAAGTTCAGTCAGTTCACATCAGCAAAACTTGGTAACTTAGCAAAACGTGCTGGAAAATTATGTTTGGTCAATATCTTTAATTTTCTCACTGACTGGGTGAATACGATACCCATAACTGATTAGTATGTCGAAATATTGTACAATAATGGTATCATCTTACCTATCGAGTAGAAACATGGCCGCCTTAGCATCAGTTTTGAGCCCCTTTTCCTTTTTCAGTTGATGCCAGTGCTTGAAAGCCGTACTGATTACCACCTTTGTCCTATTCCTATGGTTTTGCTGCCGGTTGTCATCTTTTCCACCATAGCTGTTTATGTGAACGTGCAGAAGGGGGAGGCAGGGGTGGGGGGGAGAGTGCTTTTTGGGGAGGGGGCTGATATTTGATGGATGTATCAGCAAATCAATCATTGTAAAGATGATCAGTACAATGATTCGCTGGAGTCTTCCTCTGGTTCCACCATCTGGACTGGACTAAAACATTTCGTTTTTTTGTTTTTTGCAAACATTCTATTTCAGTGATATTGGATCGTGAAGAGGTTTTCAAGCAATATGGTAAAACTTTTTTCCCAAAACAGATCTCCCACCCTACCTTTAAGTATCTCCACTGGCTTTTCTGTTATAGTCCATTTAAATTTTTTAGATATTGACCAAGTGACCTCTTGGTCAATATCTCGGACCAAAATCCATACATACAAGATGAAAGAACAACTTTTTGGTGCTTGTTGGAAGGTGAATAGCTATGTCCAAAATTAAATTTTAACCTTTAATGTGACCTTAGACCGAGAGTTTTCACATTTGTCCTTCAAGATTCTGATGTCAGTGCACATCAGAGCATTTGTTTTAATTTGACAGAAAAATAAAAATCATTATCGGCTTAGAAATATTGGCTTGGGTCTGTATCGGTCGATATGGGTGTGTCTTGAATGTTTTTTTCGGGTTCCCTGAACAGTGATCGCTACGACAACAGGGATGACCGCTTTGAGCGACGGGCCAATCGGGGCACAGAGCACAGGAGGCGGGGTGGCTCCACCTCCCCTGCTGACAAAGAGGCGGGGCCAGTGGCAGAAGAACCTCCAATGAAGAAGAAGAAGGAGGAGCTGGACCCCATCCTGACCAGGACAGGAGGGGCTTACATCCCCCCTGCCAAACTGAGGATGATGCAGCAGCAAATCACAGACAAGAGCAGGTCAGCCCATCGCCATGACAACAGACCTATCAACCAATGTCCACCTCAGATTAGACTAGATTAGATCAGACTGGTTTAGATTAGAATAGATCGGTTTGGTTTGGTTTACATTAAAATAGATTTGATTGGTTTAGATTAGATTGATTCGATTGCTCCTTTTCGAGAAAATTATCTTGGTTTAGTTTGCATTTGTTTAGAATAGATGAGGTTGGTTTAGATATGAATGTGTTACTGATGAAGCCCTGCCCCCTTTTCAGCCTGGCCTATCAGAGGATGAGCTGGGAAGCTCTGAAGAAGTCCATCAACGGTTTGATCAACAAGGTCAACGTGTCCAACATCGTCAACATCATTCAGGAGCTGCTGCAGGAGAACATCGTCAGGGGGAGGTAAACACATAAACTGTAACAAATAAATGGCAAACAAAGTGAGTGGACACAGGTTAAATGAATCAAAGAGTGTCTTTGTTGTCATTGTATTTACTTCCTGTCTTTGATCTCGTCTTTACGTCCTTGTCCATCTCAGGGGTCTCCTGGCTCGCTCCATCCTTCAGGCCCAGGCGGCGTCCCCCATCTTCACCCATGTTTACGCAGCTGTCGTCGCCATCATCAACTCTAAGTTTCCTCAAATCGGTGAGCTGATCCTCAAACGCCTCATCCTGGCCTTCAGGAGGAGCTACCGACGCAACCTCAAGGTACCCACAAGGAGGGGTCACCCATTTTAAGAAAAAAATGGAATTGCGATTTTACGGACAGAGGTTAAAATTTCAATTTCATTCGTGATTTTCTTCAAATCAAGTTTCAGTTTCAGCTACATTTGAAAATGTCACAAAAAGTTAAATAAAAACTATTCAAATAATAAAAGGCAGCCATTGAGTTAAGATTTTTATTTTTAACAGCTTCAACAAAAACAACTGTTCCATTTAGATGTGATGATGGATTAATCTGAATTACTGCGTTAAGTTTGACAGATATGCCGTATTTTCTGAAACATTAAGGCGCATTTGTCAATGAATTGTTTATCTTTGATTTCATATATATATATATATATATATATATATATATATATATATATATATATATATATATATATATATATATAGTGAAGAAAATAAGTATTTGAACACCCTGCTATTTTGCATCGTAGGTGCATGTCCACTGTGAGAGAGATAAACTAAAAAGAAAAATCCAGAAATCACAATGCATGATTTTTTATTTGTGTGATACAGCTGCAAATAAGTATTTGAACACCTGAGAAAATGAATGTACAGTACATTTGGTACAGTAGCCTTTGTTTGCTATTACAGAAGTCAAAGGTTTCCTGTAGTTTTTCAGCAGGTTTGCACTCACTGCTGGAGGGGTCTTGGCCCACTCCTCCACACAGAACTTCTCTAGATCAGTCAGGTCAGTCAGTCTGTCGCTGAGAAACACAGAGTTTGAGCTCCCTCCAAAGATATTCGATTGGGTTCAGGTCTGGAGACTGGCTGGGCCATGCTAGAACCTTGATATGCTTCTTGCGGAGCCACTCCTTGGTTTTCCTGGCTGTGTGCTTCGGGTCGTTGTCGTGTTGGAAGACCCAGCCACGACCCATCTTCAATGCTCTGACTGAGGGAAGGAGGTTGTTCCCCAAAATCTCACAATACACGGCCCCAGTCATCCTCTCTTTAATGCAGTACACTGGTCCTGTCCCATGTGCAGAAAAACACCCCCAAAGCATGATGCTACCACCCCCATGCTTCACAGTACTGATGGTGTTCTTCGGATTGTACTCTTCATTCTTCTTCCTCCAAACACGCTTAGTGGAATTATGACCAAAAAGTTCTATTTTGGTCTCATCTGACCACAAAACTTTCTCCCATGACTCCTCTGTATCATCCAAATGGTCATATGCAAACTTAAGACGGGCCTTGACCTGTGCTGGTTTAAGCAGGGGAACTTTTTCGTGCCATGCGTGATTTCAAATCATGACGTCTTAGTGTATTACCTACAGTAACCTTGGAAACGCTGGTCCCAGCTCTTTTCAGGTCATTGACCAATTCCTGTCGTGTAGTTCTGGGCTGATTCCTCACCTTTCTTAGAATCATTGAGACCCCACAACGTGATATCTTGCATGGGGCTCCACTCCTATTGAGATTGACCGTCATGTTTAGCTTCTTCCATTTTCTAATGATTGGACCTTTTTTCACCAAACTGCTTGGCAGTTGCTCCGTAGGCCTTTCCATCCTTGTGGAAGTGGACAATTTTGTCTCTGGTGTCTTTGGACAGCTCTTTGGTCTTCGCCATGTTACAAGTTAAAGTCTTACTGATTGTATGGGATGGACAGGTGTCTTTATGCAGCTAACGACCTCAAGCAGGTGCATCTGATTCAGGATGATACATGGAGTGCAGGTGGACTTCTAATGGGCGGACTAACTAACTAACTAAAATCATGCATTGTGATTTCTGTATATATGTGTATGTATATATATGTATGTCCTTTGAGTTTTAGTGTGGTTTTTCCACTGTTTTTATCTCTGTTTTTTGCAGTTTATAAATCATTGTATTTTATTTGTAAAATTCTAGAAATGTAGGTATATTTATATTAAATGAAATGGAATAAAGGAATGAAAGTTTTTCTTGTGTTTTTCAGCAACAGTGTCTGACAGCCTCCAAGTTCGTAGCTCACCTTATCAACCAGAATGTGGTAAGTCCTGCTGACCTTTGCAAAAAAAAAAAAAACCCTGAATGTCATCGGTGGAATGTGAAAAGTTCAATAATAAATGACAGATTTTAAACCTGACAGTTGAATTTGTTACCAAAGGATCAATTTTCATAAATATTTTATTAAACACGTGAGGTGGTCCAGAATAGATCCCAATAGATTTTGGTGAATGTACGTCAAAGGTGTTTTCACAGTGATCAGAGAAAAGGGCAAATTGTTCTTGTATGTAGTATAGCATATAGATTCTTTTTGGCCTCACTATTCATATGCATTTGAGCATTGAAGGACAAATTTGCAGAGTCTAGGACGGGGGTCTCAAACATGTGGCCCGGGGGCCAAATGCGACCTGCCAAAGGTATGAATGCAGCCCTTGGGGGAATTTTCAAAGTGCAAAAATTCCACAGACGAGGCTGTGAAACTGATTTTAGTTCTGGTTTCTCTTACAGACCAATAATAGAATAACCTACAAAAAATAATGACTCCATATTTTCTTCTCACTTTGATGTGGAAAATAATATTACGTCATGCCTAAACATTTTTTCAAACTTGTCTTTGTTTTAGCGCAAAAAAATTACATCAAGTTATGACATTTTTTACATTTACAAACCATGTAACAATAAAATGTGAAGAACCTGAAGAAATATAAACAAATTAAAATGTCTAATGAAAATTAAGTAGAATTTGATCTATTTTCTGCTTCCGTTACTAAATGTTTAGTGTCTTTGTAGAATTAATCACATCCGAGCACATGGACAAGTGAGTAGTTGAGACAGAACATTATTTTTCTGAAGAAATGTAATGGTTTTTTTTCCAGGTTATTTACATCTTTTTTGTTTGGATAGTTTATAGAAGTATTTTCATAATTTGATGTTTTTTTTGTTTTTTTCCACAAAGCAGCAACAAATGTTTGGAGTTGTCATTATTTATAGATTATTATGTTATTATTTTACTGGTCCGGCCCACTGGAGATAAAATTGGGTTGAATGTTGCCCCTGAAGAAAAATGAGTTTAAAACCCCTGGTCCTGGAAAAGGTCACGAGGAAGATTAAAATTGAATTTTGGACAAACATTTAAAGTATTGATTTTACAAGTCTTCCAATAAGCACCAAAATGCTAGGCTTTCAAGTCTGCATCTTTTGTGTATAGTTGGCTCAGTTGGTAGAGCAGGTCGTCCATTAACCAAAGGGTTGGCGGTTCCATTCCCGCTCTGTCCTTGTCAGTCTGTTGTGTCCTTGGGCAAGACACTTCACCCTCCTTGCCTCCAGTGTCACTCACACTGGTGTATGAATGTTCAGTGGTGGTCAGAGGGGCCGTAGGCACGAAATGGCAGCCACCCCAGTCTGCCCCAGGGCAACTGTGACTACATATGTAGTTTACCACCACCAGAGTGAGCATGTGACAGTGAATGAATAATGGAGCACGAATGTGAAGCGCTTTAGGTGCTTTGGAAAGCGCTATAGAAATCTAATCCATTATTATTATTTTGACCTATTGTTGACCCAAGAGGCCAGGGGTCTCGGGGTCAGTAAATAAAAAAATAATCTCGAATTGCTCATAACAGAGAAAACGGTGACGAAAGAGACTTAATTACTGTTATTGAAAGATAGAAAACTAGGCATGACCTTCAAAATGGTGTCATGACCTGTGACCTTGATAGTCTGAAGTTTTGAGAGAGTGACATGAACAACAAGAGAGAAAACGTTTGTGAGGGGGTAAGGTTTGTTGTGCCTAGAAACATTTGTTACCTCCGCCAAGGAGGTTATGTTTTTGCCGGCGTTTATCTGTTTGTTTGTCTGTGTTCAAGATAACTCGAAAACTTATGGACAGATTTTGATGAAATTTTCAGGATATGTTGGAAATGTGAACAGGAAGAACTGATTTAATTTTGGGGGTGATTGGGGTGGGGGCGGGTCTACCTTGGCGGAGGTCTGCACTCTCAGAGTGCTCTTTTAGTTTTGGCTGTTTTAGGTTTGTGTGCCTGTAGTGATGATGATGATGAAGGTGGGGTGTGGTCTTCATATGTACTGTGGTCCATCTTTAGGCCCATGAGGTCCTCTGTCTGGAGATGCTAACTCTGCTGCTGGAGCGCCCCACTGATGACAGCGTGGAAGTGGCAATTTCCTTCCTGAAGGAGTGTGGACTGAAGCTGACCGAGGTGTCCCCACGAGGAATTAATGGTACGCTGATAACTGCGTACTTTACACACCATCTTTTTAGTAGGTTGTGATTAGGGATGTTAACCGTTTGACCAATGGTTGACCGCATCAACAATGTCCCGTCATAATTTTCTGTCATTGGCTAAAAACAAAAAAGGCATCAGTCATTCCACTGCACAAACTCTTGCACTGGAGTGTAGGTTATAAAGAGGAAGCTTTGTGATCTCTTCATAGTATATTTTTAAAAATGATGAATTTGAACATTAGCAATACAAGACAGAATTTATTAACTTATAATTATATATTATATTATAATATAATATATAATTATATTATAATTTATTAACTCAGAGCTCAGTTAATCTGTGCGGTACGACCATTTCACAGCAGATTAGAATGTTTACCTAAAGGAAACACAAAGTTAACGTGAGGTAATAGAACTTCCAGAGCTAGCAGCAAGAGACTGGACTTGTTACCATGACAACCTGACAGTGCGGTGGATGAGTTGTTATCCATCTGACAGACCGACTTAAAATGACATGACATGTGGGCTACAGCAAAAGAACTGCAGGCAGGTGGACATCACTAAGGTTTTTTTCCCCACCATATTTAGCAGCAGAATTTACTGAAACATCGAATGTTTTCTCTGTGTGTGATGGTTTAAAATCAACTTTTAATATAACATCGCTTGACCTCGTAGTGTGACTCATGTTTAAAAAGCTAAGTGAGTGTAAATGGCTGTGTGTGTGTGTGTGTGTGTGTGTGTGTGTGTGTGTGTGTGTATGACCTGAAAAAAGCTAGTGTTTTCTTTTCTCAGTGACAGACTTCAACTGGTTAATGAGGCTCAGTGATTGGTCAAGATTTCTTAGAATTATTGCCATCCCTAGTTGCAATTAATTTTGGCATATTATATGTCTATTTTAGCATCTTTTTATCGTGTTTTAGTTTATTTTGGTGTGTTTTATGTATTTTTGCATCTTTTCATTGTGTTGTGGTTTATTTTTATCAGTGTATTTTCAGATCTTCCTTCGTGTATTTTCCAATATTCTCTATTCTCACCACGTTGGTCTCTTTCAGCCATTTTCGAGCGTCTCAGGAACGTCCTCCACGAGTCAGCCATCGATAAGCGTGTCCAGTACATGATCGAGGTGATGTTCGCCATCAGGAAGGATGGTTTTAAAGACCACCCTGTGATCCCTGAAGGCCTGGACTTGGTGGACGAGGACGACCAGTTCACACACATGCTGCCCCTGGACGACGACTACAACCTGGAGGACGTCCTGAGTAAGACCCCCGACCCTGACTCTGACTCTGAACCTGAACCTGTGGATGACTTTATAATCCTAACCTGTGTGTGTCTGTTTTCTGTCACAGATGTTTTTAAGCTGGACCCGGATTTCCTGGAAAATGAAGAGAAATATAAAACTCTGAAAAAAGGTGAGGAAAAAAATACAAGAAAGGTCCAGTGACATCTTTTAGTGCATTTCTTGTGTATTTTCGTGCATATTAAGACATTTTACGTGTATTTTAGCTGGTTTTAGTGCTCTTATTAGCATCTTTTTGTCCATTTATTTGTGACATTTAGCATATTTTCATGCACTTGTGTATTTTTGCATATTTTGTGTCTTAGCATATTTTCCTGCATATATTTGTGTATTTTTACATGTTTTCGGTGTATTTTATCAATTATCAAGTACATTTGTTTGACACACCTGCATTAACCAATCCAATATGTCACTTCCTGTCAGACATCTTGGATGAGGGCAGCAGTGACTCTGGGGAGGATGGAGATGGCAGCGAAGAAGACGAAGATGAAGAAGATGAGAATGAGGAGGAAGAAGAAGGTGAGTTGATACAGATGAGAACAAGTGTTTCCAGGCACAATAAACTCCAACCCCTCACAAACATTTTAGCTTGGAAAATGGTCTGCAGTAAAACAAACAAACAAAAATGGCCCAGTAGTAAAATAAGCAAAACAACTGAACTGAAAACAAAAGAAAGAGGCAAGAACATAAAGGGGAAAAAAAAGTGGTAAATTAAAATAATAATGAAGAAAATAATAAAAAGGGGTGACGAGGAAAGGAGAGAAAAAAGGAGAAAATAAGGAAAAAAACAGAAGAGCAAACAAAAGGAAAAGGGGTAAAGAAAACAAAAAAGAAAAAAAATAGGAGGAAAAAAGGAGGGAATCGGAAGAGAGAAATTAAAACAAAAGGAAAAATGAAAAAAAGGAAGAAAATGAAAACAAAAAAGGAAAAAGGATATCAGATAAAGGGTGGATGCAGAAAAGGAAAAAAGTAGTTTATTCAGATGTTAGTGGGTTCATTAAGCTCCAACTCCTTGTGTCTCAGGTGAGAAGGTGACCATCTATGACCAGACTGAAGTTAACCTGGTGGCTTTTCGCAGAACCATCTACCTGGCCATCCAGTCCAGGTGAACACACACACACACACACACACACACACACACACACACACACACACACACACACGCTAACACTGTAAACGCTTGAACACTCTGTTGGGGGAGGGGCTTACTAGGCACACACGAGTAAATAATAACAAAAATGTCATAGTTTTAACAATTCAAAAGAAGACTTTTTTAGTTTAAACTGTTAAACATGTTAATTACATATATATTCATATTTTTGATTATGGTTTGGATATTGTCGCATTTAAAAAAAAAAAAAAATGTCCTGTAGTTTAGAAGACTTTTTGCTTATGTTTTGTGGGGTTTTGTTTGTTTTTTTGTGAATTTTAGTGGATTTGAACATGTTTTGTATGTTCTCTCTTTTTTGTTTTTCTTAGTGTATTTTGTTGTACATTTGAGTAAGACAAACCCCCTTTCCACTGAAACACTTCCGGATTGAAATGCCATGTCAACCTAATGAATACGTTTGCTGTGGATTCTGCCGGCACTAGGCTAATGCTAGTGTTGCAGTCCAGAACTAGAAAAGCACTCAGAGTGCAGACTTCTGCAAAGGCAGACCCCCCCTCCGTCCGGATCACCACCAAAATCTAATCATTTGTTGACCTCTCCATTACCACCATACCCTGAAAATGTCATTAAAATCCATCCATTAATTGTTGAGTTATGTTGTACACAAACCAACGCCAACAAAAACATAACCTCCTTGGTGGAGGTAATGATGTTGGTTTGTCCACGGGTATTAATCAGGGAAGTAACAATTTACAAATTTTGGTAACGTAGATATTTATTTAAAGAAAAAACCCAAAGAAACAGCCCGCCCAAATGTAAATTTCATAATTTTACAAAACGCAGAGAAAAGTAGAAAAGCACAGACCTCCACCAAGGACACACACACACACACACACACATACGTACAGAATCTGCCAGGAACAAAGGAGCGGGAGGCATTTTCTATGGAGGCGGGAGGGCGGGCTCAGGGGATCATCGTGATGGGTCACAGCTGGAGCAGTGATGAGTTGTGTGGGTGGAGCACATCTGAGGGCGTCCTCGATTTGGTCCCACTGGTCCCATCCAGTCAGGAAGCACACTCAGCCTGAGCCCTAACCCCAACTGTAACAGCTAGTAATAGGCTAATGGGTTACCCAGCTTATGACAAAAATGTTCAGAGCAGCTATATACACTTCTTTATTGAGGTCTAGTCCACACAGCAACATCTTTGAGTTAGTCCAATAAAGTTTATCGTTTCAGCCTCGCGTCTACATGGTACCAGCGTTTTGGGTACCCCAAAATGATAGCTTTTGAGAATGGGTTCCAGAGTGGAAATATCTGGCAACAGTGCCGTTGCGTTGCCATCTGTATGAGCAAAACGGATTTGTTTACACCTGTCATCTACATCACAACCACATGACCAGAATAGCTAGCAGCTTCATGCACAACATTCATTCATTCATAAACAAGACAGTGAGCATCATGGTGGACACCAGAGTAGTGGGAGTAGCAGAGCTGTCATTATGGTGGACACCAGAGTAGTGGTAGTAGCAGAGCTGTCATCATGGTGGACACCAGAGTAGTGGTAGTAGCAGAGCTGTCATCATGGTGGACACCAGAGTAGTGGTAGTAGCAGAGCTGTCATTATGGTGGACACCAGAGTAGTAGGAGTAGCAGAGCTGTCATTATGGTGGACACCAGAGTAGTAGGAGTAGCAGAGCTGTCATTATGATGGACACCAGAGTAGTGGGAGTAGCAGAGCTGTCATCATGGTGGACACCAGAGTAGTGGTAGTAGCAGAGTGTTCAGTCACTGACATTGTTTACATTGTTTTGTCATTTTTGTGAACTGTTTTATATACCATTCTAGTGTTTTTTCTCGATTTACCAAAACATTCCCCCTGAAAGAAAAAAATAAAAAAAAGTAAAAGTAAATGTTCTGCACTTATATAGTTCTTTTCCACCTTCATGGTGCTCAAAGCGCTTTACATTAGCTTCACATTCACCCATTCACACACACACTCATACACCAGCAGGTTTCTAAGGTCAAAGGTCAGTCCTACTGGGGGCCTCAGTGTCTTGCCCAAGGACACTTCCACATGTGGACAGCCAGAGCCTCTCGGTCATTGGGCGACCCACTCTACCAACTGAGCCACAGAGGTTGCATGTTACTGCCCTTGGTGATGTTCAGGGCAGTTACAAAATGACTGCAGTTTGTTTTTAAATAGCAAATTAGACAGAAAATGAATAAAATGACAGATAATACCTCTGTTGATTTCTCATTCCTTGGAGAGCACGCCACGAAGAAATATGTCCAATGCAATGCACTTTTACTGAACTGCATCTGAGTGCCATATTTCAGCCATAGCAACTCAATCAGCAGCTGCGCAGAACGTTAGTCCCACCCCCCACCCCCCCCCTGTCCATCCAGCTGATCCAATCTAGCATCTACCAAAATAAAAGCTCGTTGCATTGCTGTGTGGACATAGCCCAAGTCTGTTTGTTCATGAACAACAAATATAGATTAAATATGAATATTTAATCAGAATTAATCCAAAGTAACCCTGTGATTAATCTGATTAAAAGTGTGAATCCTTTAACCCAGTGCTGGATTAAATGTGCATCTGTTGTGTTTCTGCAGTTTGGACTTTGAAGAATGTGCTCACAAACTGATAAAGATGGATTTCCCCGACAGTCAGACGGTGAGTTGACTTTAAAAACACCATCAGCTGTTTGTGTTTGGACCATGGTATGGATAATTATGCACTTGTGAAACATGTTTAGAAAACAAACAATTATATGACCCACATATAGATATGAGGCTGATATTTACAGTTTTATTTTGTAGCACGACCATTTCACAGCAGGTTAGAACATTTACTCAAAACCTAAAGGAAACACAAAGCTGATGTGAGGTAATAGAACTTCTAGAGCTAGCAGCTAGAGATTGGGACAGCAAGTTGTTAACATGGCAACCCAAAAGCACGGTAGAGGAGTTGTTATCCATCTGACAGATCTACTTAAAATGACATAACAGATGGGCGACAGCAAAAGGAGTTTGTGCAGAACTGGTGGAGGCTGGTGGACGTCACTAAGGTTTTTTTTTTTACACCATATTCAGCAACAGAATTTACTGGAACATCTAATGTTTTCTCTGTGTGTGATGGTTTAAAATGAGCTTTTAGCACAACATCCCTCAACCTCGCAGTGTGTGACTCATGTTTAAAAAGCGAAGTGACTGAAGTCCAGCGGTGTGTAATGACTGTGTGTGTGTGTGTGTGTGTGTGTGTGAGAGAGAGAGATAGAGAGAGAGAGAGAGAGAGAGAGAACCAACAAAGCAAGTGTTTTCTTTTGTCAGTGATCGACTTCAACCAGTTAATGAGGCTCAGTGATCGGCCAAGATTTTTTTAGAAATTTTGCCATCCCTTTTCTGTACTTGGTAACAGTTGGTGTGTAAACACTGTTGATTCCCAGGCTGTGATGCTCCCCATGTTTGTGCAGATGTTTGTGTATTTGTGTTAATATGTTGGTGTGTTTGTGTTGAACAGAAGGAGTTATGCAACATGATCCTGGACTGCTGCGCTCAACAGAGAACCTACGAGAAGTTCTTTGGACTGTTGGCAGGGGTGAGACGACCGCACATGCACAGACACAGACACACACACACACACACACACACACACACACACACACACACACACACACAGACACACACACACCTGGGCCTGGCCAAACAGTTCCAGACTTACAAAGTGACAAAAACAGTTTGAATATATTAGTAATAAACATGTTAAAGTAAACTGAGGCCAAAACTGGCAACTAAATAAGAAACAACCTATATCGCAGGTGCCAAACAAAGTCCAGGGGCCAAAATGCGGGCCGCCAAAATGTCCAATCTGTTCTGTGGGATGAATAACAATGAAGGTATAACAGTGTAAAAATTAATTTAATTCAGGTTCTAGATACAAAATAATCAGATCTCATTGGGGTCAGAGCAGTAAAAGATTATCATAATTACCTATGAATAAGGAAAACTGTAGATTTGAATGTAAAAAAGTCAAATTACATGAAAATCTTGATATTAACAAACCATCCTTTTGCAAAAACCTGAAGAAATATGAAGCAGCTGAAACATCTGAATAGAAGTAAGTTGATAGATTTTTATATTGTTTTCATTTTGTATTGCAGCTTGCACAATACTGAATTTCAAAGTGAAAATGGCTCTCCTAATAATGAAAGCAAACAGTAATACCAAACAAAAAACAATATAAAAATATATCAATAATTGTGCATTGTATGACCTTTGACCCACTCTAATAATCAAGTAATGTCCAAAATAAAAATATCTTTGTATTTTTTTGCAAAAATAAAACATGTCTTGGTGCTTTTAAACAACCTCGTACTCATCGTCTCCCGCTTCATCTGGGTCCAGGTCGCGGGGGCAGCGGCCTCAGCAAAGTAGCCCAGACTTCCCTCACCCCTGCTCCTCCAGGGGAATCCCGAGGTGTTCCCAGGCCAGCTGAGAGATACAATCGCTCCAGCGTGTCCTGGGTCGACCCCGTGGTCTCCTCCAGGATGGACATGCCCAGAACACGTCCCCAGGAGGCGTCCTCACAAGGTGCCCAAGCCACTTCAACTGGCTCCTCTGGATATGGAGGAGCAGCGGCTCTACTCAGAGTCCCTCCCTAATGTCCGAGCTTTTCACCCTATCACCCTGCGAAGGAAACTCATTTGGGCCGCTTGTACCCGTGGTCTCATTCTTTCAGTCATGACCCAAAGCTCATGACCATAGGTGAGGGTTGGAATGTAGATCGACCGGTAAATTGAGAGCGTCGCCTTCTGGCTTAGCTCCTCCTTCACCACAACAGACCAGTTTAACACCCACATTACTGCGGATGCTGCACCAATCCGCTCCATCCTTCTGTCACTCGTGAATAAGATCCCAACGTACTTGAACTCCTCCACCTGAGGCAGGACCCCCCCCCCCCCCCCCCCCCCCGACCCTTTTCAGGGTGACGTTTTATGTTTTCCAGGTTTTTAAACAACCTGTAGAACATAAAATATTTAAAGCAAAGTTACAAACAAGTAACATATTGTGCACAGTCCACACTGTGAAAATAACTCTCTTCAAATATGTAAAGTGTGATGGGCACAATATTACTTCTTTGCAGTTGTTTTAAATATAATTAAGTATTTTATAGGTTGTTTAAATGTTACTAGTTCTACTTCAACTTAATTTTTTTGTTACTGGTAAATGTTTATTTTTAACTTGAGACCAGGAATATTTGTAATTTTTTTTAATTAAATTTTTTTACCCCTATCGGCCCCAAATATCAGCTTAAGGAAGTTGGTGGTCCATATCGGCCATCAGCCAAGGGTGATGGGAGAAAATCAGCACCGGTCATTAAAAAACCTGTATCAATCGATCCTTAGTTTTGACACCCCTGTGTTATATGACAGAAGTAAATCTGTTCAGTGATAGACTGAGGAAAATATTCAAGTGAAAATATCACCTTTAATTTATTGTTTTTGTCCAGAAAAATCCACAAATACATTCATGTCAAAAAGAAGAGATGTTTTAAACAGGTTTTACCTGTAAAAAAATAAACAAAACTAAAATATGAACTACAATGTTTTTATTAGAAATAAAATCATTTCATATATATTCTTTTGAATTGTTAAAATAAGTTTAACAGCAATTTATATGGATTTATATGAAGTGTGTGTGTGTGTGTGTGTGTGTGTGTGTGTCTCTCTCTCTCTCCAGAGGTTCTGTCTGTTAAAGAAGGAGTACATGGAAAGCTTCGAGGGGATTTTTGCAGAACAGTACGGCACCATCCACCGACTGGAGACCAACAAACTGAGGAATGTGGCCCGACTGTTCGCACACCTACTGTACACTGACTCTGTTCCCTGGAGTGTAAGGGACTCACATACACACCTGTCCTCTGTCCATCACTAACACACTGGTACCTCTGCTTGTCTCCTTCTACTCTGACTCTTCTTCCTCCTCCTCCTCCAGGTGTTGGAGTGTATCAAGATGTCAGAGGAGACCACCACCTCCTCCAGTCGTATCTTTGTTAAAATCCTCTTCCAGGAGTTATGTGCCTACATGGGTCTGCCCCGACTCAACCAGAGGCTCAAGGACACGTAAGAACACACACACACACACACACACACACACACACACGCACAGACATTTTACCCAAAATGCTAATTTCTTTTTGCACATGTGGAACATGATGATATTGTGCAAGATTAAAAGAAAAAAACATTACACACACATTCAAAGCAATTTGACTTTTATTTGTAACATTCTATAAAAGTGAAGTAGCAACGTTGTGGCTACCTGATTTGCGTAGTGCATGTGCATTATGTAAATCATCATCGTCATTATGGCTGCTAAACTACGACACCTACATTTGGATAAAAGTGATGGACCTTACCCGATATGTTTTGTTAAAAAAACAAAAACTTTATTAACAACATTTACAAGTCACAGATCATTTCTTACAATTAACAGAAATACTACATTTAGTGTATGAGCCAAAGGGGGTCATCGGTACCACTCGGAGGGGCAAATTACCACTATATTTTTCTGAAAGATATGCATCTCTGTGTTATATGTCAGTATGCTAGCCTGTGAGATCGAGTAGCTTCTTGATTTTACAGCTTGATGAATAGAGCGCCTATCTAACTTTTTTTTTTCAAATTTGGAATTTCATGAAAGTCAGTTTCTTTTCATAATACCACTGATGTCTATATATGGTCAAATGATCATGCAAATGATGTAAAATATAAAACTGTAATGGTACTATAAAATAAAGTTGATTAAGTCAAATATGGCCGCCAAAACCAAAATGGCCGACAACAATGCATAAGAATGAACAATTTCAAACCATATAGATTAATGTTACAATGATATTAGAGGTAATACCATTGTCAATGTCATATGTTTTGACAGGACTTACACTTTTACTTCTTATTATACATGCTGCACATATGACATTAATTCCAACAGCTAAACAACAACCACCACAATATGAAGACAGTAAACTTGTATTTAATGTGCATAGCCATATTGTGGAACAACCAGGGCTCTACACTAACTTTTTTTTCCAGGAGCACACGTGCCCCTAAGTTAAAAAAATTTAGGAGCACACAAAAAAAAATAGGGGCACAAGTAGGTTTTAGTTTAAATGTTTATTTATTTACAGTGCAGTACTTACGCACAGATACCAACATTCTTGAATGACTGCTGTCATTTGTGTTAATTTAGAGCAGACCATAACATAACTTTGTATTATGGGATGCTTTGTCCTTTGATACATTTTAGAATGTTGTATTGGCTGCCTTGTTATTAGATCCATTTTAGAATGATTAACCCTTTAACTCCTGAGACTGAGACACAGTAAAAAATAAAATAAGATAAAATAAGCAACACAATGAACAAAAAACAGTCAAAGTGATCAGTAAAATGAACAAAAATGAATAATAAACCAACAAAATAATATGTAACATGAACAAAGTAAGACACTAACAGAACACAATTAAAGAAAAATAATAAAATAAAAAAAACAGAAAAATAAACAAAATAAGCAACATCAACAGAAACTAATAAATATTCACAAAATAAGAAATAACGTGTAAAAAAGGCAAAAAACAAAAACACACAAAACCCAAAATGAAGTAAAAAAAAAAAAAGGAATACATCACTAGTGTTGTAATTTGGTTCCAGTAGTTTTAGTTTGGGCTTTTTCTTTTCTCAGTAAAATAACAGTTAAAAAACACTTGAATTCAGAACGTGTCAGCGCTGACGCATCAGGAGTTAAAGGGTTAATCCTTTCAATATGTGCCGTGCTCGTCTCTACTATGCGGAGCTGTTCACACAGTTTTAATTAATTTCTAGTAGACTTTCATTAGCTCCTCAGGTCTGTGTGTCTTATTGTGTGCTGCAAGAAGCACTCGCACATGTGTGACTGTTTTGTTTTCCTCGTTCGCATGCTGAAATATTTACTCGCAAATGCGAGTGAAATGGGCGCACTGTAGAGCCCTGGGAACAACCAATGGAGATGGAGCTAATCTATATTTGATCTTAAACCAGTTTGTCTTTTCCAGGACGCTGCAGCCATTTTTCGAAGGCCTGTTTCCTCGTGATAATCCCAGAAACACTCGCTTCGCCATCAACTTCTTCACGTCCATCGGACTCGGTGGCCTGACGTAAGTGAAGCCCTGCCTCTTTGGCCTTTTGCCATGGAAACCAGGCAGGACATCCCATCCTAACTGTGCCTTTTGTTTTCAGGGACGAGCTGAGGGAACATCTGAAGAACGCTCCAAAAATGATAATGACCCAGAACCAGGAAGTGGATTCTTCTGACTCCTCCTCCTCTGACTCCTCCTCTTCTTCTTCCTCTGACTCCTCCTCCTCTGACTCATCCAGCCAATCGGACTCATCGTCGTCCGACTCCTCCTCCAGCAGCAGCAGCTCAGGTATGACCAGGAACAAAGAAAAGAGGGAAAGGACCAGGGGAAAGGGAAGAGAACATGAAGGACAGATGAGGAAAAAAGATTTAAAAAAAAGGAAGAAGAAAAAAAGGAAAAGAAAAGGAAAGAGGAAAAGTAAAAAGAATTTTAAAAATACATGTACTTACCCTTTTCTTTTTTCTCATCTTTTTTTCCTTGGTTTTAATTTTTCTTTTATCTGATTTCCTCTCGCCCCCCCTTTTTTTGTTGTTCCCCCTTTTCTTACGTTTCCCTTTTTCCTGTAACCTTTTGTCTTGTTCCTTTCTTTACTTCTTTTTACTTGTTTTTAGATAGATAAACTTTGTTCTCTCAAGTGACACAAATTCATCTTTGACAGGCACATGGACACAAGCATTAAAAACATTAAAACACAAAGTAGCAACAGTCATGTGAGAACGGGGACAATGGGGACAGTTAAAACAACAACAGCGTATTCATTTCTGGGTGTTTGCAGTGGGAATGAAAGATGTCTTGTGAATATTTTTTGGGGCCAGTGGAACCCTGTGTCTTTTTCCTGATGTTGGAAACCGTGGTGGAGGGTGTGGGAAGGGTCGTCTGTGATCAAGGTGGGTTTCCTGACCACAGACTGGCTGGACAGTTCTGACGGGGGTTTGTGCTGTTCCAATGAATGTACTGGTCTGGTTAACTGTGCGGGAGAGTTTGGTCTTTTGTTTTAAAGTGAGGAAACTGTACCTTGAACAGATATTGAAGGGGAGTATGAATTGCATGAGAGGTTTATAAACCAAAGTTAAAATATGTGTACTGACATTAAAATCCTTAGTTTCCTCATCAAATAAAGGCGCAAGGGCTGCACGATTCTGGTGTCATGATTTTCGTGATAACAATTGATATCACAAATTTTTTTTAAATAAAGTAAAAAATGTTATTAAACTCAAATCCAAAATTTGCATACTTGCAATTTGCATAACAAAATATTTAACTATTGAACTATCATTTAACTATTGCTGAACTATTAATTTACCTTTTCATTAAGTGTAATATCTATTGTTATCAGTAAGCTTATTATTGCCGTTTGGCTATATAATAAATTCAAAATGTCATCAAGTATAGTTACAAAAAAAATTACATTTATACATTTATAAAATACTGAATTATATTTAAAACGATTGCAAACAAGTAACATTGTGCACATTAAACTTTCCATATTTTAGGAGAGCCATTTTCACTTTGAAACTCATTATTGTGCAAGCAACAATACAAGACAAATAACAATATAAAATATATAGCAATAATTGTGCATTGTATGCACTTTGACCCACTCCAAAATAAAAATATCTTTGTATTTTTTGCAAAAATAAAAAAAGGTAGTGGGGCTTTTAACACTAACACAACCTGTATAAATACTTAAATAATTAAAGTTATGAACAAGTAACCTATTGTCCACACTGCATAATGCTTATTTTCAAAGTGAAAATAACTCTCCTAAAATATGGAAAGTCTAAATAACAATATGAAAAGAATGTTAAAAAAAATCTGGGCAACTGGAGAAGTTACTGGTTGTTTCACTCACCTACAGTATGTTGAGCACAATAACGGCATTCAATTTTTTTCCAACCCACTGAATAACTTAACTAGAAAAAGCACTCTGAGAGCGCAGACCTCTGCCAGGTTTTTCATCCATTTCCCTCATGTTCACCTCAGACTTCACCTACCTCGGTCATGAAAATAAGTATGCCTTTCTGCCTTACCTGCCGCTGAATCATGTGACATATATGTCTAGGGAGGATTGGTTTAGGGAGAAAAGCCTGTTGCTATGCACAATCACATGATGTGCAGGTGCATTTATGATTGGTTGAGTGGGGAAGCAACAACAGGGAACTTTACGGAAGCGGAGGGAAACTGAAGTGTTACACGGCTCATGGTGGAAAAAAAACAAATGCAGAAAAACTGTCTCTCATCAAAAAGCGAATCGTGTGTAGGTGTGAACTGAGATCACGTTTAACCATATATTGTGCAGCTCTAAGAGGCGTTTTTTTGGGGTTTTTTTGTTTTAAATGGTGTCTGCGTGATGGACAAGCAGTTGTCCAAGTCCATCCCCAGATATTTAAGACTATATCTGTTCTACAAGTTGCCCTGGATAGCTATAGATAAAAACAGAGGGGTTACTCTCCCCTGCCCCCACAACAGAGTTCTTTAGTTTTGGAGATGTTTAACTCCAGATGTATCTGGTTGAAGGTCTGGCCCAGGTCTTTGGCAGCCTGCTGGTATCGGTCCAGAGCAGCCAGGCCAGTTTGGTGGGCCACCATGCCATGTTGTTCACATACTTAAAAAGACCCTCTCCCTCACGGTTACAATACTGTTGGTGTACACAGTGAAGAGAAGAGGAGATAAAACACAGTCCTGAGGTACACCTGTGCTTAAAAACAGTTAACTTGATTTAAAACTATTAAAAAGCACTTGGTGTGGCCTGTTATTTAAAAAGTTTCTAACCCATAAAACCAATGTGGGGTGAATGGGGAGGTCTAAATAAATACTTAATAGGGTGTTTATGTGCACAGTGTTAAAAGCAGAGGAAAAGCTCGTGAATAAAATTGTAGTGGGAGGGTGTGTAGAGTCCATGTGTGTAGTGACTGTGTTCAGTAGTGTGAGGTATCATCAACACCCCTTCATGTCCTATAAACAAACTGTAAGGAGTCCATGTTGTGAGACACTGTTTTGGCCAAGAGGTCACACAGGACTCTCTCCATGCACTTGCACAACACAGAGGTCTGAGCCATTGGCCTGTAATCTTTCAGATCCTTGCCGGGTGTCTTTTTGGGAATGGGGTTATTATTGATGTTTTCCAGCCTTTGCGGATGCTTCCGGAGTCCAACAGACACTGGAACAGTCTGGTGAGGGCTTCCCCCAGCTGAGCAGAGAGTGTGTTGGGTGGCGGGGGCGGTCCATGATTTTCAGATAGGATGGCGGTTCATGTCAGAATATGTGGGCTCTTCTCAGGAGCCAAACCAGACTGTTCTCTTCATCTGTGGGCGCCTCCTCTTTGTCCTTATTTTCCATTTTTAAATTTATGGCAGATGATGGATGAAAGATGTAGTGGTGGTTCAGATTGGGGGATTAGAAATGAGCGGTTAGTAGACTGTGACTTCACATGCACATGTGTGGGGGTGATAGTCTGATTGTCAGAGCAGAAGTCAAGCAGAAGTGACAGGATTTACTCAACACACACACACACACACACACACACACACACACACACACAGGAGTAGCGAGCCATAGAAACTCAGCAGTAAAAAAAAGTTAAAAACTGGCTACATATTGGCCGATGCCGATTAATTGGTGAGGCCCTATATTCGGTTTGATTAATCGGTTGGTCTCTACGGAGCACCTACTTGTTCTTTTTAGGAGAGCCCTGAAAAGTAAAGGTTCTCTTTGCTCCTGAGGGATTGTGGGTAAAGACGTGTTGGACCGTAGATGAAAAGATGATGAACATAATGGTTTTTTCTTTTCTTTTTCTTCCAGATTCTGATAAACGCAGAAAGAAAACAAAGAGGAAAGAACAGAGTGACAAAAAGAAAGATAAAACCAAGACCAAACAGAAACGCAATGACAGGAAACAAGGAAGACAAGATGAAGATGACAGTGAACGAGAAAAACAGCTGGGAAAAAAGGAACGACGCCGACGAGACGAAGACGAGGAGGAGGAGCGGAAAGAAGGGCGGGATGGAGGCAGGAGGAGCAGACGGGAGGAAGAGGAGGAGCAAGAACGAGTGCGGGATGGAGGCCGGAGGAGCAGACGGGAGGAAGAGGAGGAGAGGGAACGAGTGCGGGATGGAGGCCGGAGGAGCAGAAGGGAGGAAGGGGAGGAGCGGGAACAAATGCGGGATGGTGGCCGGAGGAGCAGACGGGAGGAAGAGGAGGAGAGGGAACAAATGCGGGATGGTGGCCGGAGGAGCAGACGGGAGGAAGAGGAGGAAAAGGAGGACAGGAGGAGACGGAAAACAGACGGCGAGAGAGACCAAGAGCGAGAAAGGGCGAGAGAGGGAGATGACAAGAGGGAGAGAGAGAGGCAGAGGGAGCGGGAGAGGGTGAGAGAGGGAGACGACAAGAGGGAGAAAGAGAGAGACAGAGAAAGGGAGAGAGAGAGGAACAAGGAGAACAGAGACCGAAACCCAGAGAGAGATGAAAGAAAGAGGAGGTAAAAGTAGAAAAAGCCAGTTCTGTTCTGTAATATTTTTTATTTTGATTTTTGAAAAAAAGACAAAAAAAAACCATTAAAGTTTGTGTTGATGTTTTTTAGAATTATTTTTGTCTTTCACTGTTGAAATTATAAATGAATGAAATGATCAAAGAAAAAAAACTATACTTCAAAGGGGAAAAAAATTACAAAATGATCACATCAGGTCAGATGCATTTGACCTTGGGTTGGTTCCATTTTTTTGATAATTTTGTTTTAAAAAGGTTTATCCTTTTGGGGGATTTTTGTTCATATTTTGTATTACTTTATGTGATAGTTTTGTGCTTTCTTCAAATAATTTTTGGGGGTTAGTTTTGTTCATGTTGATCATATAAAAAAATTAACAATATTCACTCAAATGCAGAAGATTAGCCAACAAAATATCCCAAAAATTATAATTATTTTAAAAAGTAACAGACCAAAATTAAGACCAGAAGAGTTAAAGTGGAAAAACCCATTTCGGTTTTGTCATTTTTCAAATTGTTATTGGGGTAAAATAAAAAATAAATAAATAATTCAATTTGTTTTAATATTTTCCCACTATTGAACACCAAGTTCAGTGAAATTCAATTAATGAAACAATCAAAATAAGACTTCAGAATGATTAATATTTGTGTGTGTATATATATATACTACATACATACACTCACACACACACACCGTGGGATCCCACAGGCAAATGGTAATCATGAGCCAAATACCTACAGAGGGTAAGGCAGGTCCTGAAAAGTCCGCTAAATGGCAAAATTAAGATCCAGACCATTAACACATATGCCCTGCCAGTGATCAGTATATCACTATCCAATATCCTGGACACTGGAAGAGATACAAGCCACTGATATCAAGACAAGGAAGCTCCTTACCATGCATGGAGGGTTCCGCCCCAAGTCCAGTGTTCTGAGGCTGTACACTAAGCGAAAGGAAGGGGGCCGAGGACTAGTAAGTGTAAGAACTACTGTCCAGGAGGAAACGGCGAACCTCCAGGAATACATCAAGAAAATGGCCCCCAATGACCAACTGCTAATTGAATGCCTCAGGCAACAAAAGCCCAGTAAAGTCGAGGAACCAGAGGGGCTATCATGGAAGGACAAACCCTTACACGGCGTGTACCATCGGCAAATTGAGGGAGTGGCTGATATGGAAAAGACAGCTGGAGAAGAAGCTGGAGAAGGCTGGACTAAAGGACAGCACAGAGGCACTACTCGTGGCTGCACAAGAACAAGCCCTGAACACCAGAGCAATCGAGGCCGGGGTCTACCACATCAGACAGGACCCCAGGTGTAGGCTGTGTAGAGAAGCCCCTGAAACAGTCCAGCACATCACAGCAGGGTGTAAGATGCTGGCAGGCAAGGCATACATGGAGAGGCATAACCAGGTAGCGGGCATACTGTACAGGAACATCTGTAAAGAGTATGGACTGGAGGTCCCAGAGTCAAGATGGGAGAACCCCCCAAAGGTGACAGTGAACAAACAGGCCAAGATCCTGTGGGACTTCCAGATCCAGACCAGATGGTGATGGCCGATCAGCCTGACATAGTGGTGGTGGATAAACATGAGAAGACAGTGGTGGTGATAGATGTAGCAGTCCCCAGTGATAGCAACATCAGAAAGAAAGAACATGAGAAGAGAAGAGAAATACCAAGGGCTGAAAGAGGAGTTAGAGAAAATGTGGAGTGTGAAGGCAACAGTGGTACCAGTAGTGATGGGGGTACTAGGGGCAGTGACCCCCAAGCTGGGAGAATGTCTCCAGCAGATACCAGGAACAACATCAGAGATCTCTGTACAAAAGAACGCATTGCTAGGAACAGCTAAGATCCTGCGCAGAACCCTCAGGCTCCCAGGCCTCTGGTAGAGGACCCGAGTCTGAAGGAGACACCGCCCACGTGGGGCGAGAGGAACATTTTTATATATATATATATATATATATATACGAGGTAAAAATAGAAAAACCTAGTTCTGTTCTGTAATATTTAAAATTTATTGAAAAAACAATGTTTTAGCGTATTATATTTGAATCCATTGGTTCCTGTTTTACAATTGCACATCAAATTATATTGACTAAATGATTACAAAAATAATGAAGTTATTCTGATGTGAAAAGTTTTTGTGAGAATTTCGTTCATATTTGTAATAGTATTGTAAAATAAAAAAACATTTTTACAAATATTTCAATGTTTTGGAGTCACTTCAGTATTTTGGTACATTTTGTAAATTTTTTGGATGAATATTTTTGAGAATTTTGTTTTAAAAAAAGTAAAAACAAAAGTCATAAAGTTGTCAAAAATATGAAATTAATTCTCCCAAAAACGGGGGGCCAATACTATCAAGCAAGGCTTTTTGAAAAAATCGATAAAATTTTATATATATATATATATATATATATATATATATATATATATATATGTGGTGGTGATGGCCAGTCAGCCTGACATAGTGGTGGTGGATAAACATGAGAAGACAGTGGTGGTGATAGATGTAGCAGTCCCCAGTGATAGCAACATCAGAAAGAAAGAACATGAGAAGAGAAGAGAAATACCAAGGGCTGAAAGAGGAGTTAGAGAAAATGTGGAGTGTGAAGGCAACAGTGGTACCAGTAGTGATGGGGGTACTAGGGGCAGTGACCCCCAAGCTGGGAGAATGTCTCCAGCAGATACCAGGAACAACATCAGAGATCTCTGTCCGAAAGAGCGCATTTCTAGGAACAGCTAAGATCCTGCGCAGAACCCTCAGGCTCCCAGGCCTCTGGTAGAGGACCCGAGTCTGAAGGAGACACCGCCCACGTGGGGCGAGAGGAACATTTTTTTTTTTTTAAATATATATATATATATATATATATATATATATATATATATATATATATATATATATATATATATATATATATATATATATATCACTACCTTCTAGTGGACATGTCATGTTTGTGTTTGCATTCCATGCATGGGTCTGGACCAGACCTCCAAGAGGTATTATTACACAATGCACAGGTCAGGCTGTAGCAACAGTTTTAGTGGAGGAAAATAAAAATCTGAACAAAAAAACAAGTGGTGCCCAGCACAGCAAACCCGGCCCGCTTGCACACATTTGACCTGATTTGATCTCCTATCATTGCAAAAACACTTTTGGTAATGACTGTGACCTTTGATCTACATTCACCAAAATTTAATGGGCTCTATTCTGGACCACCTCTTGCACCTTTCCTAAAAAATTCTAGAAATTGGTCCAATAGTTTTTGTGTAAAGCCCTATGCCACCTCAAATCTTGCCTCAGGCGCCAAATTGGCTGGGGCTGGCGCTCTCCGCTAATTTTCTTTTCCTGTTATGGTGACGACAATGTTAGCCAAACTCGGCTTCTGATTACTTGAGATACATGGAAGATGGAGGTGTGTTGTGAAGGGTTAGGGTTATAGTCGAGGCTGTTCGGGGAGTTGTCGGCTGTGGCTCAGTTTGGAGAGCGGGTTGCCCAATGATCGAAGGGCCGGTGGTTCGTGTCCCCTGCTGGCTGTCCACATGTCGAAGTATCTTTGGGCAAGACACTGAACCCTGACTTAGGCTCCCAGCAGGACTGATAGAACTTTAGAAACCTATTGGTGTGTGAATGTGAGGCTAATGTGAAGCGTTTTGAGCACCATGAAGGTGGAAAAAAACTATATGGTGGACTGCACTTATATAGTGCTTTTCCACCTTCGTGGTGCTCAAAGTGCTTTACATTAGCCTCACATTCACCCATTCACACACACATACTCATACACCAGTAGGTTTCTCAGGTTCTGTCAGTATAAGTTCAGTTCATTTCCGATTTAATAAAGGATTGTGCACATTTATTCACAAGTATGACATTTGGTACAGAGGCAGATTTTTGACATGCTGAGTCCAAATCTGCCGGGAGCCAAAGCCAAGTTACAATGATGCCACCATATTGGATGATTAAAAATGGCAGACAGCAAAAAGTTACTTTTTTTGAAGGAGCTAATGAAAAGCGATACAAACACGAAAGAACACACATTTTTGTTGGTTTCGAGCAACAGACTTTTAAAATCTGTAATAAATTGTACAACAGAGTTGCACAAATTTTTGAGATTTGGAGTATTTGGAAGATGTAAATTATTGCTTGGCAACTGCTGGCTGAACCACTGAGTAGTACTCTGGCAGCTGAAGTACAGAAGTATCTGTGGGGTACAACTTGATGGTGGGACGTGTGATACCCAAATAATTCTAAGACAAGTGGTGACACTGATAGCTGTTCCATGAAATTCATCCTGGGAGAAGTTTCCCTGATTGATTCAAAACTGTTCATTGAACCAACCCATTCTGATGAGCACAATACCTCATCCAGGTAAAGGGGATCATTAGTGGAATCATCTGGCAGCACAGTGGCTGGGCAGTTAGCGCTCTTGCTTCACAGCAAGAAGACCCAGATTAGATTCCCGGACCATGTGGGCCTCTCTGTGTGGAGTTTGTGTTTCCATCCCCGACTCTGGATGGGTGAGCTCTGGTTTCCGCCATCACCCAAAAACACGTTTGTTAGGGTAAAATCCCCCAGGTGATTCTGACCATTAGTCCTATGGCTGCCCGCTGCTCCTTACCAGTTGCCCCAATAGCATTAAAGAAAGGATGGGTTAAATGCAGAGGACAAATTCCGTTGTACATTATATAAAGACTAATAAGTACTTTACCTTATCTGTGTTCAGTGAACAGGTTTGAACCATTACATGACAGGACTTTGACTGAATGGACCTGGAATTACTCACCTCTGACATGGAATGTCATAAAGACTCCCCTTCTCATGTTTGTGGGCAGCATAACTCCATCAGTGGAGAATTGTTCTATCAGTGCTTGTGCCATTGAACATTTCACTTCCATAACATGGCTGTATGAGACAGATATGCTAAAGGCAAAAATTGAGTAAGGGTACAAAAATAGTAAAATGATAGGCTCACACCATGTCACAATTTAACTTCCCTGTCACCCATTTACTATTTTGAATCTAAATGTACATATACATATACCCCTGTTAAGATGACCACTGAAGAGAATAAAACAATGAATATATGTTACCAAATGCACTTCTCATATCATTGTCTGAACCCACTTCATCCTCACTAGGGTTACGGGGGTCACTGGGGGCCTAATCCAGCTACAATGGGTGAAGGCGGGGTACACCCTGTATGAGTCTCCAGCTCATGTCAGGGCTGAACATTTACAGACAAACAATCACTGTTACATTCACACCTATGGACAATTTAGATTAACCAATTAACCTATCAGTGCATGTGTTTGGATGGTGGGAGGAGACTGGAGTACCTGGAGAAAACCCACGCAGACATGAAGAGAACATGTAAACTCCACACAGAAAGGTCTGGTGTGGGAATCAAATCAGGGTCCTTCTTGGTGTGAGGCATGAGTCCTAACCACTGCACCACCTCTGACATGTCCTGCCAAATGCATTTAAAAACTAAATAAATTGAACTCTCCATCACTTTTCCTGACAACTCCAATAATTACCAATATTTGTTGTTATATCAGTAGTGACCATCTTAAATCAATCTAAATCTCTGGTGTTGTTACTACTCCTGTCACATAAAATACAGATTTAGTATCTTTGAAGCTTAAAATGAATGATATGTCATTTGTTGGTCAGTCTTATGACCTTTTTTTGGCTAGATATGGAAAAAGATTTTGAATCGTCCAATATGGTGGCCCCATTAAGAATTTGCATTGGCTCCCAGCAGATTTGAGTTCAGCAAAACCAAATGTACCTCTGTACTAATATTCATGCATGTGCATTAATTTGTACAATTGTTCCCCTTACATTCCTGACTATTAGGGTGAGGTTGTTATGTTTTCTCTCCACTCCAACTTCTCTGTTTCAGTCTAGCATTGAAGTTTGACCAATCAGAAGCCCAGTTTGTGTCACAATACTCTCTTGCCCTCCCAGACCTCCTGAAGGAGCCTTTAAAGAAGCATGCTTTGCTCCTTTAATGAGGCGTTCATGGACATCAGGACAGTTGAGTTTTGCTCTCAGGTGTGTCCACTGTAAACAGAGAAGGATGTGAAAACCTGAACACCAACCTGTGTGTGTGTGTGTGTGTGTGTGTGTGTGTGTGTTGCAGCCTGTGTTTATGGTTTGGAATGGATTCTGTGTTCTGTGACAACAAATATGTACGCACAGCAGGCACACACACACACACACACACATACTGTTTTCCATGTCACATGAGGACCAAGTTCGTAACCATCTCACTCATATATCATCATGTAATCATTACACTATAATTAATCATCAGTAGCCATTGGGTAGTGAGTGTAAACACATCTTTTTTCTTTAAAAAATACATAAATAAAAATGAAAAACTACAAAATAAAATAAAAATAAAAAGTTTAAAAAGTAAATTCTTCAGACATACACATACACACTTAAAATACATACTTCTGAGGGGAAATGGCCACATCATTTACATTAATTCTATTTACATACTTCACATACATTATATATGTATAATATATTATACATTATATTATAGTGATAATTACATTCATTCAGTGGGTAGTAAGTGTAAACACTTTTTTTCTTTCAAAAAATTTTATTTTTTAAAGAATATATAAAACATATACATGAATAAATATATAAAATAAAAGTAAGTGAATAAAAATGATGAAATGAATAACAATATTTTATTAAAATTTATACCCTTTGATAACCTTTGAAAAATATGTTTCACTTTGCACCTCTTTCCCTTATCCCTTATGGGGACTTCTGGGGAAAAAACAAATGAATGTAGGGCCACATCATTTACAAAAATGTCCATACTTCACACAGATTTTTATTTTACTAGTGGAGACCTACATTTATATTTAACCCTCATGGGGACTAGGATTTTGGTCCCCATGGTGTGAGATGTCCCCATAATGTGACTGTGTAAACATACAAATGTCCCCATGAAGACAGGAATACAAGCACGCACACACACGGGTGAAACCATTGGCTGTTTAATGTCAGTTCTGATCTCTGTTTCTGTTGGATTGTCTCTCACTCTCAGGTCGTGCGTATTGCGCATGCGTCCCAGTGCCTTGGCTCTCTCTCCCTCTCTCTCTCTCTCCTCAGTGTGCCGCAGAGCGCGTGCGGCTCTGCTCTATCAGAGTTTCTGTGTCCAGGTTCCTGAAGGATGACTGGACTGTTAGCCCCGCCCCCTCACTGATAATTGATTAATGATCGACAGCTGGTGGAGTATGTGCGCGCGGAATTGGACCAAAGGAGTTGGACCAGCGCGTGCGTGAGCAGAGTTGGACCGGCGCGTGCGTGAGCAGAGTTGGACCGGCGCGTGGACCAGAGGAGTTGGAGCAGCGCGTGCGTGTGTGAGCGGAGTTTGGAGCAGCGCGTGGACCAGCGGCTCCACTTTGATCTTCCATCCTCCTCCTACCCGGTAAGTCCTACTTCCGATTTTGGTTCTGGTTCCAGTGGTTTGACCCACCACAGACCACAGTGTGTTCCTTTCTTCGGATCCGTGGTTGCGCGTGTCAGTGGGCGCGCGTGTCCGTGTCAGAGAATGTTCCTGGTGTATTCAGGTCATTTCTGTGTCAGTGAACTAAGAGACACATGAATGAAAGAGAAGAGTGTGTGACGAGAAAAGAAAAGAGGAAAGATAGAAGGAAAAAGAAAAGAGAAAGTAAAAGAGCTGAAGCATCATCCAGGGGGTTATCTGCTTTTTTTCTTCATATTTACCTCTTTTTTCCCTCTTTTTTCTTCACATCAGTATTTTTTTTCTGTTCATATTTTCTCTGGGTTTTTTTTTCATAAATGTGAACATTTTCATTTTTTTAAATCTAAAAGTGTAAAGTAAACATTTAGTAAAAGTAGAATTTAAAAGTTTATTTTCTATATTGGATCATCATGTGTGGACGTGCGGTTCCAAACTTAGGTCTGGGTCTGACCCTAACCCTTTGAATCCCAGTTGAATCAATTCAGCTGATATTCTATTGTTTGTATTTTTAACAAACCAAACACTTGTCATCTTGGATCTTTGGGATTTTATGTCAACATTTTCACATTAATAAAAAAAAAAAACTACATTAAAATTGATCCAGTTTAGAGTAATATGGGTTTAACCCGTTAATGTGGGTTTAACCCATTTATTTTGACTTGACCCATTTAATTTGAGTTGGCCCATTTATGTGGGTTTAACACATTTATTTTCACCCATTTATTTTTTTAATCTGTTTATGTGTGTTTAAGGCATTTCATGTCCTGATAGCTTAATGGTTCACTTGGCTCCACCCACTATCCAAACACATGGTCTGGTAGGTTAATGGGTTCACTTGGCTCTGCCCATTATTCAAACACATGCTCTGCTAGGTTAATGGACTCACTTGGCTCCGCCCACTATCCAAACACATGCTCTGGTAGGTTAATGGGCTCACTTGGCTCCACCCACTATCCAAACACATGCTCTGGTAGGTTAATGGGCTCACTTGGCTCCACCCACTATCCAAACACATGCTCTGGTAGGTTAATGGGCTCACCTGGCTCTGCCCACAGGTGTAAATCTGTCAGTTGTGGTTGTTTGTATTTATATTGTTTGTATTTATATGTTTTGATCTGAAATAAACTGGTTGCATGTCCAGGTTAAGCCCCGCCTTCACCCATAAAGTGCTGGGATAGGCTCCACCCCCACGACCCTAGGTTCAGGACATGGATGGATGGGTGGATTGTTCTTCAGGTTTTAAAGGCTTACTTTACTTTAGGCTTTTTCCTGGTTTTTGCATCAGCTGACTCAACTTGAAACACCATTGTAGTTCTGGTTCTGGTCCTGGTCCTAGTGTCTGAGGGGTCTTGGTGGTCTGTCTTTTGTCCACTCCACTCTGTCCTCAGATGATCCAAACTGGATGTCTTTGGTCTGATTACCAGTTTTCTGCCTGTTGATCCTTGGGTTCTGTTTTATTTTTACCTCCATGAATGAATGAATCCTGACTTTCTAGCCAATTATAGGCCTATACCCAATTTGTCCTTCCTGTCAAAGGTTTTAGAACGAGTAATAGTTAAACAGCTGTGCCAATACCTGCAGGATAATAGTTTATTTGAACAGTTTCAGTCTGGCTTTCCTGCCCATCATAGCACTGAAACAACGTTAGTTAAAGTTACTAATGACTTATTATTAGCCGCTGATGCCAGATTAATATCGGTCCTAGTGTTATTAGACCTTAGTGCAGCCTTTGACACCATTGACCACAGTATCTTAGTGCAGAGATTAGAATGTGATATAGGTATTAGAGGAGCAGCCCTCTGCTGGCTTAAATTATATTTATCTAATCGCTACCAATTTGTTAACGATAATCAACAATCATCGCAGTTCTCCAGACTTAATTATGGCGTGCCCCAAGGGTCAGTCCTTGGGCCTATTTTGTTTACACTATATATATGCTCCCTTTAGGTAACATCATTAGAAATCATGGCATTAATTTTCATTGTTATGCGGATGACACACAGCTATATTTATCAATTAAACCTGATCAGAACAGACAAATAGATAAACTAAGTACGTGTGTCCAAGATATAAAGACTTGGATGAGTGCCAATTATCTTTTATTGAACCCTGAAAAAACGGAAGTCGTTATAATTGTTCCTAAAAATGCAAGAGACTCCCTAACTGACCAGATAGTTACTCTGCACATCAACCAAATATGCAGAACAGCCTTCTTTCACCTGTGCAACATTAGCCAAAATTAGGAATATTCTGTCTAAAACTACTGTTGAAAAATTAATTCATGCATTTATTACATCACGATTAGATTATTGTAACTCCTTACTTGTAGCGTGTCCTACATAAAAAACCATCCATATAAAACCATTAATGGTATGGGGCCCTCTTCTCTTCTTTTTTTTTTGTCTGCATTTTTTCTCATTGTTTAACACCACAGAGGGGGAGTCAACATTGTTTGAGATCAATGCATTTTTTAGTCTTGCAGCCAAATATTTTAATATTTAGTGCATGTGTGTGACCATCATCGGTCCTCCCTGAAAGCTGAGCAGACATCCTTTATTAGAACTCTCTATTATATGCCAGGGAGGGCAGTGCTACACCTCAGTGATGTGTGGGGGAAACAAAGACTGGACAGGACGGACAGGACGAACAGGGAAATAAATTAACAGGCGGTGCTGTTGCAATTAAAGATTGTAAGGTGGTGTGTTATTCCCAACTACTAACTGTCCATCAATAGAAATAAATACATAAATCAAAAAAAGAGAAGAAAACCAAAACAGCACAAAAGAAAACGAGATTCAATAAATAAATAAACAAAACGGTAGTGAGCACCATAATTGTGGATGACTTGATAGTGTAAAATAGAATGCAATAGAATAGAATAGAATAGAATAGGCAAGAAGAGGACACTAGTGCAAGAAGAGAATGAGTTTAGGGTAGAGATTCTGGAGAGATTCTCAGCACATTCTGGCGGGTCCCATCATTCACTGAAATGGGACTCGGCATTAGCTGGCGAGACCCGATCAAACATGCAAGTGTGAAGGACCCCGAACCCCAGAACAGCAATCATGGCAAGGCAGGGCCAAGCCAACAGGGCACCCCCCATCCCGGGCCATAGGAGGCACAGGGCGCCACCCCCAGAGAGCCACCACAGCTACAAACCCCCCCAACACACCAAGGCCGACCCAGGTGGACCGGGGAACGAGGACCCACCCGCCCACCCCAACCCTGCCCCCACCAAACCCCCCACCCAACCTGCCCAACACCACCCCCACACCCTACCCCGAGGGGGTCAACAGCCCCACGCAGCCAGGAAGCCAGACACAAGGGCCGAGCGGCCCACTGAAGGGGCGGCACCCGGCCCATCAAAAGGCAGGCCACCACTGGGAGCCGGTCAGAGGACAACGGGGCCGGGAACCGATGCAAGCCCAGTGGGTAAAAATGGACAGTGTAGTGGGCCCTGGTGACACCGACAGGGAGGCACCCTGCACACCTCCCGCACCGGCCCCAGGCGAGCGCAGTACACCCAGGGCCCCCGCCCCCCCCGCAATGCGCCCCAACAACCCACCAGGACAGAGTGAACACACGCCACCAGCCCGCAATACAGCCACAGCGGCCACCAGAATGGCCAATCCATCCCCAGCAGCCCCCCAAGAGCCATCGCACCAGCATGGACTCGACGGGGAAACAGGAGAACCCCCCCCCCCCCCCCGATCACAGCCCCCAGGTCCTGGGGACCCCCAGCCACAGCAACATGGATGGTAGTCCACCCCCGCTACCCCATAGCCACAAGGGGGCCGGGTCCCACCAGCGAGGCTATATTAGTGAAATCCCCCCCATTACCCCCCATGTCTCCAGATCCCTGACTGGAGACATTATCCCTGCACCGTGATAGTGTAACCCTGAGTGTCATGTGGTGCCTTAAAGGTGGAGAGGTTGGGTGAGGCATCCAGGGGGCAGGCCAGAGGACCACAGAGGATGGCTACTCTGCAGCCTACACTGGCCCAAGTTCCCTGAGCCGTCCCAGACCTACTCCCAAGGTGTGAATGTGTGTGGTGCATTAAAAAGAAATAAGAGAACAGGGGAGGCAAGCAGGGGGGTGATGGGGAAGAGACAAGGCTGTAGAGCCCTGCCATCTGCCCCACCACAGAGCCCATCCCTCCCGCTCCCACCTGCTCTCGAGGCCCTAACTGTTGTGTCCCTATATGTGCCTAGGAGTAGCTATATACAGTGAGGTGTGAAGTGCACAGTAAGAGGCAGTTTGGTGTCTTCAAGATGATCTGGTTCTGTACCAGCCCAATAGAACCCTTCGTTCTCAGATTGCAGGTTTATTGAAAGTTCCTAGGGTTTCTAAAAGTACAGTAGGAGCTAGAGCCTTTAGTTACCATGGTTACTGTCTTATGGAATCAGCTTCCCTTTAATATTATAGACGCCGACACAGTCTCTACATTTAAAATTAGGCTTAAAACATTCCTGTTTGAGAAAGCCTATGGTCAGGTTAGTTAAAAATAATGCGACTCATATATCATGTATACATGATGTATGAGTCACAGTTCAGTCTAGGCTGCCCTAGGAGCTAGAATGCTGGGGGAAGTACAGACACTGAGTTGTTTCTTCTCGTTCTCTCTCTCACACCTGTTTCTGTCATTTTATAACCTATCTTTCATACCAAGTCTGTTCATGGCTAGTCACCTGGTGTCCCCTTTCCCCCCTCCCCCCTGGGGGGAGTGGTGGCTCTCCTGCCAGTGTCTGCGTGGGAGCCATGGATGACAGGATCTGCAGTGTCTCGCCTGTGCTGACCTGTGACCCTGGACCCCTGCCCTTGCCTGTCTGGTGTCTGGACCAGCCCTCCCCCACCCTTCATTTATAAATGGACGTTCATCTATAGCCTGTTCGTCCATGGGAGTGGATCTGTCCTTCAATGTGGTTCTCCTCAAGATTTCTTCTTTTTTCCACTGGGTTTTGAAGTTTTTTTCTTGCCGAGAAGGAGGGTCTAAGGACATGGGATGCTTGGGACTTTTCATATATCTCTGTAGTTGATTGTGTTTTTGTAAAGCCCTGTGAGACGACTTTGTTGTGATTTAGGGCTTTATAAATAAAATTGAATTGAATTGGATGAATGTAACGGGCAGCAGGGAACCCAAGTGCAGAACCACAGACAATTCTTAAAGGTTAATACAAGTCCAATTAATAAACACAATACAGCAGATGGAAGGGAAATACCCTTTAAAGTCTCTCTGAGTTCTGTACTTGAAGTACAGACTGATATCACTAGACCTTCTCTAACCTGTGTGTGTTGGTAACCTGTATAAATAGAGTGTTGGTAACCTGTATAAATAGAGTGTTGGTAACCTGTATAAATATATAAATAGAGTGTTGGTAACCTGTATAAATAGAGTGTTGGTAACCTGTATAAATAGAGTGTTGGTAACCTGTATAAATATATAAATAGAGTGTTGGTAACCTATATAAATATATAAATATATAAATAGAGTGTTGGTAACCTGTATAAATAGTGTTGTTAACCTGTATAAATAGAGTGTTGGTAACCTGTATAAATACAGAGTTGGTAACCTGTATAAATATATAAATAGTGTTGTTTTAAGGCGGGGGTGTGGGTGGCAGGACTCCAGCAGTGGACAGATTGAGGAGCAGCATGGAGTTACATCACCACAGATTAGTTTGGAAACCTGCAGAGTGCACACAAATGTACAAATACAAACACATACATAAATAACATACACTAACACTAACATTAGTCTGTACTCAAAGACAAACATGGGTCTGAGCATCAATCAGGCTTAATGTCATCAGAGGAAATGGGCTTAATGAAGGAGGATAATAATAATTTATATTACTATTATTATTATTATTATTATTATTATTATTATTATTATTATTATTATTATTATTATTATTATTATTATGATTCTTACTATGAATATTTTCATAATATTTTGTAATATCTCATTTATATATATACATACACAAGTACAATGAAATTTAAATATCTCCTTCAGTGCAGCCTTAAAGATAAGTTATGGAGTATGTTATTTAAAGTGTGTATATATATATATATATATATATATATATATATATATATATATATATATATATATATATATATATATATGTACACATCACTCATTTCGTCATGTGAACCTGCTTTATCCTCACTAGGTACACCCTGTATGAGTCTTGTCCATGTCATGACATATAATTATTTTTGTCTTTTTACACACCTTTCTTTCAACATTAAACTTCCAGGGACTACAGAAAACTAGTCAGTGATTATTTCTGGTTAATGGACATGTTAATTAATGTACAGTGATCCTTCTTCAATGCATAAACTTATAAGCAATTATTTAAATTTCCAACCAGATTTAAGTATTTATGTATTAAGCACACATAAAATAAAATGCACACCATTTATATGATTTAGTACTATTCTGCAGTTGTAATGTTCCTGGGCGTGCAGTGGTTAGCACTCGTGCCTCACAGACAGAAGGTCCCTAGTTCAAATCCCACACCAGACCTTTCTATGTGCAGTTTGCATGTTCTCCCTGTGTTTGCGTGGGTTTTCTCCGGGTACTCCAGTCTCCTCCCACCACCCAAACACATGCACTGATAGGTTAACAGGTTAATCTAAATTGTCCATAGGTGTGAATGTGACAGTGATTGTTTGTCTATATATGTTCAGCCCTGAGATGAACTGGAGACTCATACAGGGTGTACCCCACCTTCACTCATTGTAGCTGAATTAGGCCCCTAGTGAGGATAAAGTGGGTTCAGATGATGAGACGAGACAAGACATTTGGTGTACTTCGCCTGGGGTAGACAATAGAGGTCGACCAATATGGGTTTTTCTAAAGACAATGCAGATACCGATATTTAGAGGTCAGAATCAGCCGATATGAGCAGCCAATTTTTTTGGGCTAAGTTTTAGGGTCAATTAGCTATTGCATTGTCTTGAATTGGCATAATTAAATATACTAATTAGTGGACACACAACACTTAGAAACTTGAACACGATTTATTGAAAATTTAACCCTAAAAAAACACATTTTCGCATTTTACCATTTCAACAATATAACACTCTGCCTCCAGCGTGCTGTGCAGGAAACTGTAAATAGGAACTAGAGAGCTACTGTGTGATCTTTGGTTCACAATCAAACTAAACATGTATACATCGTAAAAATTAATGGACATTGGTTAACAATGTTCACGTTAGTTTTCCATCCTATTTTTGTTAACTTTTCACTACGATTGTCTGTTACTATACTTTAGATCTTAACATAGCGATCATCTGCGTTGAGGGGACTTGCATAGTTTACGCATTGACAATGCACTTGTGGCCACAACACTAAGCATAACAACGTTTCATTTGCGGAGGAGTTCTCCAACTGCAACTGTTCGTTTTTCCTGTCACTTAATGAAACAACACATCACAGGTTACAACGTAACATGAGAATAAATATACAACTTTAGGACATTGGAATGTCAGCTATCCCTGCTGACTTCTGAAGAGTCATGCTGCATCCTAAGTAGCTGCTCACATTGTCCGACTTAAAATCAGCGCAACTAAATAAGAATATGGGCCGATGTGGATTGATTAAAAAATAGCTAACATCGGCTGGCCGATCGATCAGTTGGCCTCTCGTAGCCAATCAGATTTCAGGGGAGGCATTTGCCACTGTAACCATCAATGGATAGGCCCCCAGGGACACCCATGACCCTAGTGAGGATAAAACAGGTTCAGAAAATGTGGTGAGATTATTATTATTATTATTATTATTATTATTATTATTATTATTATTATTATTATTATTATTATTATTATTATTATTACCACCTCAGTGAAGGAGGTTATGTTTTACCACACATGGCTCCATTATGTTAACCAAAAAATTTATGGACAGATTTTGATGAATCTTTCAGAGTTGATTGATAATGCGTCAAGGAAGAAACCATTACATTTTGAGCTATAAAGGTCAAAGGTCAAGGTCACAGTGAAGGTCAACAGATAAAACAAATAAGTGTTGATATCTCAGAATCCAGACCAGATAGTATCAGGTTTTTTTATTTACCTCATCTTACCTTCAGACATCAGATGAGATAACACTGATAGGCTCGATGACATCACCTTTTTTCATCGTATGACATCAAGCGAATGGTACATTTGCAAAATGTATGACCTTTACCTTAAAGCAGGGTTATTGACATATTTTGTTAAATTCAACAATATCTTGTGCTTCATATTTAACATTAGAACATGTGAAATTGTGAGTGACGTCATACGTGGTAGAATATTGAAATGGACATATCTGAAAAATGCGACCGAGGATTTCTTTAAATTTTTTTAAACCCACTTAGGGATTGCTAATGAGTGATTAAAATAAATCGTTAGGGTTATGGGTTAACCCAAACACAGAACACTAGTTAACAAATAAGTTATGAACATCCAGATCCAAACCTTGGCAGACTTGCCCTGCTTTGAAGAGGTCTGCACTCTCTGAGTGCTTTAGTTATTATTATTATTATTATTATTATTATTATTATTATTAATAATAATAATAATATTTTTTATTTTTTTCCCTCTAACATTCAACCTCCAGTTAATGCAAAGGAATAGCTGTGATTGGCTGCTTAGTGAAGGGGACAGGGACTGTAGAGGCTGAGCCCGTGGTCACTAATGTTAACTTCATGTGGTTTTTCTGGATCCTGTTAATGTCAGTGTCATTTCACCTGCTTTAACTCCAGTTGGCGGATGGTTTCTGTGACAACCAGGCTCTGTTTCCACTGTAAGACTGAAAACACAAACAAAACAGACGTGTGTCATCTGCTCTGACACACACACACACACACACACATACACAAAAACACAACCAAACACACAAACCTACACATTCACATTTATCTAGTGTTAAACTGGACAGACAAACTGACACATTCACATTTATCTAGTGTTAAACTTCAGTGGAAACTATTTCAGTTTTTCCATCATTTTCATCTTTAACATCAGTTTTGTCTTTTTTCAGTTAATATCTTTTTATATATAATGAATGAAGTTACGTGTTATATTAGCGAAATACATAGTACCGCAGAGTACTACATAGTACTCCAGAGTACTGCAGAGTACTCCACAGTATTTCAGAATATTACAGAGTACTACAGGGTACTGCAGTAGCTGGTTGTGTTGCAGTATTTTCTGTGTGTGTGAATCTTCTCATTACTCTCATTCTGTCTGCTGTGATTTATGGAGTTACCTGTGTGTGTGTGTCTGTGTGTGTGTGTGCTTATATTCCTATCTTTCTGAGGACATTGATATATTTACACAGTCACACCATGGGGCCCAAAATGCAGGTCCTCACAAGAGCCGACTGTCACAAATATGTATCTATTTATTGTATGTGGTATATTTATATTAATTACCTCCAATTAATTTAGCATTTCCTTTTTTCTAAACTTAATTCACATGTTAAGGGGTTGAAGGTAAATGTCAGTCCCCAGTAAAATATAAATCTATGTGAAGTACACACATTTATGCAAATAATGTGGCCCTATAAACAGATTAATTTTTTTTTCCTTAAAGTCCTTGTAAAGCATGAGGGAAACGGGTGCAAAATGAAATATGTATATTTCCATGGTTTGAAGATAAAAAAAAACAAATGTATATATATATGTATATGTGTGTATATATGTATATATATATATATATATATATATATATATATATATATATATATATATATACAATTTTAAAATATGTATTTATTAAAAACAAATGGACACTTTACCTACATGTAATGGTTGCAAACTTGGTCTCCATGGGACATGAAAACCTGTGGGTGTGTGTGTGTGTGTGTGTGTGTGTGTGTGTGTGTGTGTTAATGAGTTTCTTGTCATCTGACCCAGAGGAACTGATGACAGTAATCAGATGTGATTGGCTGGTGGTGAGTTCACTGTCACACACTCAGGGTGGGAAAATAGGACAACAGTGAAGGAGAGTGTCCTCACAGTGTCTGGTGTATTACACACACACACACACACACACACACACACACACACACACACACACACACACACACACATAGTGAAGGTCACACTGACACACACTTACTCACTGTGTTTGGTTCAAAGACTGTAGGACATTTAAGGGGACATATCATGTCCATTTTCCACCAGTGAACACAGTTCCCTGATGTCTCACTGACCTAACTGTCACATGCTTTGGTCAAATGATCACATTGATGATTAGAGAAAATCCAAAATGGAAAGTTTTCATCCCCCTACAACAACAAATGGATCAGGAAAAAAGGAGTGTTGAAGTTTTTTTTCTTTCATAATTTAAGGTTCCTCACACACGGTCAACACATATTTGTTTTGTAAAACCATGAAAAAAGTGCGTTTTGCATGATATGTCCACTTTAAGACAGCATGGACATATCAGTTAAAGGCAGTAAATACAGCCCCCCCCTCCCCACATTAGTAATGTGAAAATACAGATACACTAACACTACATCCTACTGCCCCCCCCCCCCCCCACACACACACACACACAGTTTAATGTAAACTAGTGCAGAGCCCATAGAAAATGTGACATTGTTTCCTACTAATGTGTTGTAGCAGTGGGTGAAATTAGTTGGAATGAGCAGAAAGAAAGACAATAATAATTTGTTGGGACTGTTTTGGAAGGGTGTATTTATTAACCTATTATTATTGAGCTCGCGCCACATTTCATGTCACCAGTTGAGGAGTTCATCTGCACAGTAGCTGGCATTTATCTCTTGTGTCCATCATTTCCAAGTGTGCTATTAGCACCCTGCTAGGCTAGTGCTACACACTCTGGAAATTCAAGATTTCATTGCATTCATAGAATTTTCATAGACGTTGAATTGAAGCTGTATGCAACAAAAAAATCTTCATTTCAATTTCTAATGAAATACTGGACTATATTTTTAAAAGGAATGTAATGAAATCCTGAATTTCCAGAGCGTGTAACTTTGCACTCGGCAATCCACAATTTCGGGCTTCCTCCTAAAGACGTCTTATGAATACACAGAGGTACATGGTTTTAAATTAGTAACTTTGGACACATCGTCAGACGACATGAAGACCTCAGGACACTTTGGTTTTCCTTTGGGGACCCTCTACTAAGGCTGGGCGATTTTCTCTTTTAAAAAAATCTCTGATTTTTCCCCAAGAAACTCAATTCACGATTCATGATACGATTTTTTCCCACGTGGACTAAATGAAAATGAAAACACTAGAAACATGGTTTCTTTCGTCTTCTTTTTTTTAATTAAATAACGTGTCAAACAAAAATACTTCTACAAATAACTGTAAATAATAAATCAGTTGTTGCAAAAGATGCAACTGCAACCTGAGACTTTACCTACATGAACTGTAGTAAGTCCAGACATATCCACCACTGTTACAGGAAAAAACAGTGCAAAAAAATAGTGTAAAAGATACATTTTGTTGGAAAAAAGAAAGCTTAAAATATTTGAACAACTAAAACAATATACATTAATACTCATATTATATGAAAAAATTGTAAAAAACGTAGTAGTGCAAAAGTAAGATAAAAATAAAACTAGTAACATTTTTACTTTGTAAGGACAAAATAAAACAAAACCTTATTATCAATCAAACTACTTCAATAAACCTGAACATGTTACCAATATTTTGGATATATGATGTTATTGTCTGTTATCGCTCCCCATCGTGCTACATGTTTATCATAAGGTGTGCCACGAGAAAAGTTTTCAGTCAGTGTTTGTTGAACATTTTGAAGAAGTACTGGCAGCGCTAGCCTCTGCTTTTCTAACAGTTCTGACACCCCCCCCCCATTGGATGCTTTCGCTTCAGATGTGCAAACAGATTGGTCGTACCGCTACCGTCAACAACAACAGTCTGAAGACACGGCTTACAACCAGGCAGTAGCTGGGCTTCGTCAGACCCTAAAAATCGATTCCACACAACTGAACCTTTAGAACCTTTTTAGGAGTCAGCGTGTCTTCCTCACTGGACCCTCCATATTGTTCCCTGTGCTGCAGAAGAAGGGGATCGTAGGCGGGGCCTGGGGTGAAACACTACGGAAAGCAGCCTGGTTCATGGTTTTATTTTTGCGAGGAAAAAAAGTATGTGTGGGGGAATCGGATTGCACGATTTTCCTAAAATATGAATCGATTTTGCCATAAAACTCGATTTTAAATCTAAATCGATTTTTTGCCCAGCTCTACCCTCTACTTACTACCATGTAAATGTGATGTTTCGAATTTTAGAAGAGGTATAAAACTAGCATTTCGTGTCAGTGAAAAGACGTGCCCTTATCACTTCCATGCTAACACAAGTTTGGCTCGAAACGGCAAAATCTAAATTCCTCAATACATATCCAAATGATGTGATTTACATGTCAACTATATGTCTGTACTCCCAATGATCTAAAAAAAATGAGCTAAACTTATTTTTATGGCGGATTATTCCTTTCAGTATTTTTCCTCTTCCTCCACTTTATCAGAACAGTTTACGGCTTCACATTGACCTTTGACCTCATGATGTGACAGCGCAGACCCTATTTAGACTCATTTGCATATGTAAATATGGGTTTAGAGGGGGCGGAGTCTAGTTCTCCAACATGTGTTCTATTCCAGCTGATTAGGATGAACAAAAGGAAAGTGTTTGGGTTCTCCTCCTCCTCTTCCTCTCCAGTTTCTCCTTCATTAGTGTTAGTGCACGTCCTCCTCTATCTTTAATGAGTTGTACTGCAGTGAAGGAAGTGATGTCAGAGGTCTTCTCCTCTTTCCAGGTCCAGCTCATGTTTTTACACTTTCAGCTTCTCCTCCTTCTTTGCCTTTTTCTCCTCCTCCTTCATGGCGTTCTTCTGCCGGGGATGAGGAGGGCAGTCCAATCAGACTCTCAGGGTCACTGCTCTGGTTACCGCGGAAACTGAGAGAGAGAGAGACAGACATTTCTTTAACAGTTATTATTATATTTCTGCTGATTTTGTCAGAAACACTAGTCTGGAAACACTGTCACTGTCACTGTTTTTGTCTCATCACATGGACAAACAATAAAACAATTGAATTGAAATGAATCCAGTTTCAATTCCAACCACAGAACGGTCTGGGTTCTGCTCTCATCGACCGCATCGGTGTGTGTTTGAGTCTGTAGACACACCTGTCAAATTCTGCCGTACATCTAAAATCCTATGCGGTAACAGGACTGAGCAGTCTGTGAAAGTCAAACTTTATACTCCTGAAGACTCAAACTTTCATTTGAGGAGGAATGACATTTGTCCTGGATGTTTGTCCTGGGCTGTCCTGTCCAGTGCGGCTGTGGCTCAGTTAGTAGAGCGAGTCGCCCAAGGGTAGTCGGCTCGCGTCCCGGCTCGCGTCCCGGCTCTGGCTGTCCACATGTCAAAGTGTCCTTGGACAAAGACACTGAACTCTAAGTTAGTCTCCCAGTAGGTCTGACAGAACCTTATAAACCTACTGGTGTATGAGTGTGTGTGTGAGGCTAATGTAAAGAGCTTTGAGCACCGTGAAGTAATAAATAACTATAGATACAGGACATGTACCATTCCTGGATGGAATCATGTGACTAGATGGGCGGAGCCAGGTAGATGGGCGGAGCCAGGTGACTGGGCAACATGACTGACACAAACTGTGGCCTCTCACATGAACACACGTCTTGCTTTTATGTCACACCACATTCCAACAATCGAGCAAGGATGTTTACTTATTATCACCATTATTATTATTATTATTATTATTATTATTATTATTATTATTATTATTATTATTATTATTATTATTATTATTGTTGCATTTGTCAGAATTCATCTAATCCAAAATTACTCTGAACCTGAACTGGAGTTTTTTGTTTTTTTTTTAGTTCAACCACATTTTCTAATAAATGCCCAAAATTGAATAACTTTTTCATGTAATTTTGTAATAAACTGTCCAAACGCATTTTGTAGTAAATTTTGATGCATTATGTTTTGAGAAAATTTTTACAAAATGTCCTTGTAGTTTATTAGTTTAATTGTATTTTATTTAATGTTCCAGTATTTGTACAAAGCTAGTCCTATCATTAGCATCACTGTATTAGCCTAGTAGCAGTACTTAGCATTTATTGCACAATGTGTTGGGACAGTTTATTATTGAATGAAATAATATTTTTGACATTTATTACAAAATTAAAATCAACCAGTTTAAACCCCAAATATCAAAAACAACAGAACGTCTGCAAATCCCACATCCACATTGACAAAGTAAATGCAGCATCAGCTCACCAGCTGACTGGACAAAGTGGGCGGAGTGATTTTGCTGTCCATCAATGTTCAGCAAAGTGCGAGTGGTAATCTGTTATTAGACTAGAGATTATACGCATACACACACACACACGTACACAAACACACACACACACACACACATATCTGTGGATTATAATCCCAATCCCACAAACCCTTTGGACCTGGACCAATGGTGTGGCAGCAGATCCTGCGTGGCCTTCTGGGTAATCTACGTACAGCTGTGTGTTAATGTGTGACAGATCTTCTCAAATACAACAACATCTGGTTTATAAGCTCCGCCCACACAGGAAAGGGACACTAGGACATGCCCTCTAAATTCTGTGTGAGACCTTGCAGCAGAAGGAAGCGCAAAAGAATTGTTATGGATCAAAAATATAAAACGCCACATATGAATTTGAGTCAGAAAAGGTGATGTTTATTGACAGGACAAAGTTTATATAATCTCATCTGATGACCTCATTTTCCACTCCTCCTATTTCCATATTAAGAGTGTTTCGTCTGCAACTGTTGTATCTGAGTTTTACAAAAGTTTACCAAATTCACCCAACCTTTTAATTCTACTTTTACTGTAGTACTGTTTGTTTATTTGTACTGCAATTTACTTCATTTTTAGTGTATATTACTGTATTTTGGTTTATTTTTACTGTATGTATAGAAAAACTAATTCATTCATTCATTTTCAGTAAGTTAGATTATTATAATGGTGTCTTCACTGGTCTAAACAAAAAATCAATCAGGCAGCTACAGCTGATCCAAAACACTGCTGCCAGAGTCCTGACCAGTACCAGGAAACTGGACCACATCACACCCAGTACCAGGAAACTGGACCACATCACACCCGTCCTCAAATCCTTACATGTTCTTCCTGTGGGTCAAAGGATAGAATTCTAAATCTTACTCCTGGTCTATAAAGAACTAAACGACCTTGGACCCAAATACATCCTAGACCTACTGGTTCCCTATGAAGCATCCAGAGCCCTGAGGTCATAGGTCATCAGGAACAGGTTTACTGTGTGTTCCAAAGATAAGAACGAAACAAAGTGAAGCATCATTCAGTTACTCTGCTCCTCAACTGTGGAACAAACTACCTGGATACCTGAGGTCTGACAACAACTGTTAACTAGTGTTAACTACTGTTAACTAGTGTTAATACCTGAGGTCTGAGAACAACTGTTAACTAGTGTTAACTACTGTTAACTAGTGTTAATACCTGAGGTCTGACAACAACTGTTAACTACTGTTAACTAGTGTTAATACCTGAGGTCTGACAACAACTGTTAACTACTGTTAACTACTGTTAACTAGTGTTAATACCTGAGGTCTGAGAACAACTGTTAACTAGTGTTAACTACTGTTAACTAGTGTTAATACCTGAGGTCTGACAACAACTGTTAACTACTGTTAACTACTGTTAACTAGTGTTAATACCTGAGGTCTGAGAACAACTGTTAACTAGTGTTAACTACTGTTAACTAGTGTTAATACCTGAGGTCTGAGAACAACTGTTAACTAGTGTTAACTACTGTTAACTAGTGTTAATACCTGAGGTCTGAGAACAACTGTTAACTAGTGTTAACTAGTGTTAATACCTGAGGTCTGAGAACAACTGTTAACTAGTGTTAATTACTGTTAACTAGTGTTAATACCTGAGGTCTGAGAACACCTGTTAACTAGTGTTAACTACTGTTAACTAGTGTTAATACCTGAGGTCTGAGAACAACTGTTAACTAGTGTTAACTACTGTTAACTAGTGTTAATACCTGAGGTCTGAGAACACCTGTTAACTAGTGTTAACTACTGTTAACTAGTGTTAATACCTGAGGTCTGAGAACAACTGTTAACTAGTGTTAACTACTGTTAACTAGTGTTAATACCTGAGGTCTGAGAACAACTGTTAACTAGTGTTAACTAGTATTAACTAGTGTTAATACCTGAGGTCTGTGAACTACTGTTAACTAGTGTTAACTACTGTTAACTAGTGTTAATACCTGAGGTCTGAGAACAACTGTTAACTAGTGTTAATACCTGAGGTCTGAGAACAACTGTTAACTAGTGTTAACTACTGTTAACTAGTGTTAATACCTGAGGTCTGAGAACAACTGTTAACTAGTGTTAACTACTGTTAACTAGTGTTAATACCTGAGGTCTGAGAACAACTGTTAACTAGTGTTAACTAGTGTTAATACCTGAGGTCTGAGAACAACTGTTAACTAGTGTTAATTACTGTTAACTAGTGTTAATACCTGAGGTCTGAGAACACCTGTTAACTAGTGTTAACTACTGTTAACTAGTGTTAATACCTGAGGTCTGAGAACAACTGTTAACTAGTGTTAACTACTGTTAACTAGTGTTAATACCTGAGGTCTGAGAACACCTGTTAACTAGTGTTAACTACTGTTAACTAGTGTTAATACCTGAGGTCTGAGAACAACTGTTAACTAGTGTTAACTACTGTTAACTAGTGTTAATACCTGAGGTCTGAGAACAACTGTTAACTAGTGTTAACTAGTATTAACTAGTGTTAATACCTGAGGTCTGTGAACTACTGTTAACTAGTGTTAACTACTGTTAACTAGTGTTAATACCTGAGGTCTGAGAACAACTGTTAACTAGTGTTAATACCTGAGGTCTGAGAACAACTGTTAACTAGTGTTAACTAGTGTTAACTAGTGTTAATACCTGAGGTCTGAGAACAACTGTTAACTAGTGTTAACTAGTGTTAACTAGTGTTAATACCTGAGGTCTGAGAACACCTGTTAACTAGTGTTAACTACTGTTAACTAGTGTTAATACCTGAGGTCTGAGAACAACTGTTAACTAGTGTTAACTACTGTTAACTAGTGTTAATACCTGAGGTCTGAGAACAACTGTTAACTAGTGTTAACTACTGTTAACTAGTGTTAATACCTGAGGTCTGAGAACACCTGTTAACTAGTGTTAACTACTGTTAACTAGTGTTAATACCTGAGGTCTGAGAACAACTGTTAACTAGTGTTAACTACTGTTAACTAGTGTTAATACCTGAGGTCTGAGAACAACTGTTAACTAGTGTTAACTAGTATTAACTAGTGTTAATACCTGAGGTCTGTGAACTACTGTTAACTAGTGTTAACTACTGTTAACTAGTGTTAATACCTGAGGTCTGAGAACAACTGTTAACTAGTGTTAATACCTGAGGTCTGAGAACAACTGTTAACTAGTGTTAACTACTGTTAACTAGTGTTAATACCTGAGGTCTGAGAACAACTGTTAACTAGTGTTAACTACTGTTAACTAGTGTTAATACCTGAGGTCTGAGAACAACTGTTAACTAGTGTTAACTAGTGTTAATACCTGAGGTCTGAGAACAACTGTTAACTAGTGTTAATTACTGTTAACTAGTGTTAATACCTGAGGTCTGAGAACACCTGTTAACTAGTGTTAACTACTGTTAACTAGTGTTAATACCTGAGGTCTGAGAACAACTGTTAACTAGTGTTAACTACTGTTAACTAGTATTAATACCTGAGGTCTGAGAACACCTGTTAACTAGTGTTAACTACTGTTAACTAGTGTTAATACCTGAGGTCTGAGAACAACTGTTAACTAGTGTTAACTACTGTTAACTAGTGTTAATACCTGAGGTCTGAGAACAACTGTTAACTAGTGTTAACTAGTATTAACTAGTGTTAATACCTGAGGTCTGTGAACTACTGTTAACTAGTGTTAACTACTGTTAACTAGTGTTAATACCTGAGGTCTGAGAACAACTGTTAACTAGTGTTAATACCTGAGGTCTGAGAACAACTGTTAACTAGTGTTAACTAGTGTTAACTAGTGTTAATACCTGAGGTCTGAGAACAACTGTTAACTAGTGTTAACTAGTGTTAACTAGTGTTAATACCTGAGGTCTGAGAACACCTGTTAACTAGTGTTAACTACTGTTAACTAGTGTTAATACCTGAGGTCTGAGAACAACTGTTAACTAGTGTTAACTACTGTTAACTAGTGTTAATACCTGAGGTCTGAGAACAACTGTTAACTAGTGTTAACTACTGTTAACTAGTGTTAATACCTGAGGTCTGAGAACAACTGTTAACTAGTGTTAATACCTGAGGTCTGAGAACACCTGTTAACTAGTGTTAACTAGTGTTAACTAGTGTTAATACCTGAGGTCTGAGAACAACTGTTAACTAGTGTTAACTACTGTTAACTAGTGTTAATACCTGAGGTCTGAGAACAACTGTTAACTAGTGTTAACTACTGTTAACTAGTGTTAATACCTGAGGTCTGACAACAACTGTTAACTAGTGTTAACTAGTGTTAACTAGTGTTAATACCTGAGGTCTGCTCAAACTGTCAGTTAATTTAAATCAGATGAAAACATTATTGTTCACTGGAGCTTTTACTTAGATTATTATTTGCTTTAAAATGTTTTTATCTCTCTATTTTAATTGTCTTTTAATGCATCTTTATCATTTTAATTTTCTTCTGTTTTTGTGTAAATCATCTTGAGTTGTCCTGTACATGAAATATGCTATACAAATACATTTGCCTTGCCTTGCCTATTTTGGAATATTTTTTGGACATTTTACTCTATTTTTTTGGTGTATTTTAGTCTATTTTTACAGCATTTTACTGGATTTTGTGTATTTTTTGTGTATTTTGGTACATTTTTGTGTAGTTTTTTGTTATTTTGGTACATTTTGACAGTATTTTGGTCTATTTTGGGGTATTTTACTAAATGTTTTGTGCATTTTGGTATATTTTTTGTGTATTTTGGTACATTTTAGTATATTTATTTATTTTGGTACATTTGTACTGTATGTTGGCATATTGTTAGTGCATTTTTGTGTATTTTTGGTCTATTTTTTAGCAAATTTTGGTGTATTTTTTATGCAATTTGGTCTATTTTGGGGGCATTTTAGTCTATTTTTGCTGCATTTTATTCTATTTTTACTGGATTTTTGTATATTTTTGTGTGGTTTTTTTGTGTATTTTGGTTTATTTTTATTCCATCTAGGTATATTTTTTGTGCATTTTACATTTTTATATATTGTGTATTTTGGCATACTTCTTGAGTATTTTGGTACATCTTAGTATATTTCTTTGTGTATTTTTGTACATTTTTAGTATATTTTTGTATTTTTGTGTGTATTTTGGTCTATTTTTACTGCTTTTTACTACATTTTACAAAATTTTGGCATATTCTTCTACATTTTGGTATATACTTCTTTTGTACATTTTAGTATATTTTTACTGGATTTTGGTATTTTTTGTGCATTTTGAGCAAGTTTATTTTATTTATTTTTTTACTGCATTTTACTCAATTTTTACTGCATTTTTGGTACATTTGGTATTTTGTGTATTTTCATACATTTTAAATGTTTTTGTGTATTTTGGAACATTTTATTGTATTGGTATTTTTTAATGCCTTTTGGTATAACTTTTTGTGCATTTTGACAGCGTTTTTGGTATATTGTTAGACCATTTTGGTCCATTTTTTCTGTATTTTAGTACATTTAAATATATATTTTGTGTATTTTGGTCTATTTTTAGTGCATTTTGCTATATTTATACTGTATTTTGTTATATTTTTGGGCATTTTAGTATGGTATATTTTTAGTGTATTTTGGTCTATTTTTACTACATTTTACCTTTTGTCCATTTTGGTGTGTTTTTACTGCATTTCAGTATATTTTGTTGTATTTTTGGATTTCAGATGTGATGTATGCTGTTTAATCCCGGCTTACGTAGCATGTGTGTGAAGTACATTCAGATGCCTGTGAAGCAGATTGTGTGTGTGTGTGTGATGCGTCGGTTTGAATCCTCTCCTGTTTGACACACGTCCTGCAGTGGTTTATGGGCGTCTTCACATTAGACGTTGGTTGGCTTTAGATGACATGAAGTTGACGTGTTTCCCCTAAACAGCGTTAACCCTTTAGATCCTGCCTTTGTCCTGGTGGTGTTTGTGCCCTTCAGTCCAGGACACTGCGCCTCCTGCTGCACCTCCTGCTCAGTCTTTAAATAGCTGCTCCATCAGGACCTGACACCTCCTTCTCAAGGTGAAACTCAGCTGTGAGCGATGCTAACCGCTAACTCTACCATTAATACACACACACACGCACACACACACAAGCCCAGCCTCAGCCAATGAGAAGAGGTGCCTTACCAGGACCAGCACCACCTGTCAATCACAGATGATAGAGGCGGGACTATTGCTGAAGGTGTTGAATGAACATGTTATTTGCATGTATACTGCACACACACACACACATGTGCACAGACACAAACACAAATATACACACATAGATACATGCATACATATACACACACACACACACACACACACACACACACAAATATACACACATAGATACATGCATACATACACACACACACACAAATATACACACATAGATACATGCATACATATACACACATACACACACACACACATATATATATATATATATATATATATATATATATATATATATATGGACCATCCTTCTCCACTCTTCTCTTTTGAGGGCAGCCTCCTTACAGTTATTGAGGTTGAAGCAACACTTTCTGAGATGTGTTTTTATCATGTCTTTGTACCGCTTCTTTGGTACGCCTTCCTTTCTTTAGTTGGCCATACAGAATCTGTTTTGAAAGACAGTAGGTGGGCATGTGTACTACATAGCATGTTGATCATAGCTGGTACCTAGCAATAGTTGAAGTAATTCTGGCAATGTTGGATTCTTTTAGGACACTGATATTGGCCCTGATCCTAAGGATCTTGCGGAGACATTGCTGGTGATACTGTTCCAGGGCTTTCAGTTGTCTACTGTAGGTAGTCCATAGAGAAGGATGGGAAGAATTATGGCTTGATACCCCAGGAGTTTAGTTTTGGTCAGGATTTTGTGGTTGTAAAAGACCTTGTCCCTCAGCCTAGTAAAGGCTGTGATGACATGCCCTATGTGGTGGTGGATTTCTGCATCAGTGCCAGGTCTTGTGGATAGAAGACTGACAAGATGCATGAATTGGTCCATATTTACCAGGGTGTTGTTGTCTACATGGATTAGTGGGACTTTGGAAGGTGTGTCAGGAGCTGATTGGTATAGTATCTAAGTTTTCTTGATGTTAGTATCAAGTCTCAAGAGTTGGTAAGCTTTGGCAAATGCATCTATGTTGCTCTGGAGGTCCGCTTCAGAAAGCCATTAGGGCGTTAACATTAGCATATTGGAGCTCCATGATGGAGGATGTGAGCACCTTGGTTTTTGCCCTGAACCTGTTGAAGAGCCTACTGTCTTTCCTGTATATGAACTTTAGACCCTTAGGTAGCCTTTGACTGATGAGGTGGAAGATGATGACGATGAAGATGGAGTGAAGGGTTGGTGCAGTGATGCAGCCCTGCTGGACACCAGTGTGCAGTTTGAAAGGTTGTGGTCATGTCATCATGTAGTGGGCACAAGATCTTAAGATACTTGCCTGTGCATCCGATTTTGGATAGAGCACATCAGAGGGCAGGTCTGTTCATGGAATCAAAGGCCCCCGTGTAGAGGGGTAGGCGTTTCTCTCGATATTTCTTCTGTGAACTGTGAAAATAATGTTGGAGGTTCCTTTAGCAGGGCAGAAGCTGTATTTCAACTCTGGGAGGATCACATCTGGCAGTGGTAGTAGACGGTTGGCCAAAATACGGGCCAGTATTTTGCCTGTGGTTGATAGGAGGGCGATGCCCCTGAAGTTGCCACAGTCTGCTCTATCTCACTTCTTAAATATGGTGACAATCGTCCCTGAGTTTGGCAGGGATTTTGTCCTCCTCCAAGAAGGCTGTGGATGTGACTGAGGAGTTTGGGCCCACCTGACTTGATGATTTCTATTGGAATCCCATCTGTTCCAGTGACCTTGTTTCTTAATGTCCTGATGGCGTCCAAGACCTCATCCAATTGCTCCATGATAGGCCGCTGAGGAATTTGGTTGATGGTTTCTGAGTGAACTGTGGTGTTTCGGTTCAGGAGCTCCAGGAAGTGTTCTTCCCATCCAGAGCCAATTCCTTCGTCATCCTTCAGCTTGGTTTTCCCATCTTTGGAGCAGAAGAGATTGAGACCTTGATAATTTGGACCATACATAGCTTTGGTGGCATTAAACAAGGACCCGGTGTCACCTGAGTCGGCAGATCTCTGGATCTCCAAGGCCTTCTCTAGGAAAGACTGAAATACTTCACAAGTTGATGAGACTTAAAAGTGACAATGCCAACAGTGTAAAGCTTGTCAAATATTAGTGAAGTATTCCACTACAAGTGACCTGAAGAGGGACACATGTAAAGGAAAACCCAGTGAGCCCTTAGGGCTAATTCCAATTCCTCCCTTAACCCTCAAGCTCAACCCTCAATCAGTAGCCCTCAAAACTAAGTGTTAAGGGCTACTTAGAAATGGAACACCCCTTAAATGTTGGCCCTGAAATTAATTAGGGCCCGCGTTGTCTCTATAGTCCCTGAAATGGTACATGGTCTGCACTTATATAGTTCTTTTCCACCTTCATGGTGCTCAAAGCGCTTTACATTAGCTTCACATTCAACCATTCACACACACACTCATACACCAGTAGGTTTCTAAGGTCTAAGGTCAGTCCTACTGGGAGCCTAAGTCAGGGTTCAGTGTCTTGCCCAAGGACACTTCGACATGTGGACAGCCGGAGCCGGGACGTGAACCGCCAACCTCTCAGACATTGGGCGACCCACTCTGCCAACTGAGCTACAGCCAAACACAACTTTATAATTTTTTTAATATGTTAACCCTGCCTAGTTAATCATAAGCCACAAACACAGCTATCATCAGGTCCATGTTTTTGAAATTGTTTTGGACTATCGGTAAATTATTCCTTCAGTTAGAGCTATCAAACAAATAATCTGTATAAATAACACAAACATATTCAGCTGTCACCGCATACCACGGCTCAATGAAAGGTAAACACCAGCTATAACGATTGTTAGATAACTCTGTGGCTACGGGAGATGACATTAACCCGGTCATTTTATACCATTATTGGCACAAGCATGTTATATAGGCTGTTGTCTTGATAAAGCAACTACATTACCTCCGCAAAAAATGACAGTTTTTGGAACGTTAGCTAACTTTAACGATAGCTAGCTTGTCTGCACCACCCACTAAAAAATACATGTTATGCAACAATGAGGAACATAATCCATAAAATGGACCTAAACTAAGATAATACAATGATTTTTGTAATTTTTATATCTCCATTAACAAAGAAAATGCTGCATTCTGGGTAACCCTTGATCCCAAGGGTGCTGTCAGAGAATCTCAGCATTGAAGGCTATACAGCCTTCAAACTTGCCCCTCAACTTAAATTGGGACAACACTTTCACGTCGCGGGAGTGCACATTTTGAGATTGAGGGTTATACACCGTTATAGCAAAACTCTGGTGAACTATCTGGACATTCTTCATAAATTTCTTCATATCTAACATTCAACAGGTCACATAGAAATAAGAAATATTGAGAACATAGTCCAGTTAACTACCACAACTGTGGTGTGACCACAAGTTCTGCATGCACTGGACACATGGATGGACAGCTAGTCATGTGAACAGTCTGTCTTTTTTTCTGGGAGTGGGATTGGACAGGAGTGAAAATCCACTCTCCCTTTCTAAGGTTCTGTCAGTACTACTGGGAGACTCAGTCAGGTTTCAGTGTCTTGGCCAAGGACACTTCGACATGTGGACAGCCAGAGCCGGGACGGCCCACTCTACCAACTGAACCACAGCCACCTCACACGTCTGGTGATACGACTACAAAGTCGGTCATTGACCAGCGACCTAGGATGTTCTGGTGCCAAGTGCACCTATGGACATCCTTATGTTTGAATATGGTGTTAGTTATGGACAAACTGAGACTCACACAGAAGTCCAATAACTGAACACCCCTCGGATTTAGATCAGGCAGACCGTTCTTCCCAACCACCCCCTTCCAGGTCATACTGTCCACTGTGGTTAACCCCAACATGCAGGTCGAGAGCCTGGGGGCTACAAGGTTCAACCCCTCTCAAGGACTCGGGTTCCAGGGCTGACGCAATGTGTCGAAGTAAGGCCAATGATGTCCAGTCGATAACACTCAACCTCATCCACAAGCTCCCGCTCCTTCCCTGTCGGAGAGGGAACATTCCATGTCCCTAAAGCCAGCTTCTGTAACTGGGGATCGGACCGACAAGGACCCCGCCTTGGTCTGCTGCCCAATCCTCAGAGCACCGGACCCTTCTGCCCCCCCTCACAGGTGGTGAGCCCACGAGAAGACGAACCCATGTCTCCGATTCAGGCTGGATGCAGCCGAGCCCCGTGAGTAAAAGCCCGGCCACCAGGCACTCGCCCACGAGTAACGAGTTATTATTATTATTATTATTATTATTAATTGTTCAATCATTTTATCTGTTTGGTTTTTTTTGCTGTATTCATATATTTATTGATAATAATCACAATAATAATTTTGTCTTCAATATTGTTGTTGAATCTTGTTTTTTTTTTTTTTACTGTATTCATATATTTAACTTTGATACTGTCAGATCATTTTTATCCTTTTTTCTTTTCTTTTTTTTTTTTTACTATATTCTTTAACCTAAACGTCCTGTTCATGGACTAAGGTTTCTAACACGTGATGGATGTTCAGGGCATTCAGTTCTTTCATTTAATGACCACATGACTTTGACCCAGTGGCTCATGGGAAATGGTGCGGGTGGAAGGAAAGGTGCAGGTGGAAAATGGAGCGATTGGCTCACGGGTCTACAGAAAACAACAGAACAGGACAAATATACAAAGAAAAAGAGGAAAAGAAGTGACGAATGTAAATGACCAAAAGTACATCTGCTTTTACAGTAGTCTGAAAATAATAACAAAAAATAAGAAGAATTTGAATAATAATAATAAATATAAATATTAACTATACAATACTTTTATAATCCAGTATTTTTACTGTAGGTCTGAAATGATGTAGTAGTTATAATAATAATAATAATAATAATAATAATAATAATAATAATAATAATAATAATAATGGTAACAAGTGGTGTCAGGTACAACAAACCCCACCCCCAGGCACACATTTTACCTGATTTGCCCTATCTTTTATCTTTGCGAAAGCACACTTTGGTTGACTATGACCAGTGGTGAATAGTAATTAAAAAATTTGGGGGGGCATGGTGGGTGTAAAAAATAAATGAATCTGAAGGCAGGATAACTTAGAAAAGTTTTATTGTGCTGTCAACACAGAAACATTGGACAGATTTAGTTCTTAATTTTTAAAAGCTGTTAATAAAACAGTTAACTGTTAATTTTAAATGTTTTAAAGCTTCTTTTACACAAAACAACATCATTAATAGTGCAGACTACTTGTAGAGGAATTAGCCCAAAAAGACGTAGCTTCAAGCTATTATCCAAGTGGCTTCGGCTGCTCTTGAGTTTTTGCATTTATCTCCAATGTGTTTTAGGTCTTTCAGTCCTGAAGTAACCCATAACATGTCTATATGGTGACTTTCAAATAGCAAACACAGGAAGAAAAAAAGGCGTTAGTCATTGAGCATCCAGGTAGACAATTCCAACGCTCATAGACATTTTAGAGAAACTCCTGCTGTAGCTTCTGCTACGATCAGAGGTTTGTGTTTGAATTTTTAGTTCAGGACCGTCAGGTCCAAAGTCTTTCACCCTCTTTTATCCTTCATCCAAACAACGAGTGAAGCATAGTTGTTTAAAAGAAACAGCAGAATTTTCTGTAGCTGTTGTCTGTGCCATGATGAAGGAAATAACATAAATAGTTGACACGACAACTTAACAGAACATCACTTAAGTGACAGACAATTGCTAATATATGTGCAATCACACTGGACTGATACATATAAACTGTGATATCATTGGCCTGGGGAACAGAGGCTCTGCGCCCTGAACACCCTTTAATTTGTGATGTTGATAGGCCAAATACTTATTGTTTTTCCTTAGCAACTACACAAAATTGGCAAATTCGCCGTGCATTTTCTGTGTACCCCGGGCTAGTTATATCACAGTCTACGTATTAGTCTAATGTGATTGGAGGAGAAGGAACGTGGAGTCTCTCGGTAAAAATTCACTGCTTAATGAGCATGTGTTGGTGGAAATATTGTAAAAATACTTCAGATTGCATGTAGGCATATTATTTTTATATTTTTACCCATCCACGCCTGGTAGGGCAGTGCCCTAGTGCCCCTATGGGCCAGCCGCCACGGACTATGACATTTGACCTACATTCACCAAAATGTAAGGGGATCTCTTCTGGACCACCTCATACCTTTTCTGAAAATTTCATCGAAATTGGTCCAGTAGTTTTAGCAGACAAACAGACAAAGTGACTCAAAAGCAATAGCCTTCTCCCCTTCGGGGGGGCAGAGTTAGAATTATACAATAGTTTTATTTTTTACTGAAACTATATAATTTAACAAAATACTAATACTAATAATACTAATTTTATTAATTAATTATTATTGTTATTGGGGAGCATGGTGGTGCAGTAGTTAGCACTCGTGCCTCACAGCAAGAAAGATTCTGGTTCAAATCCCACACCAGACCTTTCTGTGTGGAGTTTGAATGTTCTCCCCGTGTTTGTGTGGGTTTTCCCAGAGTACTCCAGTTTCCTCCCACCATCCAAACACATGCACTGATAGGTTAATTAATATAAATTGTCCATAGGTGTGAATGTGAGAGTGATTGTTTGTCTATATATGTTCAGCCCTGAGATGAACTGGAGACTCATACAGGGTGTACCCCGCCTTCACCCATTGGAGCTGGATTAGGCCCCCAGTGACCCCAGTGACCCCAGTGAGGGTAAAGCAGGTTCAGATGACAAGACTAGATTATTATTATTATTATTATTATTATTATTATTATTATTATTATTATTATTATTGGTGTTGTTCTTATCTGATCTGAGACCAGCAGTAGAAAAAACTCCCAACCTTTTGTTAATCACCTGTAGGTTAGCATTAGCATTAACTTAGCCTCTATATATATATTCGAATGACCACAGGATAATAATAATTACAACAACTGTTTCCAGGCACAACAAACCCCAGCCCTCCAAAATGTTTTATCTCTTAATGAACCTCTTCCTCTCAAAACATTTGACCTTTCAAGGTTAAAGGTCATCATGTCATTGTGGAGCCTATGGAGCTATAGATGAATGGTGAATGGTGGAGATGAAAGGGGGCGGGCAGGTCCATCCATTAGACAGGTGAGGATGAGGGAAGAGGTCTGGGGTCACCGGTCAACACAGGACACAGGTGAGTTACTGCAGATCCTATTATCTATGGGTCCTTATACGAATACTGCTGAGAGAGTTGCCACTCCCCCCTCTGGGGGAGTGGGGAAAGGGGGTCACCAGGTGAATGTACATATAGTTTCCTGTCTGTCAAAAATACAAGCTATTACAAGTACTTATCAGAACTCTCTTTGGGGTTACAAGCATTTAAAATCATGTGACCTTAATGTTTTATGGCCTTTCAAGGTCAAAGGTCATGGTGTCATGGCCATGTCAGGCCATGCCAGGTTTCCTATCTGTCAATAATTGTACCTAACGCTCTATTTTCTCTGTTTTTTCTGTTATCGACCATTTGATGTATTTTTAGTTGTGTAATTGTAGTGTTTTTATTTATATTCTGTATTTTTGTGTAATTGTATATTCATAATTATATATTATGTCTGTGGTTATTTTCTATAATTAGTTATATTGTCTCTTATGTTTATAGTTATATTCCATGTCTATATTTATATTCTACATTACATTTATATTAATATTTATATTCCATATATTTATTCTATAGAATATAAATGCATGAGAACAGTCAGTGCTTGTCTTCGTCAGATTCAGGGCTGGTGCTCGGGTCTGTCCATGTTATTTTTTTTATTATTTTTGTTTGTTTTATTATTTTAGAATGTTTTCTTCAATTTTATTCTATTTTTGTCTTACTTTGTTCATGTTATTTATTATTTTTGTTGGGTTATTACTCATTTTGGGTGTTTTTTATTGATTATGTTGGCTGTTTTTCTTCATTTTGTTGCGTAAATTGAATACTCGGTTTATTATTTGTCACAGTTGCAGGTTTCTCTGCATAAATCCTGTCCAGTGTCTTATTTGTGGGCCCATGTTTGTCCTGAAGGTTAGATGGGAAGTGCAGTTGTGTGTCTTTAGTGTGTGTTTGCTGTCCCTGTTCCTGGGGCTGGACAGACTAACCGTCCTTTGTCTTCAGTGTATGTGTGTGTGTGTGTGTTTGCTAACTCTCCTCTCTGTCTTCTCACATTTCCATTAGTTCTTTTGTCCCATCGTCCCCTCAAGTGTTTTTGTTTTGTCTGTGTATGTATGCATGTGTGTGTGTGTCTGAACGTGTGCTTGAAAGTGTGTTGCGTTTTTGTGAGTGTGTGTTGTGCCTTTGTGAGTGTGCGCTGACACACATTAGTGCCCTTCCTTTGTGGCATCTTTGTCTTTTGCTGCAGATGAAACTTGGTCTTTGCAGGTTTGGTCACATGACTGTGTGTGTGTGTGTGTGTGTGTGTGTGTGTGTTCCTGAAAATCTGACAGACATTTGGACTTGGAGGCTTTTATTCAAGTACCTTGACTTATCCATATACAGACACACACTTATTGTATATATATATATATATATATATATATATATATATATATATATATATATATATATGTGTGTGTGTGTGTGTATATGTATGTGTATATATATATATATATATATATATATATACACACACAGTGGTACCTAAACTTATTTTTCATAGTTACATTTCAAGGCCCAAAATGCTAACCCTCAAACCATTTAAAAATTATAAAAATTGTACCAATTTTGTATGAAATATGTGTTAAAAGTAAAATAAATCCTCACCCCTACTCTCCATGATAAGATCACGGATGCTTTTTCTGAAACAATTGCCTCAGTCACTGTCTCATCTCGTCTTGTCATCTGAAACAGCTTTATCCTCACTGGGGTCACTGGGGGCCTAATCCAGCTACAGTGGGTAAATGGTAAATGGACTGCATTTATATAGCGCTTTTCCACCTTCATGGTGCTCAAAGCGCTTTACATTAGCCTCTCATTCACCCATTCACACATACACTCATACATACATACACCATACATACACCAGTAGGTTTCTAAGGTTTACAGTAAATCCTACTGGGGGCCTAAGTCAGGGTTCAGTGTCTTGTCCAAGGACACTTCGACATGTGGACAGCCAGAGCCGGGACGCGAACCGCCAACCTCTCGGTCATTGGGCGACCCACTCTACCAACTGAACCACAGCCGCCCAGTGGGTGAAGGCGGGGTACACCCTGTATGAGTCTCCAGTTCATCTCAGGGCTGAACATATATAAACAAACAATCACTGTCACATTCACACCTATGGACAATTTAGATTAACCAGTTAACTAGTTAACCTATCAGTGCATGTGTTTGGATGGTGGGAGGAAACTGGAGTACTCTGGGAAAACCCACACAAACACGGGGAGAACATTCAAACTCCACACAGAAAGGTCTGGTGTGGGATTTGAACCAGGGTCCTTCTTGCTGTGAGGCACGAGTGCTAACTACTGCACCACCATGCTCCCCAATACCAATAATAATTAATTAATAAGATTATTATTATTATTATTATTATTATTATTATTATTATTATTATTATTATTATTATGTTAAATTATATAGTTTCAAAACACAGAACATACAAACTCCACACAGAAAGGTGGTGCTGGTATTGAACCAGGGTCCTTCTGTCTGTGAGGTACGAGTGCTAAGCACTGCACCACCATGCCGCCCACCACAGTCACTCTATCTCCTGCAATTTCTTTTTCCTTTATCCAAAGGAGTAACAGTCTCTCCATCTGATCGTTCAGTGATGACCTCTTTTTCGATATCACAGAGATTCCTTTGGAAGGAGTTGCTGCTTTTAATGCATCCTTCTGCTTCAATATTGTACTAATGGTAGACAGGTTTCGGCCATATTCCTTTATGTTATCACTCAGCCGTGTGTCACTTTCATATTTTTTATCATCTCCTGTTTAAATTCTATTGATAACGCAGCCCGCTTCTTCTTTTCATTCGCACCCGGAATCACTTTTGTTTTGGCTCATGATGAATAACGAATACAAACCATAATAAAGTTTCAATGACCACACTGGGAAAAACTCACGAAACAACAGTAACTCTGTGATGAAAAGCATCATAAGTAGCTCCTTTATAGCCAATAGGATGCTACATACAGCACGCACATTATGTAGTTATGTACAGTAGTCCAGTAATCTACATAGTTATGTCTCAGGCGTTTTGTTTCATAAGTTGAATGTTCTTTCGTATTCAGAGACAAAATTGACAAAATTACAGTTACCAGTGGTACCTGGCTGGGGGTGGTTAGTGTAAAGGGGGAGGGGCTTCCATTTAACATATTTTACATCACTATATGATCTAGTTTTGCTTTCAAGTGTTGTGTGCGTGTGCATGTGTGCGTGTTGGATTATAACCCACAGCTGGCCTCTCTGATTACTGACTGCCTGGTCAGCTAGATTAGACACACACACATATATACACACATACACACACACACTACAGTACAGTAAAGGTGAATAATACACACATTCATTTTCAGACTCAGATCACTGACTTACTGTTTCTTTGTGTGTGTGTGTGTGTGTGTGTGTGTTTGTGTACCGTGTGTGGTTATTTATGCAACTGTGTGAGTGTGTGTGTTTATTTATGTGTGTGTGTAATTCTCAGTTCAATAGAGCAGATATATTTAATCCTTCCTTTGCTGAAGCTGATGTCAGCATCAGCTGGATCTGTGCTTGTGTGTGTGTGTGTGTGTGTGTGTGTGTGTGTGTTTCTTGGCTAATTCATCACAGTACAGATTAACCAGCTGTCGACATGACAGAAAGTCGTGCACTAACAACCAGCTGGAGCTGAGAGGAGGAGGAGGAGGTAGAAAAGAATGTGGAGGTAGAAGAGAAGAAGTTAGAGGTAGAAAAGAAGAAGGTGGAGGAGGAAGAGGAGGAGGAAGAGCAGGTAGATAAGGTGGAGGATGAGGTAGAGGAGGCAGAGAAGGAAGAGGAGGTAGAGAAGAAGGTGGCGGAGGAAGTAGAGAAGGAGAAGTAGGAGGTGGTAGAAAAGAAGGTGGAGGAGGAGAAAGGGGGGGAGAAGAAGGTGGAGGAGGAGGCAGAGAAGGAGAAAGGGGGGGGTGGAGGAGGAGAAAGGGGGGGAGAAGAAGGTGGAGGAGGAGGCAGAGAAGGGGGGGTGGAGGAGGAGGCAGAGAAGGAGGAAGAGGAGCAAGAGAAGAAGGTGGAGGAGGAGGAAGGGGGGGGAGAAGAAGGTGGAGGAGGAGGCAGAGAAGGAGAAAGGGGGGGGAGAAGATGGAGGAGGAGAAAGGGGGTGGAGGAGGAGGCAGAGAAGGAGGCAGAGAAGGAGGAAGAGGAGCAAGAGAAGAAGGTGGAGGAGGAGGAAGAGGAGTCAGAGAAGGAGGAGGTGGTAGAAAAGAAGGCAGAGGAGGAGGCAGAGAAGGACATTATTATCCCTCTGAGGGGGTGAGTTGTTGTGCAGCCAGCAGTGAAGACAATGATAAACAAAACAGAGCACAAGTGCACGGTGTTATATGGGGCTGTTGACTAAACTAATGGAGGTGGGAAGAAATTAATTTTTAAATATATTTGTTCTACACCTCAGTGCTGTGTAGTGATGACCAGAGGGGAGCAGCCTGAACTCCTTGTGCAGAGGGTGCCTGGGGTCAGTTTTGGCTTTCTTGGTGGCCCTGGTTCTGTACAAAACATAGAGCTCCTCCAGGCTGACCCCTGACCCCTGCAATTTACCCACACCTCTTTATGATACTGTTCAACCTATTTTTGTCTTTTATGGTGAGGGTCCCAAACCAACAAATAAAAGAAAAAGTTAAAACCCATTCAATAAAACAAGAATAAAACATTTTCATAAAAAAGGTATCGAAAGGAAGAAGAGGGGGAGAAGGAGGTAGAGGAGGCACAGACGTAGGAAGAGAAGGAGGTAGAGGAGGCGGAGGAGGCAGAGAAGCAGGAGGAGGAAGAAGAGCAAGAGGAGAGAGAGGAAGAATAATTGGAGGATATGTCCTGGTCTCAGTCCTGTCAAAGGCTATGGAGTCAGGGTTCAGCCCAATGTTACAGTATTTCCTACACACCGGCCTGTTGTGTGTGTGGACATTGTAAGGACAGTGTCAGTGAGATCTGTGGGTGAAGTCAGTGAGGCGTTTGGGTGGAGTCAGTGAAACGTGGGTGGAGTCAGTGAGACCTGTGGGCGGAGTCAATGAGACTATTTCTAAATGTCTCACACATTAACATGGAATACATTTAACAAGTGTTTGTGATTAAAATGAACTGAGCTGATTAGCATTAATCTCTTCAATATGTGTGTGTGTGTGTGCATATATATATATATATATATATATATATATATATATATATATATACTTAGCGATTTAGCGACTGGATAGCTCAGACTTGCCTATATGAATATAGTCGTACCGGCTCAGATGGCGCCCGGGACAACAAGGTTCGCGTCAGGTGTGAGGAACAAGGACACCCTGATGTCAAATTGGCTACTGGAACAAGACATTCATGGAGCAGGGCAGAGAACATGGTACTGATGGAGTGTTACTACGGGAGTAACCCCAGTGAGAGAGGGTACTTGCAGAGTATGTGGGAGAAATGGTTGCTTCGAAACCCCACATCCTCACTGTCGAAGAAACAGCTCTTAGCTCAGTGTTCGAATATCCGCAATAAGAGGTTGCTATCACAGCTAGAGATTGATGACGTACAGCGTTGTACCTCATCCACGGTACAAAGATGCTACGCCAAGGGGGATCCAGGACGACAGGTCAGCTTGGGGGTGGTTTCACCATCACCCCCAAATATCGAGATTGGGTACGGAGTCCCAGAGACAGAAAGACTAAACAATAGAACAGCTGACCTGAGAGAGAGAATCATGAAATCCTGGGGGAACACAACTACCTCCTGCTTTCCAAGGCTAAAGAACAAAGTACCAGACCAGTCTCTACTGGAGGACCTGAACACTGGACTGCAAACTGTCCCTACCACTACCATCACTGAGACCAATCGGCTGATGTACGTAGCAGCAACAGTAATCCTAGACATGCTTGGCTACAAGATGAACAGCATCAGTAGTAGCCAGAAGGTTGCCCCATGGAGGAGAAGGCTAGAGGCAAAGATCATGGAAGCACGGAGAGAAGTCAGTGTTCTAACAGAACTAGGCAGAGGTGTGAATCTGAGGAAAGAACTACCCAAGAAATATAACAAACTGTCCACAGCTGAGGCACTGGAGACTGCTAAGCAAAGGCTCACAGCACTAGCTACCTGCCTAAAGAGATACACAAGAGAGGTAGAGGCCAGGAGAATAAACCAGGTGTTCTCCACCAACCCAGCTAAGGTCTATTCTCAATGGCAGGGGAACAAGGTGACAATGGACCCACCTAGAGCTGAGACTGAGCAATACTGGAAGAGTATCTGGTAGAAGGAGGCAACACATTACACCAATGCCCAATGGCTGACAGACTTACAGGCAGAGCACAGCCAACTGCCAGAACAAGACCCAGTAGTCATCACACTAGCAGACATCCAAACCAGTGTCCAAAATGAAGAGCTGGACAGCACCAGGGCCCGACATGATTCATGCCTACTGGCTTAAGAAACTGACAGCACTCCATGAACGCCTAGCAGCACAGATGAACCAGCTGCTGATATTGGGAAACCACCCAGAGTGGCTAACCCAGGGCCCCCAGAAGGGAACAATTCCATCTAACTACCGGCCTATAACCTGCCTCAACAGCACATGGAAGCTACTATCAGACATCATAGCGACTAAGATGAGTAGGCACATGGACCAATAAATGAGCAGAGCACAGAAAGGAATAGGCAACAACACCAGGGGAGCCAAACACCAGCTACTGGTTGGCAGGGCAATTGCCTGAGATTGTAAGATGAGGAACACCAACCTGTGCACTGCCTGGATTGACTACAAGAAAGTCTATGACTCAATGCCACATACATGAATACTGGAATGCTTAAGGCTGTATAACATCAACAGGACGCTAAGAGAGTTCATCCAGAACTCAATGAGGCTGTGGAAGACTACTCTGGAGGCCAACTCAAAGCCAATTGCACAGGTGAGCATCAGATGGGGCATATACCAAGGAGATGCTCTGTCCCCCCTGCTGTTCTGCATAGGCCTAAACCCCGCCAGTCAGATCATCTCAAAGAGTGGCTTTGGATACCAGTTCCGAAGTGGAACATCCATCAACAACGTCCTCTAAATGGATGACATTAAGCTGTATGCCAAGAATGAGCGTGACATTGATTCCCTAATTCACCTCACCCAGATCTACAGCAAAGACATTGGGATGTCATTCGGACTAGATAAATGTGGGCGGATGATATCTAGAAGAGGAAAGGTGATCACAACTGAAGGGGGGTTGACCTACCTGAAGGGAACATCACAGATGTGCAGGAAAGTTACAAATACCTAGGGATCCCACAGGCAAATGGTAATCATGAGGAGGCAGCTCGGAAGTCAGCCACAGCCAAATACCTACAGAGGGTAAGACAGGTCCTGAAAAGTCAGCTGAACGGCAAAAATAAGATCCAGGCCATTAACACCTATGCCCTGCCAGTAATCAGATACCCTGCTGGGATAATATCATGGCCACTGAAAGAGATACAAGCCACTGATATCGAGACAAGGAAGCTCCTTACCATGCATGGAGGGTTTCACCCCAAGTCCAGTGTCCTGAGGCTGTACACTAAGAGAAATGAAGGGGGCCGAGGACTAGTAAGTGTCAGAACTAGTGTCAAGGAGGAAATGGTGAACCTCCAGGAATACATCAAGAAAATGTCCCCCAATGACCAACTGCTAAGTAAATGCCTCAGGCAACAAAAGCCCAGTAAAGTCGAGGAACCAGAGGGGCTATCATGGAAGGACAAACCCTTGCATGGCGTGTACCATCGGCAAATTGAGGAAGTGGCTGATATGGAAAAGACATACCAGTGGCTGGAAAAGGCTGGACTAAAGGACAGCACAGAGACACTACTCATGGCTGCACAAGAACAAGCCCTGAACACCAGAGCAATAGAGGCCGGGGTCTACCACATCAGACAGGACCCCAGGTGTAGGCTGTGTAGAGAAGCCCCTGAAACAGTCCAGCACATCACAGCAGGGTGTAAGATGCTGGCAGGCAAGGCATACATGGAGAGGCATAACCAGGTAGTGGGCATACTGTACAGGAACATCTGTAAAGAGTATGGACTGGAGGTCCCAGGGTCAAGATGGGAGACCCCCCCCCAAAGGTGTCAGAGAACAAATAGGCCAAGATCCTGTGGGACTTCCAGATCCAGACCGACAAGATGGTGATGGCCAATCAGCCTGACATAGTGGTGGTGGATAAACATGAGAAGACAGTGGTGGTGATAGATGTAGCAGTCCCCAGTGATAGCGACATTAGAAAGTAAGAACACGAGAAGCTTGAGAAATACCAAGGGCTGAAAGAGGAGTTAGAGAAAATGTGGAGTGTGAAGGCAACAGTGGTACCAGTAGTGATGGGGGCACTAGGGGCAGTGACCCCCAAGCTGGGAGAATGGCTCCAGCAGATACCAGGAACAACATCAGAGATCTGTGTACAAAAGAGCGCATTGCTAGGAACAGCTAAGATCCTGCGCAGAACCCTCAGGCTCCCAGACCTCTGGTAGAGGACCCGAGTCTGAAGGAGACACCGCCCACGTGGGGCGAGAGGAACATTTATTTATATATATATATACCGCTATACGACAGCTACTTTCTGAGAAGCAAGCCGAGTCAGTCGACTGAAGTTCAGCAGCAGGACACACACCACAGTCTGCAGGACATCAACATCCCTGTCCCGGAGGAGGAAGGGCAAGGCACAGGAGAGCAACCTGAATCCAACACATCACGTCCACCAATGGAGAAGAAGATCCCGGGGCGAAGGCCACTAGTCAACTGGCCTAAGTCCTGCGAGATGATGCTGTGGAAGGAGGTCAACACTGATCTCTGCAACATCCTGGAAGGGATGAAAGGCACCACCATGAAGAAACTGGAGGGAATGGCCAACCTAATCTATGCCTATGGGGCGGAACGGTTTGGAGTGGCCGAAGGCAAACGGTCTGCTCCATCTATTCCTACCAAGTCCAGAAGGCAGGCAGAAATAGACCGCCTAGTCAAGGAGAGGAGGCAGCTGAAAAAGCAGTGGAGGAAGGCCACAGAGGAAGAGAAGGAGGGAATAAACCTGCTGCAGGAAGAGATCCAGTGTAGGCTTGCAACACTGAGGAGAGCTGAAAACCTACGGAAGAGGCGCAGAAGGAAGGAGCAAACAAGAGCATGCTTCTACAAAGACCCCTTCAAATTTGTGAAGAGTCTCTTCACAAAGGAGAAGAGTGGAAGACTCTCGGTGCCAAAAGCCAACCTGGAAGAACATCTGAAAAAGTCCTGCACAGATGACCGACACCAGGAAGACGTCACACTTCCATCCGACATGCCACCACTCAGTCCCCCAGAGCACGAGCTAGACGTCACTCCACCCAGATGGAGTGAAGTGGAGAAAACTGTACGCAGAGCAAGGGCCGCGGCTGCCCCAGGCCCCAACGGAGTCCCTTATAGGCTCTACAAAAATGCACCAGATGTCCTGCGATTCCTCTGGAAGCTGATGAAAGTTGTGTGGCAAAAGAAGAAGATACCAACATCCTGGCGGAGAGCCGGAGGGATCCTTATCCCCAAGGAGAAGGACTCAACGGAAATCAATCAGTTTCGCCAGATTAGCCTTCTAAATGTCGAGGGAAAGATCTTTTTCAGCGTGGTTGCCCATAGGCTGACAGGATACCTGCAAAGAAACAACCTGATTGACACGTCGATCCAGAAAGCAGGCATCCCAGGATTCTCAGGGTGTGTGGAACACGCTAGTGTCATCTGGCATCAGATCCAGGTCGCCAAGAAGGAAGGAAAAGATCTCCACGTGGTATTCTTGGATCTCGCGAATGCCTTTGGCTCAGTCCCTCACAACCTTCTTTGGACAGCTTTTGACTACTTCAGAGTCCCACCAGCTCTCACAACCCTTGTCAAGGCCTACTTCCAGGACATCCAGCTCTGTGTGACAACATCAGAGTACACCACGGCGTGGCAGCATCTGGAAGTGGGAATCATGGCCGGCTGCACCATCTCCCCACTGGCCTTCACCTTGGCCATGGAGGTCATCATACGGGCCTCTCGATGGGTGGTTGGCGGACAGCGAATAAGACCTGAGCTGAGGCTACCACCAGTCAGAGCCTATATGGATGACCTCACAACACTGACCACAACCAAGGCTTGCACAGCACGGCTGCTAGGAAAGCTCCAGGAAAACATCGAGCTGGCTCGCATGAAGATCAAGCCAAGCAAGTCCAGGAGCATCTCCATTGTCAGGGGGAAGCTGTCAGATCACCGCTTCCACATTGGTGAGGAACCTATTCCAACGATCTCCGAAAAGCCTGTGAAGAGCCTGGGTCGCTGGTACGATGCCTCCCTCAAAGACAAAGAGCAGGTGGAGCAGCTCAGGAAGGAGGTAGCCAGTGGCTTGGAGAACATCGACAGAAGCCTGCTTCCGGGCAAGCTGAAGCTCTGGTGCATGCAGTATGGGCTACTCCCACGTCTCCTGTGGCCACTAACACTCTACGAGGTCCCACTCTCAAAGGCCGAAAAACTGGAGAGGGTGGTCAACGCGTATGCAAGGAAGTGGCTTGGCCTTCCGAGGTGCCTCAGCAGCATTGGCCTCTACGGCAAGGGCATGCTTCATCTGCCCATTTCCAGCCTTGCAGAGGAGTACAAGTGTGCCAAGGTCCGTCTGGTGATGATGCTCTTGGACTCGAGCGATCCATTTGTAGCCCAAGCGGCACCCATCCTGGCCACCGGAAGAAAGTGGACCCCGTCGGTTGCAACTGAGCAGGCTAAGGCAGCACTCAGACACAGGGACATCGTGGGCCGAGTTCAAGAGGGGAGGAGTGGCCTTGGTCTCGGGCCCAGTACACCGGCCTGGAGCAAGGCCAGTCTGGCTGAAAGACGCAAACTGGTGGTCCAGGAGGTTTGGCGGGAGGAGGAAGCAGGGAGGCGCGCACAGGCGGTGGCGCAGGCGAGGCAAGGGCAGTGGATGGCTTGGGAGGGAGTGGAGAGGAGGAAGATCTCCTGGAAAGAGCTGTGGGAGATGGAAGCATCCAGGGCAAGCTTCACCATCAGGGCTGCCTACGACGTGCTGCCCTCTCCCACGAACCTAAGTCAGTGGTATGGTGAGGACCCCACTTGCCCCCTGTGTCCAAGCCCTGCATCGCTGAAGCACATCCTGGTGGGATGCAGGGCCAGCCTCGCACAAGGCCGATACACCTGGCGGCACAACCAGGTGCTGAAGTGTCTTGCAGCAGTGCTGGAAAAACAGCGGACAAGTGTCAATGCCCTTCCGCCCACGTCGTCCCGTTGGCAGACAACACCGTTTGTCCGGGAGGGACAAGCCAGCCTCACCACCTTAAGATCTGACCCTGGGCAGCTGGGCAGAGCACGGGATTGGAAGCTGCTGGCTGACCTGGACAGGAGGCTCTGCTTTCCAGCTGAGATCGCGTCCACCGACCTGCGACCGGACCTTGTGCTGTGGTCACCCTCCCTCAGGCTTGTGTACATTATTGAGCTCACGGTGCCCTGGGAGGGTGCAGTGGAGGAGGCCTATGAGCGCAAGAGGCTGAGATATGCTGACCTCGCTGCAGATGCGCAACAGCAAGGCTGGAAGGCATTCGTACGCCCAGTGGAAGTGGGCTGCAGAGGATTCATAGCCACCTCAACATCCAGGTTCCTCAGGGAGATGGGAGTACGAGGGAAGTCCCACAGGCAGGCAGTCAAGGACCTCTCTGCAGCTGCTGAGAAGGGGAGCCGGTGGCTGTGGATTAAAAGAAAGGATGTGACCTGGGCCTTCAGGTGAGTTGATGGCATCTAGGGAGTGAACCTGGGACGCTGGGACTCACTGCTGAACCCTCTGGAGGTGTCGTGGGCCAATCAGCGAAACACCAGTGAAAGAGGGCGCCCACTTGACAACCCGAAGGATGCCATCACACTTTCCTGAACTCCTCAGATTATGTGCTCGAACTCCACAGAATCTCTTCGGTGCTTCAAGTATGAACTTATTTAGGGATATCAACACCTAGTCCTATTCGACAGATCTATATATATATATATATATAAAACCTGTTATTACAGTTGAAAATGACTCTTCTCTTCCTTCTTCTCCTATTCCTCCTCCTTCTCTGCCTCCTCTTCCTTCTCTTCTTCCTCCTTCTCCTTCTCTGCCTCCTCCTCAGGGATGAAGACTCCTCTCAGTCCATCTCACCTCCTGGACAGTGGGCAGGTCTTCTCTTTTGGAGGTGTCTGTCATGACTTTATGACCACGCCCACTCCTGCATCCATCAGCCTGTCAGCGAAGCGGACTCCTCCTCCAGGTGATTGACAGGCGCAGCCCATCACTGTCTTGGTATTTGTGTTCTGGTTGTGACCCGGCTCTGGTTCTGGTTCCAGGTGCAGGTCCAGGTTTAGGTGTTGGCGGGACCTTCTCTGTGTGTGAGGTGTGTAACCTCCAGCTGACCTCCACTGCTCAGGCACAGATCCACTACAACGGGCGCTCGCACCTCCGGCGACTGCGACAACTGCAGCAGCAGGACAAAGGTAATGCCCACAGGGGTCATGTGACTAATGCATGTTTGTGATAAAGGCTCTACCCACTGTCGAATCACCACCGCTGTTGAGAACAAAAACAACACTTTCACATCATTAAACTTGGATAATGTATCAGAGGGTTTTTTTCTTGTGTTTTAGAAAAGTTTTTGAATATGCTTTGTATTTTTTGGTCAGTTTTTTGTGTTTTTGTGAATTTTAAAATGTTTTGTATTCATTACCATTGCTAAGGAGGCTATGTTTTTGCCAGCGTTTGTCTGTTTGCCTGTCTGCGTACAACAGGGATGCTCAATCCTGGTCCTTGAGACCTACTACCCTGCATGTTTTAGATGTATCCCACTTCTAACACACCTGCTTCAAATGATAAACCTCTCATCAAGCTCTGCAGAAGCCTGATAATGACCGTCAGGTGTGTTGGATGAGGGATACATCTACAACATGCAGGATAGTAGCTCTCGAGGACCAGGATTGAGCACCCCTGGTGTACAACATAACTCAAAATGTTATGGATGGGTTTCCATGAAATGGAATCAGGATACTTTGGGAATGACACCAAGACCAATTGATTAGATTTTAGTGAAAATCCGGACGAGATCCTGGATTCTCGATCACTTTGAAATGTCTTCTCCATTTACTGCAATGTAAAATTTCAAAGCGATCCAGAATCCAGGATCTCTTCCGGATTTTCACTAAAATCTAATCTAACCTTGTGTTATTCCCAAAGAAAATCCATCCATAACATTTTGAGTTATGTTGTACACAGGCAGACAAATGCCAGCAAAAACATCACCTCCTTTAATTTGGGGGGAGCAGTGCAGTCTGCCTTGGCGGAAGTCTGCACTCTGAGTGCTTTTGTAGTTTCATTTTTTTTTACTATTTTAGTGAAGTTTGTGGGAAATTTGCATTTTAAAAAACAACAAAAAGAGACACAGTCGACCGATATAAAGTGTTTTAATCATGATTCATCAAAGTGAATCCAAAGCAACCCTGTGATTAATCTGATTAAAAATGTTCATCATGTGACAACCACAATAAATAAATAAGATCAATTACAAGTCATCAAATGCAAGTCATATTTTCATCTGATGACTTCTTATTATACTTGTAATTTTTTATTGAAAAATACAACAAAAAAGATAGACAATCATGAATTAAATCATATTATATACAGCCTCATATTTTTTCAATAGTTCCAGTCTTAAATAAAAAATAAAATTAATTAATTTAAAAGACATTTTTAAAGAAATTAATAATTAAATCAAGAAATAAATAAAAGCAAAAGAAACAAACAAATAAAATTACAATCTAAATAAATCTTGTCTCGTCTTTCTAACACACTTTATCCTCACTGGGGTCACTGGGGGTCTAATCCAGCTCCAACGGGTGAAGGCGGGGTACACCCTGTATGAGTCTCCAGTTCATCTCAGGGCTGAACATATGCATGCCCTGCATGTGTTTGGATGGTTGGAGGAAACTGGAAAAAACCCTCGCAGACACAGAACATGCAAACTCCACACAGAAAGGTCTGGTGTGGGATTTAAACCAGGGTCCTTCCTGCTGTGAGACATGAGTGCTAACCACTGCCCCGTCTAAATAAGTAATAAAGTAAAATAAATAAAAAGAAAGAAAGAAATAATAAAATATATAAATAAATAAATAATAAAAGTAAAAACTTTAATAATTATAAAATAAAAAGAATATCAAAATAAATAAATAAATATTCCAGTATATTTCAGAGAACACTACCTCCTACTGGTCAGTCACAGGAATTGTTTCCAATATAAAAATAAATCTGTCATTTTGACCAATCATATCAATCCTTAGATTTTATTTGATGCTTTAATTAGGTCTTCACCATGGAGAACGTCCAGCACAAGGCCTATTGAGTCTGCTGTGATCACCAGGGGAAAAAATATGCCAGGAACGTGGTTGCCAGGGACGACTAGCACCACTCACACATTTACGGTAGCGAGCAGTGTCCAAACATGTGCATGTCATACACACACACACACACACACATACACATACACACACACACACACATACACACACACACACACACACACACACACACACACACACATACACATACACATACACACCGCATATTTACTCCCGCTCAGAATAAATGGGAGTCTATGGGCCACGACCACTCAGGGTCACTGACATGAGTGGAAGTGTTTGACATGTGACACTCGAAAGATTTAATATGAAGCCAAGTTTAGGGGGGGGGGGTTTAAAAAAAACGCGATATTGTTCATGCTCGGTTTCTTGATTTTCCTTTCTTATTTCTTATTTCTTAATTTTTATTTCTTTTTCTGCTGTCTGCCCTTTCAGCTCTAATTTGACCCCCTGAACATGCACACACTTCAGAACTTTGAAAAATTGCGATTATTTATAGGGTTTGTAAATGTCTGTAAAGAAATGTGTCGACAGCGCCTCCTAGAATAGTGAAAATAATTTGTATTAGGCCAGATCACGCCCTAGTGAAGTTAGAGCTATGAAAATCATGTTCATCATAGGATGATGAACAAATATCTTATGATGGCCACGCCCATAAACCAACATCTTGGATTGAAATTTTAAAAATTCAGTCATGGGTTGTGTCCAAAATCACTCCTTACTCTCTACATCGTGCCCTTTATAGGCACCACGCCATTTTCTAGGGGTGTCTGAATCTTTAGTGAACTATTTATAAGCCCTATATAGTGCACTCAATGTATCCCACAATCCACCGCAAATTGTAGTGGACATCGGTGGTCACTAACCAAAGCACTATATCCCATCATGCATCACAAAAATCGATGGAGAGATTTTTTCTTTAACCTTACTGAACATTAGGATATACAGACTCTCAATGAGGATAATGAATACAACTTAAAATTAAATACAAAATAAAATATATAAATATTACATTAACTTGGGGATTTTGTAAAAAAAAAACCCAAAAAAACATGAAAATACACTAAGATACAATATTAAACAATGTATAAATAAGGTTTACATTAGGCACTTTAAATGAAGCAACACAGAGCAGAGATACAAAAGGGAGTTCTTTAGTTAAAATAATAAATGTCCTCTAATGTCCTTACTTATTTTTCTTACAATTCTGTTCGATTCCAATTTTCTGAGACATGAAATAAAAATTCTTGAAGTCATTAATAAAAACCAGGGAAAGGGGGCTTACAGTTTCTGCATTTTACACAGTGAATATGATACTTTTCCAGAATTATAATTATATTAATAATGTCTGATAAGGAAGATTCCAAATCATCCATGTAAAAAATATGATGTAATTCAAAGGATGGTGATCCAGTGTTTTATCAACAGTATTGCAGAAGGAGCATTGATCCACCTCAAATATGAATCTTTTCTTAAGAAACTCTGCCACAGGATAAATGTTACGGAGAGATTTATGATTAAAACAAACAGATTGATATCGGACGTCATACCGGCAGAGCTAGAGCCATTCAGTAACGATAAACGTTAACTCTGCCTGTTGGATGACAGATGAGACAAGAGTTGTTTAACAGTTAATAACAGTAAAACAGTCGTGAACCAAGTTTATTGATTTTTTTTTATTTTATTGTACAGATGGTAATACAAAAACATTAAAAAGTATTTACATTTTTTGAGAGAATTTTAATTGTTCGACGGTGATGATGCATTTAAACAGCGCCGTAGTAGTGTCAGAAACGTTTTCAATTGAGTTCACTATGTAGTTCACTACATTTATTTTCCTATGTAGGGAGGAGGGAGAGGGTGATTCTGGACACAGCCCTCATTTTCACTGTCTTTGTATTTTAACAAACTCCTTCTTGGCCAATGGGCCCAATGAGCTCAAAATCAGTGAACACAATCTAGACAAGTGTGCAGTGCTGGGTAAGTTACTTTGAAAAAGTAATTAATTACAATTACTAGTTACTTCCCCCAAAAAGTAATTGCGTTACTCCACTAGCAAAGTAATTAGTATTTTTGCGTTACTTTTTTTTTTTTGCTTAGAAATGTCAAAGAAATGGAAAAGCCGTTAAAGAGTGTATTCATCCTTGTTCTGTGATGTTATTTTGGATGTGATTTAAGATGCTTCCTTATAAACACTATCAAATATCTTTATGACCTATTATAAATGGTAAAAATTAAGATAACGGAAAGAAAGCATGTTATCACGATGCTGTAAACTGTGTGGACTAGTGTGCAGTGTGTGCACATCTGTAAATTCTTATTCTATTATTAGTGAAAAAAAGCAATAGAATGATGTCTGTATATTCTTCTATTATACATTTATCTACTGAATTCTCATAAACAACATAACCTATGTTACAATCATTTGGAGTCTATACACCCTTTTTATTATGGCACAGAAACTTGCTTAGAAAATAAATTAGCAAAGAGAAAAGCAAATATTAATAGTGCAATTGCTATTTTTTAACAAACGGAGCTCAAATGTGACCTTGCGACTTAATTCTGCCATCATCTGTGTGTGTATTTGACTTGTGTGTGTGTGTGTGTGTGTGTGTGGGGGGTGGGGGGGTGGGGTGGGCAGGACAGTTGAGACCTCGCCTATCCAACTTCTTTGCAAATCATGATTGATTTTGTTGTCGTACATTTGCTAAAAATAATTGCTACACGTGAGGCTACATGCTAACAGATACTAGTACTCACCAGTTAGCCAAAGAAGTCCACTTTGACGAAGTGCCGTTGAAGTCGGGACATTTTCCTTAGCCAAAGGGCCCTTGCTGAGGTAAGGTTCTACCTCTCTGCATCCTGCGGTTGCAGTTTAACGTCTTGCCCAGGACAAGTCGGGATGCATTTAGTTCAGGTGTTGTAGTAAACACGGCAGTGCTAGGCTAATGCTATTTCTCCATGGTACATTGTTGTCTGGGTTACGCAGCATAAAATGGTTCCGAACATCTACTATTAATTAACTAACTATATTTTAAAAAGTACAAAAACAGTTAAGATGAGATGCACCTGTTCTGTAGCATGTTTGCAAGTTTGAAAGTGGTCGCTAGTAATTTACCTTACGTGATTGGCTTTTTGATCAGCATATTTTTCTGATCACTGATCAGGCTATTTTTAGGCAATGTCAGCAGATTATGATTGTCTTACTAAATGCAAAATGCATCATTGTATTGCCGTGATGCCCATACAGTTATTGCAGCACTTAGCCAGTTGCTAATGCTACTTACAGACAGGCTTTGCATTTTCTAGCCATTAGATTTACACATGGTTAATAGCTTAACAGTCTATATTGCTCATACCATGCTGTAACAACTCTCATTACTTTAGAGTTAGCTGCTCTATTACTATGATGATAGGCTGTCGCGGCAGCCATGACAGCAAAAAGAAAACATGGTCTCACGGAATGCTAGTAGTCTACATCAAACCATCTTGTACTCCATCACATCCCCAGGATGATAACACTCCGGAGTAAAATTACATCCACAAATGGACAACTGAATGGTGACAGATGCACTTGACTCTCCTCATTTGTACAAAACTCACCCAAGCCCGAAAGCTCTTAATTTTTCTAGTAGGAAAATGATGAATATGATGTCCTGACAGGCTGGAGTTCACACAACCAGCACGAACACAATAATTCACCATCTTGACTCTTAAAATGCTCTCACTATATCTCACTCATCACTACTTGAACTTCTACTCGTATACCCACAATGTTGAATTCAGCTCATCCACCATTATATGTTTTACCTGGTGTGACATGTCCCCTGCGGAAAATGATTAAGTCCATTTCCTGTAATATCAGCACCTTGTAATCAAATTTTATGAAGATGGGGTTTATGGATCATGGTCATTTTCACACAGGTGTTATAAAACTAATTTCTAAACAATACTAAGTCTAAATATAAGGATAAAAAAAAAATAGAAAAGCACTCTGAAAGTGCAGACCTCTGCCAAGGCAGACCCCCCCCCCACACCAAAATCGAATTATTTGTTGATCTCCCCATTACTACCATACCCTGAAAATGTCATCAAAATCCATCCATAAGTTTTCCAGTTATATTGTACACAGGCAGACACACAAGACAGACAGGCAGATAAACACCTGCAAAAACATAACCTCGTTGGCGGAGGTAATAATTTGCTGGTCTTTATATAACCAATATTTCTATCAGCAAAATTACAACTTTGCCAGGATTCTAACATGTTAATTCCACTTTAATCACATCAGTTGTGACCAAAACAAGAACTGACTGACTGACTGACTGACTGACTGACTGACTGACTGACTGACTGACTGACTAAAAAAATATAATTTATGCCCTCTATTGGAATGAAGGGAACAGGATGTAAACACAAGCTCCTGAAGGGGCGGGGCTTGGCTGAACCATGTGATGACTCCAACAAATACTTAAAGGTCCTGGAAGGCATTGGCTGTTTTTCAACACCAAGTCTGCCAGGTTTGGTCTTATGCACTTGGCAGTTCAGACTGAGCAATTTTGACCTGGAAGTACAGGACAGGAGGACGCTGGACGGTTATTCTGCAGTGGGGACAGTAGTATACTTGATTATGTCACCAACTTCTGTTAGCAGGATGGCACAGCACCAAAAACTTCAGAGCAAATTTTAAACTATGCGCTTTTAACTTATAGTTGTGGGTCCTCTCCTCTGCCATTGTTTGTGCAAAATGCATTCTGGGATAGGAAGCTGCCAGATAAGTCACCACCTGATGCATCGTCAGTAAAATGATTGTGTCAAGAACACTTCGGGGAATTTCAACTGTTCTCTGTGATATGCAAACTTGTGTATTGAGACAGTACTTGGGCTGCAACTGATGACGTTTCAGCGGGACATGAGAACACAAGTACGGACAAGAACGCATATGGATAAATGGCCATTATTTTCATGGTGACCGTCCTTTCTGCTCTTCTGCCTCCTCATGTTTCTGTCCTGCATTTGTTTACAGGTGGTCAGTCCAGAACTCTGGCCCAGACCACAGGACTAGCCCCACCCACATGCCTAAGCTCCACTCTCAGCGCTCCAGCCACTCCCACTGCAGGTAGGACTGGTGCCTTTGTTCTGTTTTTCCTGCACCACTTGAACGCACCACCAGGATTGACTGCTCTGATTTTCGGGTACTACACTGACATTGTCACGGTAACGTTCGTGTTGTCATGGAAACCAGATGCATTTTGTAACTGTGTGGCATGAGTCATAACAGCAACTGCCTATGTACGTTACACACTGACCTTAAGCCCCACCCTTACACTGACACATGACCAACTGTCATGTTCCCACCCATTTTCCACATGTTCATGTTCTTCATTTCAGGATATGTGTATATATATATATATATATATATATATATATATATATATATATATATATATATATATATATATATATATATATATATATATATATATATATATATATATATATATATATATATATATATATATATATTATATATATATATATATATATATATATATATATATATTTTAGTGGTGTATAAATAAACCGATTTGAATCAGTTTTTGGTCTGTGTCGTATGAGATCTGAGTGAATCGGTAAAACTGGCTACAAACGGTCCGATGACACAAATTTACGGCCATGAATTGGTTTCCTGGGGTCCAGCCACTGTTCCCTAATTATGTTCTTTATATCTGTGGCCAAATGACTTAACAATGACATAGCATTTACTTTCAGAACACGTTAAAACCTCCAACCAGAGGCTTATCGGTTGATTTTTTTAGATACAGATAGAAGGAAGTGAGGAAGGAAATGCAAGTGGATAGTGGACACGGAAGTGACAAAATAAAAGCATATTTATGGATGAAACTGCAGATCTGGGGTTGATCCACACAGCAGAATCATTTTATTTTGAAGGGAGCTTTATATCCACCCACAGATTTCCAAAATACTGGCCGACACTTAACCAGTCCCTTAACTGCCAACACATACTAGCAAGATGTGGTGTGTGTTTAAACTGAAAATACAGCTAAACACTGAGCTCCTGGTACTTCAGTCACATGACCCCGTCAGTCCACCTGCACTGAAACCCCGGTGAGTCTCCTGCTGTCATCTCTTTAAAAATACCTCTGTAAACCAGACACCAGTGTAGCATCAGAAAGAGGTTTTTTTTTTTTTCACATCAGTGGATATAGTTTCAGTGACATTAGTGTTCTTAGACATGATCATGCTTATCAGGTGATTTTCCTCAAAAATAGTAAAAAACTGTATTTTATATCTAAACTCAGTGTTCGCTTATAGCATGATAAATGTTCTATTTGCATATTCTAAGAGTTTACGCTGCAAAAATTCTACAGTTTGGAAGATAGACTAAATATTTTTTTACCAGCAGCTTGGTATCATTCTTGCCTTTCATTTGATATATATATATATATATATATATATATATATATATATATATATATATATATATATATATATATATATATATATATATATATATATATATATATATATATATATATATATATATATATATATATATATATATATATGCTAGGTACCATTACCAGTATCATGTTTTAACTGGTCATAATATGATGAAAAATCGGCAATTTTCACCAGTTTTTCAATGTTAAATTCCATTACATATTACTTTTAAAATGAACCATTTAATACCAAGTCTTTGGTTTAAATCTCCCTAATATGTTGTTCTCTTTTATGGAGAAAAACTATTATTTGATGTGAGCAGTTGGAAACATGATCTTGCTGTATCATATTTGGTAAAGCAATTTAACAACAAATAGGTCAGAAAGAAGGACGATCTAGTAACTGTCCTTGTGCAGTCAAGAAATAGTCATGTATTGACTCACATCAGCCTTGCATACAAGCTCAAGACTCACACAGTGGAACACAGATATTTTTGCTGCTTGGAATATAATACAAAGGACGGTACCTTCATAAAGTTAGTATAACAATTTTCCGTAGTTTCCCTTTTGAACTTTCTTCTCTAATATTATAATAAAGAGAGTAAATGATCTTATACTTATGAGGGTAAGAGTCTGTGAGGTATATGGTCGGATCCTGGTATATCTTGTTTCTATGACTCATATAAGTTGTTGAATTAAAATGGTAAAATATTTCCATAGTCTCCGTCCCCCTGACATCAATTTATGAAAAGCTACATTTTTTAACAGATCATCCCTTCTTAAATGGCTAATAGGGCTGGGCAATTTTCTCTTTTAAAAAAATCTCAGATTTTTTCCCAAAAAACTCGATTCGCAATTCATGATACGATTTTTTTCCCACGTGGGCTAAATGAAAATGAAAACACTAGAAACGTGGTTTCTTTCATCATCTTTTTTTTATTTTTTATTAAATAACATGTAAAACAAAAATACTTCTACAAATAACTGTAAATAATAAATCAGTTGTTGCAAAAGGTGCAACTGCAACCTGAGACTTTGCCTACATGAACTGTAGTAAGTCGAGACATATCCACCACTGTTACAGGAAAAACAGTGCAAAAAAAAAATAGTGTAAAAGATACATTTTGTTGGGGAAAAAAAAGGTTAAAATATTTTAACAACTAAAACAATATACATTAATACTCATATTATATGAAACACATTGCAAAAAACTTAGTGGTGCAAAAGTAAGATAAAAAGAAAACTAGTAACATTTTTAATTTGTAAGGACAAAATGTCACTAATATCAGTTATCTACAGGTATATTATCATTAATATCAGTTATCTACAGGTATATTATCATTAATATCAGTTATCTACAGGTATATTATCATTAATATCAATTATCTACAGGTATATTATCATTAATATCAGTTATCTACAGGTATATTATCATTAATATCAGTTATTTACAGGTATATTATCATTAATATCAGTTATCTACAGGTATATTATCATTAATATCAATTATCTACAGGTATATTATCATTAATATCAGTTATTTACAGGTATATTATCATTAATATCAGTTATCTACAGGTATATTATCATTAATATCACTTATCTACAGGTAGATCCTATGTTGTAAAGACTTCAGTTTATGTTGTGTGAATTTATGTTCAATAATTCCTGCTCAATTGTTTCTGTGACACTAAATAAACAAAAGGATATGGTTTTGAAATTATATTTGCGTTTCTTTTTCTTCTCAGTAACATAAAATAAGTCCTTGCGGTTAAATTGTCGATTTGTACTGAATCAAACTCAACTGAATCGAATGATTGACAAATTTTTAATCAATTGGCCTGAATCGGATCATAGTCTGTGAATCGAGATTCGAATCAGATCAGATGTGTGAGTGAAAGATTCACACCCCTAATAAATAAATATATACATATACTAATACATATACATGTACATGTGTGTGTGTGTGTGTGTGTGTGTGGCTGAGCGGTTAGCACTCTTGTCTCACAGTAAGAAGACCCAGGTCCGATTCTCGGGCCGTGCTCCTTTCTGTGTGGAGTTTGCCTGTTTCTCTCCCCGTGTCTGGATGGGTTTCCTATGGGTGCTCTGGATTCCTCCATCACCATCCTCCATCATCACATGCATTGTACATTTTATAAGCGTATTTAACAGACTGTGCCTGACAAACATGTTTTAAATTGATTGCATGCAGTCCAAAGAAGACTTGAATTTGGCCGACGCCCAGGAGATAAAAGGTCCGCATCAGGTGTTGGGGAATCAGGACATCCTGGTGTCAAGTTGGCTACTGGAACAAGACACTAATGGAGCAAGGCAGAGAACATGGTCTTGATGGAGTGCTACTACAGTAGTAACCCCAGTGAGAGACAGAACATGCAAAGGATGTGGAAGAAATGGTTGCTTCGAAACCCCACATCATCACTGACTAAGAAACAGCTCTTAGCTCAGTGTTTGAATATCTGCAATAATATGTTGCTTTCACAGATTGATGAGGTACGGCGTTGTACCGTATCCACGGTACAAAGGTGCAACAGCAAGTGAATGCCAGGACCACAGGTTAGCTTGGGGGTGGTTTCATCATCAACCCCAAATATCAAGATTGGGTACCAAGATCCAAAAACAGACAAACCGAACACAAGGGCAGCTGACCTGAGAGAGAGAGAAACATTAAGTCCTGGGGAAACTCAACCTCCTCCTGCTTGCCAAGACTAAACAACAAACTACTAGACCGGTCTCTGCTGGAAGACTTGAACATAGCACTGCTAATTATCCCTACCACCACCATCACCGAGACTAACCAGCTGATGTGTGCAACAGCAACAATCATCCTAGAGGTGCTTGGCTACAAAATGAGTAGTCGCCAGAAGGAGTGAATTGCTCCATGAAAGGAGAAGGAGAAGATCATGACGGTATGGAAAGAAGTCAGTATTCTAAGCAGAGGTATGAAACTCAGGAAAGGGATAACCTGGATATATACCAAACTGTCCACAGCATTGGAGACTGCTAAACAAAGGCTCACAGCCCTAGCTACCCACCCAAAGAGATATACAAGAGAGGTAGATGCAAGGACAATAAACAAGGTGTTCTCTACCAACCCAGCTAAGGTCTACTCAATTTAAATTTTATTTATAAAGCCCCCAATCACAACAAAGTCGTCTCACAGGGCTTCACAGAAACACAATCAACTACAGAAATATATGAAAAGTCCCAAGTATCCCCTGTCCTTAGACCCTCCTTCTTAGCAAGAAAAAAAATTCAAAACCCAGTGGGAAAAAGAAGAAATCTTGAGGAGATCCACTCCTATGGAAAGACAGGCGATAGATGAACGTCCATTTGTAAAGGAGAGGGGAAGGGGGGGCAGGACCATCCACCAGTCAGCCACTCCCCCCCGGGGGGGGACACCAGGTGACTACCCATGAACAGACTTGGTATAAAAGATAGGTTCTAAAAATGCGAGAGAGAGAGAGAGAGAGAGAGAGAGAGAGAGAGAGAGAGAAAGAACTCAGTGCCTGTACTTCCCCCAGCATTCTCTCTCCTAGGGCAGCTTAGACTGAACTGTGACTTCAGTCTGTTTTTAACTAACCTGACCATAGTCTTTCCCAAACAGGAATTTTTTCAATATTAAATTGAGGCTGATTCCATAAGACAGTAACCATGGTAACCAAAGGCTCTAGCTCCTACTGTACTTTTACAAACCCTGGGAACTTTCAATTGACCTGCATTCTGAGAACGAAGGGTTCTATTGGGCTGGTACGGAACCAGGTCATCTTTAAGATAAGAGGGGTTTTATATGTAAGGAGGAGGATTTAAAATTGAATTATAAACTCAACTGGAAACCAGTGAAGGGTTTGGAGCACAGGGGTGATGTGTTCTCTTCTGTTTGATCCTGTTAATAATCTTGCTGCTGCATTTTGAACCAATTGAAAGATTTTTAAGAAATATTTAGGAGACACAACAAGTAAAGAGTTACAATAATCTAATCTAGATGTAATAAATGCATGAATTCATTTTTCTGCATCAGTTTCGACAGAATATTCCTAATTTTGGCTAATGTTGCACAAGTGAAAAAAGGCTGCTCTACATGTTTGGTTAATGGGTGCTTTAAATGAAAGATCTGGATCAAATAAAACTCCTAAATTTTTAACTGTGGCACTGGATGTTACACTGAAGTTGTCTAAAATAACTATCTGGTCAGTTAGGGAGTCTCCCACATTTTTAGGGCCCATTATAATGCCTTAATTTTTTCAGGGTTATCAGCTGCTAATGTTGGGGAACCACCCAGAGTGGCTAACCTTGGGCTGGACAGTTTTCATAATGAAGGACCTCCAGAATCTCCATCCAACTACTGGCCTATAACCTGCCTCAGTACCACATGGAAGCTCCTATTAGGCATCACAGCAGCTAAGATGAGTAGACACATGGAGCAGTACACGAGCAGAGCACAGGAAAAAAATGGGCAACAACACCAGAGGGGCAAAACTCCAGCTAATGGTTGACAATGATTGTAAGACGAGGAACACCAATTTGTGCACTGCCTGGATTGACTACAAGAAAGCCTATGACTCTATGCCATACACATGGATACTGGAGTGCCGAAAGTTATAGAACATCAACAGGACACTAAGAGAGTTCATACAGAACTCTGTCCGAAAGTGTGCAATGCTAGGAACGGCTAAGATTCACAGAACGCTCAGGCTCCCAGGCCTCTGGTAGAGGACCTGAGTCTGAAGGACTGCCCACGGTCTATATATACACATACATATATATATACTGTGTATATATATATATATATATATATATATATATATATATATATATATATATATATATACAGTGAGAGTAAAAAGTATTTGATCCCTTGCTGATTTTGTTGGTTTGCCCACTAATAAAGACATGATCAATCTATACTTTTAATGGTAGATGTATTCTAACATGAAGAGACAGAATATCAAAACGAAAATCAAGAAAATAACTTGAAGGAATATATATGAATTTATTTGTATTTCATTGAGGGAAATAAGTATTTGATCCCTCTATCCGAAAGCACTTAATACTTGGTGGCAAAGCCTTTGTTTGCAAGCACAGCGGTCAAACGCTTGTTGTAGTTAACCACAAGGTGAGCACACATATCAGGGGGAATTTTGGCCCACTCTTCTTTGCAGATCCTCTCTAAATCATTAAGGTTGGTGGGCTGTCGCTTGGCAACTTGGACCTTCAGCTCTCTCCATAGATTTTCGATTGGATTGAGGTCCGGAGACTGGCTGGGCCACTCCATGACCTTAATATGGTTCTTCTTGAGCCAGTCCTTTGTTGCCTTTGCTGTATGCTTCGGGTCGTTGTCATGTTGGAAGACCCAACCACGGCCCATTTTCAGCTTCCTAGCAGAGGGGAGGAGGTTGTCCCTCAGGACTGCTCGGTACATGGCTCCGTCCATCTTCCCACTGATGCGGTGAAGTAGCCCTGTGCCTTTGGCAGAGAAACACCCCCAAAACATAATGTTTCCACCACCATGCTTGATGGTGGGCACAGCGTTCCTGGGATCATAGGCAGCATTTTTCTTCCTCCACACATGACGAGTAGAGTTTAGGCCAAATAGTTCAATTTTGGTCTCGTCTGACCACGGAACCTTCTCCCAATCACTTTGTGCATCTTTGAGGTGATCATTGGCATACTTTAGGCCAGCCACCACATGTGCCTTCTTAAGCAGGGGTACCTTTCGGGCACTGCAGGATTTTAATCCATTGCGGCGCAAAGTGTTGCCAGTTGTTTTCCTGGTGACTGTGGTCCCAGGTGCCTTGAGGTCATTCACTAACTCCCGCTGTGTGGTTGCAGGCCGATTTCTCACTGGCCTCATGATCATTGCCACCCCACGAGGTGAAATCTTCTGTGGAGCACCAGACCGAGGTCTATTGATGGTCATGTTATACTCCTTAAATTTTCTCACAATTGCACCAATGGTTGTTACTTTAATACCCAGCATCTTGCTAATGTTTTTGTAGCCCATTCCAGATTTGTGCAGGTCAACAATCCTGTCTCTGAGGTCCTGAGAGAGTTCTTTAGTCTTACCCATGCTGGAGAGTTTGGAATCTGTCTGATTGTCTGATTCTGTGAACAGGTGTCTTTTATACAGGTGATTATTTAGAACAGGTGTCTTCAATTCAGGTAACAAGTTGATTGGGAGTGTGTAACTGGTCTGTGAAAGCCAGAACTCCTAATGCATACTAGAGGATCAAATACTTATTTCCCTCAATGAAATACAAATAAATTCATATATATTCCTTCAAGTTATTTTCTTGATTTTCGTTTTGATATTCTGTCTCTTCATGTTAGAATACATCTACCATTAAAAGTATAGATTGATCATGTCTTTATTAGTGGGCAAACCAACAAAATCAGCAAGGGATCAAATACTTTTTACTCTCACTGTATATATATATATATATATATATATATATATATTATTATTATTATTATTATTATTATTATTTTTTCAAGTCGACTTATCTGTCAATAAAGTCAAGTCGCGTCGACGGGTCATGATGACGTCATCACATTGTCAGCGGAGCAACAACAGACACACGGCTAAAAAAAAACTAAACAAAAAACACGGACACATCTGTCCACTAAAGTGAAGTATATACCGTAAATTCCGGACTATAAGGCGCTACTTTTTTCCCAAACTTTCAACCCTGCGGCTTATTCAGTGATGCGGCCAATTTATGTAATTTTTCTAACGGCCGCCAGCGGCGCTCGAGTAGAAAAGGTAAGATTTAGACCGGTGGAATATATGCGTCGAGGAAGGCTGAATGAAAAAGGAGGGGCGGAACAAACGCGGGGTGACGGGTTTACGTGGGGACCGGTAAAGGTGAGGGACAGACAAAAAAAAAGGTGAAGAGGGGGTAAAAAGTTGCTTAAAGAAAAACCTGCGGTGGTGTGTGAGAGAAGACAGAGGCTCGACCAGACCCTGTGGATTTTTTTTGCACGTTGGCACGGAGGAGTTTGACCTGAACTCTCTGCGAAAGAGAAAGTTATCGCTGACTCTGCGATAGATGAGGCGAGGCGGCGACCAGCCACCTGTTTGTGGACGCGGCGGACAATAGTGGATATATATTTTTCCCTCCCTTACCTTTGGAAATATACACTTTTTTTTCCTTGGATTACTTTCAACGGGACCCGGACTCTGCAGGTCTGCATCAAACCTTAAGTATCATTTTCCGTTCATTTTGCCGGCTGTGATTTTTGGACTGTGGACTTTAATGAAGGACATTTAGTTTCATTCGCGGGACTTCAAGTCGGGTTTGGGTTAATTTTGTGTTTGTGTTACATGTTTTAATGTGGGCACATGCGGCTTATATACAGGTGCAGCTTGTGTATGTACAAAATCGGTTTTCCTCTTAAAATGTGGTGGGTGCGGCTTATAATCAGGTGCGCTCTATAGTCCGGAAATTACGGTATATATATATATATATATATATCCTCACTAGGGTCACTGGGGGCCTAATCCAGCTACAAAGGGTGAAGGCGGGGTACACCCTGTATGAGTCTCCAGTTCATCTCAGGACTGAACATATGTAGACAAACAATCACTCTCACAATCACACCTATGGACAATTTAGATTAACCAGTTAACCAGTTAACTTATCAGCGCATGTGTTTGGATGGTGGAAGGAAACTGGAGAAATAGAATACAATACCTTTATTGTCATCGCAGAGTGCCATGAAATTTCGAGCTTGCTCCATAAAGTGCACAGACATATAAAGAATAAAAGTATAAAAGTGTATAAAAAGATAAATGCAATATCTACAATCTATGTTCTCCATGCAGACACGAGGAGAACATACAAACTCAACACAGAAAGATTCGAACCAGGGTTCTTCTTGCTATGAGGCATGAGTGCTAACCACTGCACCACATTTGTATTGATTTATTTTTGTTTATTTATTGTTGCCCTCTGCTGGTGTAAATCCACCTGAACACTTGTTTCAGTTGCTCGTCCCTCATTCAGACCCAGTTTTTTTTCCTCAGAAGTTAAAGTGAAAGTGGAGCAGAAACAGCAGGTCATGAAACTGGGACACTGCACTGCCTCCCATAGGCCCCGCCCCCTGGCCCACCCCCCACTACAGGGTTACTCTTATAGGGCAGTACTTTCTATCTGGACCTGATACTCTGATACTCTTCATTCATTTTCACTTTCACTTTCTTTTGTATAAACCTTCAAGCGTCTGAGGGAGCATATTATACACATTTTAACCCTCTGGTGTCCAGGTGACTGTATCATGCATATATATATACACACACACACACACACACACACACATATATATATATATATATATATATATATATATATATATATATATATGCATGATACACATAAATAAAGTGAATATACAAGAAAAAACACATAGTATAATGACGTTTTTTTAAAATAATACAAACAACCAAACGTGAATAGAAATGTACATTCCCTCCTTCATGTCATGTGGTGTAATTTTGTGTGTGGACACTAGAGGAGGCAGCAGCCCAACAAAATTAACTACTACTAGAGGAAAAAAAACAACAAACTGAAGAAAATGATAAACAAAATGAAGAAAAATATAAAATAATTAGGAAAATAATAAACAAAACAATGACAATAATAAACAAATGAAGAAAATAATAAACAAAATGAAGAAAATAAACGAAAGGAAGAAATTAATAAATGAAGAAATTTATAAAGAAAAAGAAAATCATGGAGGGAAAAAAATGAACAAAATTGACCAAAATAATTAATTTGATTTAGATTTGAATGAATTCATATAAAAAAATTATTTCATTATTTTATATTATTTTTCTCATGCCACATTAGATCGAACTAGTGACACAGATTTCTGTGTGTGTGTGTGTGTGTGTGTGTGTGTGTGTGTTTGTGCTTGTTTGTATTGATATGTTTGCAGTCACACCATGGGGACATTTGACTCTATGGGGACCAAATGTCAGGTCCCCACGAGGGCTGAATATAAATAAAGGTCCCCACTAGTAAAATGTAAATGATGTCGCCCTATAAATACATTAATCTGTTTCTTTCCAGAAGTCCTTATAAAGCTAGAGGGAAACGTTTGAAAATGTGTTTACATATATATATATATATATATATATATATATATATATATATATATATATATATATATATATATATATATATATATATATATAGTATGTTCGAATGTATTTATTTTGTTAATTGTTTTGTTTTTTAAAATGTATTTTTTAAATGTATTATTAAAAATTATTATTTTTATTTATGCATTTTATTTTTTAATTACTTTCTAGTTATTCAACAATTTAATTTATTTTTCAATTTCATTACATTTTGTCCTTTTTATTATTTATTTATGTATTTAGTTTAATAAAAAAGATGGATCTTTTTTTCTCAATACTACCCAAGTAATATTTTATTACAAACTTGATCCTCATGAAACATGGAAATCAGTGTGTGTGTGTGTGTGTGTGTGTGTGTGTGTGTGTGTGTGTGTGTGTGTGCTTGTATTCCTATCTTTATGGGGACATTGATATGTTTACACAGTCACATCATGGGGACCTCTGACACTATGGGGAAAAAATTCTGGTCCCCATGAGGTTTATAAAAATTATTAATGAAATCTGTTTGAAGTATGCACATTTTTTAAATTAAATTCTTTCATTAAGACCATCATTATTCTTTTTTTTTTTTTTTAACTCCCCAATACCTACTTTAACTACAATTGATGATTAGAAATTTAGTCCTCATGAGGCATGTAAACGAGTGTGTGTGTGTGTGTGTGTGTGTGTGTGTGTGTGTGTGTGTGTGTCCTCACAGTTTATGAATAAACCCTGTTGACAGATTCACACTCACAGATACACAAAGCTTTCAATCATCTCAGAAGAAAAGGAGGGGTTATGTGACCGCAGATGAACTGGGGGCGTGTCCAGATAAGTGGACACGCCCACTGGGCACTGCAGCAGGAAAAGAAACAGAGAAGAGGAAGGAGGAGATAGAGGAGGAGGAGACAGAGGAGGAGACAGAGGAGGAGACAGAGGAGTCAGAGGACAGGAAGGAGGAGGAGGGAGAGGAGGAGGAGGCAGAGGAGGAGGAGGGAGAGGAGGAGGGAGAGGAGGAGGGAGACGAGGAGGGAGAGGAGGAGACAGGGGAGAAGGAGTTGGAGGAGAGGAAGGAGGAAAGAGGAGGAGACAGAGAAAGGAGGTGGAGACATAAAAAAGGAGATGAGAGGGAGGAGGTGAAGACACAGAAGGAGGTGCACACAGAGGAAATGGAGGAGGAGGTGGAGACAGAAACAGAGTGTTCAGACTGAAACTGGTTGGGAAAACAAATGATGGAGGAAGAGAAGGAGGAGAAAGATGAAGAGGAAGAGAAAACATGAGGGGGCGGTGAAAGATGTAGAAGAGGAAGAGGAGGGAGAAGAGGAGGAAGAAGAGGAGGTGAACCAGTGCTTCTGTCTGTAGATGATGTGGATTCATCTGATGAGTCGAGGTATGAAATGTTTGTTTATGTGTCTTTGTCCTCGTGTGTCAGGTTTCAAACACAATTTTTAAAACTTATTTCTATTATTTATGTATTATTTATTTATTTATTTGACACATTGTTTATTTTCTGCAAAATCTGATTTTGTGCTCTGATTTAATCAGTTTTATGTATTTGCACATTTTTAGCATTTTTTTACTTATTCACTAAATGCTGCTTATATTCATGTTTGAAATTCTGCAGAAATTAAACTTTTATTAGAGTAAAAAAAAAACATAAAAACCTGCAGAAATAAAATGTTAGAAATGTCAAATATAGTTATTTTTTTATTCAAAGCTTTGCAGAAAATAAACAGATTCAATAAAAACTAAGAATTCAACAATCTCAGATGATCTTACATTAGTTGTATTTACATCGCTTAATATAGATTTGATTGTCTTTTAAAACTTCTGCTCTGTTTCTAGGGACTTTTTTCCCCAGAAACTTTATGACTGTTAATGTTTCTAGACTTTTCTGTGATTGGTCAAATGACACATCCACCACTTCCTGTTTGTTGGACACACCCCCTTATTAGAAACAGCGTGACAGCTGTGATTACCTGCACACTGCTGCTCATCAGACACACAACAGTCACACAATACACACACACACACACACACCACACACACACACACACACACACACACACACACACACACACACACACACACACACACACACACACACACACACACACACACAATAGTCTTGTTGATGGTTCAGTGAGTTTTGAGTTTTGTTTGTGAACGTTGAAGCTTAAACTCATCCTTTAGTTTCTGTTTGAAAACAACACGAGCAGGGCTGTTGCTAGGGTCTGTGGGTGCTCCAAGCCCCCCCCCACCAATATAATGAATTTTAAACAATTTTTTTACGTTTTTAAAATGGTAAATGGTCTGCACTTATATAGTACTTTTCCACTTTCATGGTGCTCAAAGCGCTTCACATTCACACACAGGTTTCTAAGGTCAGTCCTACTGGGAGACTAAGTCAGGGTTCAGTGTCTTTGCCCAAGGACACTTTGACGTGTGGACAGCCAGAGCCGGGACAGGAACCGCCAACCTCTTGGTCATTGGGTGACCCACTCTGAGAGCACAAACCTCTGCCATGGCAGACCTCCCCCTTCGAATGAAGACTCCGCCAAGGAGGTTATGTTTTTGCTAGTTTGTTTATCTGTCTGTTTGTCTGTTAGTTAGCAAGATAACTCAAAAACTTATGGACGGAACTTAATGAAATCAAAGTTTTGGTGATTATTTGTAAGAGATCCTGGATTCTGGATCACTTTGACATTTTGCATTGCGGTAAATGAAGTATACATTTAAAAAACAAAAACACAACTTCCTTGGTGGAGGTAAAATGCAAATGTGATAACTAGATAAACAATGAACAAGACACAGCACACTTAAACTTATATAGCTTATAATAAACATTAAATAATTACAAAAATATGCAAAAAAAATTTTTTTTAAAACACCCAAATAAAAATATATAAATAATAATTGTGTTAAATCTCATTTTTGGTGACCTTTGACCTGTATTCCCCAATGTTGAACGGGATGTATTCTGGACCACCTCACATCTTTCCTGAAAATGTCATGTAAAGTTGCTGACAAACAAACAGACAAAAACAATAGCCCTTGTACCCTTTTTTGGGAGGGGGGTTTAAAATGACCAGGGCTATGTCCAAAATCAGTCCCTACCCCCTTTATACCATTTTGTAGCGGTGTCCAAATCTTTAGTGAATTATATGTAATCACATTGAATGTATCCCACAATCCACCGCAAAATGTAGTGGACATCGATTGTCACTAACCAAAGCACGATATCCCATCATGCCTTGCATGAGTCAAAACATGGCTGAAGGACCCGGGACATTTATGATTAAAAGAGACACGGACAGATTGAGATTGGACGTCATACTGGCAGAGCTACAGCTGTTCAGTCACGGTAAATATTCAGTCGGTCTGTTGAATGACAGGCGCCAGACGAGAGTTGTTTAACAGTTAATAACAGTTCAACAGTCGTGAGCCACGTTTATTCATTTTTTTTATTTTATTGCACCGACAGTAAAAAAAAAAAAAAAAAAGCCTTTTACTTTTGTGAGAGACGACACTGTTAGGTTTTAAATGTTCAATGGTGATTACGTGATTAAACAGTAGTGTCTGAAAAGTTTAAATTTGAGTTCAGTATGTAGCGCACTACATTTATTTCCCTATGTAGGGAACAGGGGAAGAGAGTAGGGGGTGATTTAGGACACAGCTCAGGTTTCTGTGATTTATTTTCATGAACTGCAACACAATTTATTTAGAAAAACATTTATTTAAAAGAGAGGAAGTGTAATTCTGTGTGTCTAACTTTACTTCCAGTTTTCATGGTCACATTAGGTGATAATGACCTTGTGATTGGTTGTTCAGACTATTAGTCCCGCCTTCTGAACAGTGGACAGACATCCACAGTAGTTCTTTAGTTCTCTGACAGTGAGTGGGTAAAGGCAGTTAGCTGCTCCATGTTTAAATCCTGGATATTTTAAGACAACTGGATATGGTGCCCCCCCTCAGCAGACATACCCAAAAAGTAATTTTCCCACAGACCCCAATAGTAAAAGAGAAGTGTGTAAAACCGTTCAGTTTCACACACTTCTCAGTGATTTTAGCAACAGAAGTAAGTGTTCAGAACAACACGCTCACCTGTGCTGCATCTCCAATGACTGTCAAAGTACAAAGAGGCATGCATCAGAATCTGAACATTTTTTTATTCTACCTTTGGTAAATTTGGTTCTGGAAGTAAGTCTGTGAGTTCTGGTTCTGGAAATTCTGGATCACCCTCAGATTTCTTCTTTTGTATTGTATTTACTTTTGACATTATATAAGCAGCAGAAATGGAACAAAGGCAACAAGCCAAAACCTTTGTACCATTTACGCTGCTTACAGTGGGACGTCTAGGAAAAAACAGTCACTAATAATAATAATAATAATAATAATAATAATAATAATAATAATAATAATAATAATAATAATAATAATAATAATAATAATTATTATTATTATTATTATTATTATTATTATTATTATTATTATTATTATTATTATTATTATTATTATTATTATTATATTCCCACCCCTCTTATACATCTTATAAACACAGATAGACCTGAACCAGGACAGGACATGTCAGCTATGATTTGGAAAAATTCCAATTATTCCACGTTTCCATGGTTTCCAGTGTGATTTTGTTCCTGCAGTGGGTGTTTCTTCTCCTGTCTCTTCCTATTGTCTACTCTGTTTAAATGTTATTTTGGATGGATGTGAATGTGACCTATTTACACACACACACACTTATCTATCTATCTATACAGGGCTCTAAATTAACACCTGCCAAATGCGGGTGAAAATCCATTTTGGCGGGTAAAAAAAACCTGACTAGCCACATTGGCTGGTGATGAAAAAGTTAATTTAGAGCCCTGTATATATATATATATATATATATATATATATATATATATATATATATATATATATATATATATATTGTTTTTAATTCAATTAAATTGTTAAAAGTAAACACATCTTCAAACCATTGAAAAATTAATTTAGGCTTTGCACCTGTTTCCACCATGCTTTATGGGGACTCCATTGGATAACTGTAGAAACGTATCAATGTCCCCAGAAAGAAGGGAATACAAACACACACACACACACACACTGTGTTTCTGTGTATTATAATAATAATAATAATAATAATAATAATAATAATAATAATAATAATAATAATAATAATATTGTGGTTTTATGTGTGACGCTGTCATCAGCAGAACCAGGATGTTCCAGACGTGGTTCAGCTCCACTCTTACTTTTACTACAACAGCCTAGTTAGCATAGTTTCTATATTTGGGTTAATTTAGTACATTTTATTGTATTTTTTAAAAGTACTTCAGTGTATATTTTGGTGCATTTTAGTACATTTGACTGTATTTTTGGGGAGTATTTCAATATATATTTTATATATTTTGGTGCATTTTAGTGTGTGTTTGGAGGATTTCAGCATATATTTTCTATGGTTTGGTGCATTTTAGTATATTTTACTGTATTTTTGAGTATTTTACTATATATTTTCTATGGTTTGGTGCATTTTAGGGTACTTCTGGAGTATTTCATCATATATTTTGGTGAATTTTAGTACATTTTAGTGTATTTATTTTTGGATTACAGTATATATTTTGTATATTTTGGTGCCTTTGAGTATATATTTTGTATATTTTGGTGCCTTTGAGTATATATTTTGAGTATTTCAGTACATATTTATATTTTGGTGCATTTTACTACATTTGAATATATTTTTGGTCATGCAATATCCTTTAAATGAAAAATATGGATTTTGTCAAAATCGTTTTATGCAATAATTAATACTTTTTATCTCATAATTATGAAGTATGTTTTTTCATCAAAGTTTTGAAGTGTCATACTGACTTTTTATTTCATAATTTGACTTGTTTTATCTAATAATCATGACTTTTTAATCATAATTCAGACTTTTTATCGAATAATTATGACTTTTTAATCATAATTATGGCTTTTTATCTCATAAGTATGATTTTTTTATATAATAGCTACAACTTTTTATGTCATCATTTTGACTTTTTATCTTAGTTTTGAGTTTTTATCTTATACATTTGACATTGTATGTAATAATTTACACTTTTTATCTCATAATTAAGTTTGCTTTTTCATCAAAGTTTTGAAGTGTCATAATTATGACTTTTTATCTCATCATTTTGAGGTTGTTTTTTTTTACAAAAAATCTAATAATCATGACTGTTTATTTCATAATTATGTCTTTTTATCTAAAAATAATGATTTTCCATGGGTATATTTTCCGTTCAATGGCAGAATCCTTCTTCCTATGTATAGAAATTCTTCTTCCACAGCCACAGCGGAAACAATTCTTCACGGGGATACGAAGTGTAGCACAACACCGGCGCCTTTGAAGACACACACACACACACACACACACACATGCGCGCGCACACACACACATTATGGGTTATTTAATCTTTAATCCTGGGTTTAATCTGTAAGTAGAGTGTATGTGCCTCTGCTGGGTCTCGGTGCGTCCCTGGGGATTGGGTTTCTGCTCCCTGGAGGAAATGGCAGCGGGGGATTAGGAAGTAACACACACACACACACACCTGACGCTGAGGGTTGGCGGGTTCAGATGGCGATGACACATGCCACTCCAGTCCAGTCACCTGATACATTCACACACAGAGCGGACAGACAGACGGACGGACAGGCAGAGGCTGTAGATTACAGATTATTATCCATAATCCTCTGATAAAAGACGAAGAGGAGACAGTGGACGAAGGAGTGCTCTGCTTCAGGTAGGAACCTCCTCCTCTTCATCTTCCTCCTCCTGCTCCTGCTCCTCTTCATCACTTCCTGTTTGTGCGTTAAAGCCTTCGTCTCTGTTCATCGCTTCACAGTCTGATTAATGGAAACAGATGTTTGTGTACAAGCACCTCATACGCTCCAAATGTTTACGCTGAAGCAGATGGAAGTGTGAGGATAAACTGACCTCAGATCAGATCTGCTACAGTCCAGTGGTTTAAAGGAACAGCAGAACTGACCTCAGATCAGATCTGCTACAGTCCAGTGGTTTAAAGTCAATTCATTTATGAACAATCTGTTTAAGGTCAACTGACTTTAAACACTGACCCATCAGACGCCTGGCAGGCTGCCCGCCGCCAGGCAAGACATCACTTTTTAAAATGCATTTTAAATAAATTATTTACACATTAAAACTAGTGACAGTAGAGACACTATTTACAGTTTCCAACTGTCGGTTTATCTGCTGATTTTTCAGGGTATGAACATGTGTAAAGTTAAAGGAAAGGAGTTGGTAGCAGGCACAGAAGTGACAAAATAAAATAAAAATCATGGATCCATGGTTGATCAACAGTTTCTTTTATTTTGAAGGAGCTTTATATCTGGCCACAGATTTCACTGACCAGCAGTGACGGGGTGTGTTTTAGCCAAAAATAAAGCCTTTAAAAATGAGTTTCCGTCAGGTGAAGTGTTCAATCACACGTTGTGTTACAGATCTAATGTACGTTTGTAAAGTGGACCCATACAGGACGCTGTAACACTTGTGAGTCATGTGACACTTCTGTCACATGTCTGATACCGTCAGTCCACCTGTAGTTGACCTCCTGTTGATGGTGAGTCAGTCTGAATAAGTCCTGTTTCATTGTTTAGTTGAAATTAGTGCTAAATGTCAGACGTTCTTTTTAAAAGCACAGGTTTAAAGGTTTTACTTTTATATTTTAGAGCCTTTTATACATTTGATCATTGTCTTCATATCTATTTATTCATTTTCTTCTTTTTTTCCAAGTGTTTTGGTGGTCAAAGGTCACCGCACCCTTGTGGGTGTCTGTTTGAATGGATGCAACGTCTGTTTGAATGGATGCAACGTCACTCCAATTTAGTTTTTTAGTTTGTTTATTTTATTATTCTGAGCATGTACAATAATAATAATTCACTGTGCAATACACCATGTATGTAGTTTGTTTTTATATTTTCATAATTTATATCTGTATATTTTGTTTTAGTACTTTTTAATTTTCTGGATTTGCACTTTTTTATTAAATGCTTTATATACATATTTTCTATTTTCTATCTCTTGCACTGAAAAACCTACATCTTACCCTCGCGTTGAACTTGTTCAATGACAATAAAGCAAATCTGAATCTGATTTTTTTGGTCCGGTCCAATCCAGTCTATTGCGGTTCAATATAGTCCATTCCAGTATATTCTGGTCCAACCCAGTCTGTTCTCCTCCAATCTAGTCAATTAGCATTTTTCAGGTGGCAGCCATCTTGGTGGGTAAACAAAAAAAGTTACAAAACCCAGAGGAGGTGTGGTTCGAGATTTAGCTCCCAGTTGTGGACAGACAACTGCAGCTGCTCCCCCCAACAACTCAGAATGCAGAGTTCGCCAAGGTAGATCACTCCTCCTCCTATGACTTAAATGTGGGAAAGATTTGACTTTCATGTCTGCGAGCAGTGGTCTGCCCCCAACATCCAACATACAGTACCTCCACCAATCACCACCCAAAATTTAATCATTTGTTCCTTGTGCCGGTATATAAAAATTTCAGCTAAATTTATCCATACCTTTTTGAGTTCTCTTGCTAACAAATAGACAGATAGATGGATAAACATGGGCAAAAACATAACTCCATCATTCCTTGTTGGAGTAATACATGAATATAAATAAAAAATTATTAAAAACACTACAGTACCACTGACACTAACACTTAAAACTAATGCTAACTGATGCTACTAATGCTAATTGATGCAAACTTACACTAACACTAATAAATGCTAACTCTAACTAACTGATGCTATCTAACACTGATGCTAACCAACACTAACACTAACTAATATTAACTAATGCTAACTGACACAAATTGAAACCAACACTATTGAATGCTAATTAATACTAATTGATGCTAAGTGTAACACCAACTGATAATAATAATAATACTATGTGATGCTAACTGATGCTAATTCATGCTAACATTAATGCCAACTAACATTAATGCTAACTGATGCTAACTAATGCTAACTGACACCAATGGTAACTGAGACGGATACTAACCAATGCTAACTAATGTCCCAGTGGTACCTGGCTCGTGTGGAAGTGACATAAACTGTGAAATTTGTCACGAGACATAAGTTATGTGATGAGATCTCGGCCTTGGGACGGAACTGAAAATTTACAAGTGGCAGATTCAGTACTAGTGGGAAGGGGGAGGGGTTCCATTCAACCCAAAACCAAAAAAAGCCAAAGGGGCAGGGCTTGTGGACAGGCAAGCCAGGCAGTTGCTTAGAGTCCTGCCCACTACAGGGCTCCTAGAGCTGTGTGTGTGTGTGTGTGTAGTAGTGGAAGTGTAGTTGTATTGTTTTCTGTCTTTGAGTGTGTATAGTTGTGTGTGTTTCTGTAGTTGCATGTGTGTAGTTGTGTCTAATTTTTGCAACATGCGTGTGTTTCTATATGTGCTTGTGTCGGTATGAGTGTTTGTGTGTATATGTATATATATATATATATATATATATATATATGTATATATATATATATATATATATATATATATATATGTAGTTTTGTGTGTAGTTGTGTTGTTTTTTTTGTGTAGTTGTGTTTGTGTACTTGTATGTGTGTAGTTGTGTCTACACATTTACGTGTGTGTGGGGGGTGTCTTCCTCGGAGCCCCCACAGACCCTAACAACGGGCCTGTCAAGCCCTTAACCATCACAATCAGGGTCATTTCTAGCTTCGTAGGGGCCCTAAGCAAGGTGTTGTTTGGGGGGGGGGGGCCCTCATTTGTCAAATGATAAAGAGATTCCTTAAATCATTTCGATGTCACAGTCTGTTAGATTCCATGAGGGAAACAGGCTACAGTTTAAATTAAACGTCTTAAACTGAACATGACAAATGGACTGTACTTCTATAGGCCATTATCTACACCAGGGGTGTCCAACCCTGGTCCTCAACAGCCACAACAGCATGTTTTAAATGTGTCCCTCTGCCAACACACCTGATTCAAATAATCAGTCTATTAACTAGTTCTGCAGAAGAATGAGAACGATTGTCAGGTGTGCTAGAAGAGGACTATATTTAAAACATGCTGGATTGTGGCCACACCTTCATAAATGTTTACTTTAAATAAGAATATACAACAACTGCTGAGATAGCTTATTTTTGATGCCATTAAAGTGTTTTGTTCCTGCATGATTTCGCAGGTCTTATTTTGAGATTGTTGCGTCCTAAAATGTCTGACGCTGCATGAGCTTTTCTGAAAAATTGCGATTGAGTTGCAGTGTTTTTTAGGCTTTTGTTGTGGGAGGAAGTGAAAGTTGCAATAAATAGTTGGTATTTTCCCTTTTTGTAATCAAAATTAAATATTTCAAGCATTTTTCAACTACAAAATTCATTCAAAGGACCATTTGAGGACCATTAATTGGTCCTCAAAACTACTGAGATGGCAAATAATGTTGGTGTAGTGTTCATATGTAAGTTCATATGACCTTACAACACTACATGAAGTTATAAAACATAATATAAATGTCTCAGCCAGTCAAAAAAACAAACATTATTACTCGTACTGTGTACTGTGTAGTAGAGGCAGTTTGTGACAAAAATAGAACAAAGACACAGAGATATTAAGACAACCTTTCAAATATGGCAAATAAAATATTACCTGGATGACAAAAACGCAGCAAAAAAAGTACCCTTCCAAATGCACCTGTTGGTACTAGTGCATCATTTTAGTCGTCAAGTGTGACCTGCTGGACACGCACATGTTGCTTCTTACTTTAAGGTAAGAAGGAGCAGCTCAAGACGTCGCAAATGATTGGTCACATTTTGCGTGAAAACCGCGGTGATTGGTTAAAATTGCAACATCGCGCTGAATTCAATTCAATTAAATTTTATTTATAAAGCCCTAAAGCACAACAAAGTCGTCTCAAAGGGCTTGGCTTCACAGGGATTGGCTGAATTTGCGTTGAAGTTGCAAATCACAACATTGCGAACTCCTGGCGGGTCTTATTCTCACTAACAGGAAGGCATGGTAGGTAACTGCCAGTCATTAATATCATACTTGTTTTTGTTTCACTATGTCACTAACCATGTGACAAATATGAGCTAATAATGTTATAAAAACAGCAAATTATTGCAGTTTATTTTATGTATATGCTCAGTTTATTTTAGTTAAGCATATACAGGATGTAATAAACATGAGAAAATGCGATAAAAACACAAATAAAAACAGAACATTTGAAATTTCCTCAGATGAGTCTGAACATGCAGGCTTGGTGCCCCCTCGTGGCTCCCCCAAGCCACGAGGGGGCCGAACTATGCAAATGCTTAGAGCCCCCACTCTAAGCATTTGCGTAGTTCGCAAGAAATGGCCCTGATCACAATGACTATGAAAGTGTTTAATGAAGACTCCACTGCTGCTTTATGGTGTTTCTGACAGAAGGTCACGGAAGATCTTATCAGTATTTATAGCCATGAACTGGAACTGTGTGTGTGTGTGTGTGTGTGTGCTTGTATTCCTATCTTTATGGGGACATCGATATATTTACACTGTCACACCATGGGGACCAAAATTCAGGTCCCCATGAAGATTAGATATAGATAAAGCTCCCCACTAGTAAAATAGAAATGCCCTATAAATACATTATTTAGTTTTTTCAGGAAGTCCTCATAAAGCATGGGAGAAACAGGTGCAAAGTGAAGCGTGTATTTTTCAAAGGTTTGAAGATATATGTACTTTTAAAAAAGGATTTATTTTATTTTACTTATTTTTATTATTTATTTCATTTTTTAATTTTTAATTTTTTTATTTTTTTAATATAATTTTCAAAACATTTTAAACAAAAAAAAGTTGTTTATACTCATTTCCCAATGTCTACTTGATTACAAACTTAGTCCTCATGGAAACAAGTATGTGCATATACGTGTGTGTAGTTGTGTCTAATTTTTTGCAACGTGTGTGTGTGGGGGGGGGGGGGTTCTGGCTTGGAGCCCCTGCAGACCCTAACAACGGCCCTGTCAGATCTATCAGTATTTATAGCCACTAACTGGAAGTGTGTGTGTGTGTGTGTGTGTGTGTGTGTGTGTGTTGAAACCAGAGCTTAGAGGACACAGGGACAGACTGAAGAGGCGTCTGTCCACACGCCGTCCATCACACTCGCACAGTAAAGACGTCCACACTTTCATAAAGGAAAGCTGAGATTCCACAGACGCTAAATTTAACATGTGTCCGATTGTACAACGTTGTGTCAGACAGAGTCAAGACCGTGTTGACGCGGTCCACGGGAAAATGAACCGCTGACAAAAAGCCAAAGAAAAGGTCAAGAAAGATTAACAGGTTCTAAAACAGCCTGAAGGATCTGGAGCCGCTTTAGGGGTGGAGACTGGAGGTCAGGGTTAGAGGTCAGAGGTCAGCATTAGAGGTCACATGGACACATGTCAAACATACAGAGGTCACATTAGGTTTAGGGAGATGTAGTTAATTTTTTGTTTGGGAGAATTTGGGACATATTTTTAAAAATGTATTTAAAATTTTTTTTTTGATTATTGTGTTACTGGGCCTTTGTTATTTTTTTTAGATCATTTTGTAAATATTTTTGGATCATTTTACAATTTTGGGATATTTTATTATTTTTGTGGATAATTACATTTTTTATTTGATTTTATTATATTTGGAGTATTTTGTAAATTTTGGGGATCATAAAATTTTTTTTATCATTGTGTTGATTTCTTTATTTATTCACTCATTTACTTTTTATTCATTTAGTTGGCCCTACAAATTGTTCCAAGGAAAATACATCTAAAATGTAAAAAAAAAATCAATCAGTAGTTTGTAAAAAAAAAATGGTGACATACACACAGACACACACTCCAGAGTAAAACACACACACATGAACACACACTCCAGAGTAAAAAAAAAACACACACACAGACACGGACACATGCTCAAGAGGAAAATACACACAGAAACACCAGTCAGATCCAAAGTTAAGCTTTGTCTGTTTTTCACTCCTAAACTCAACTCAACGCCCTCTTGGATTCCAAAGGCTGGGGTGGGTAGTGCTGGCTTGTGTCAGTACAAACTTCTTTAGTCATGTCATCATACTAGTCGGTTAGCATCAGTTAGCATCTGTTAGGTTAGTTAGTATCATGTAGCAGTAGTATCAGTTAGTGACAGTTAGCATTAGCTAATGTCAGCATCAGTTACCATTAGTTTGTGCTTGTTAGCGTTAGTGAAGATAGTTGTGTTAGCAAGTTACTGATAAGACGGGTTGTTACTGCCCCCTACAGGGTTTACAATGTTAGGAGAATGTTCACTTGTATGGAGACATTGACATGCTCAGAGTCAGTCTAATTCACATGTTTGTTTATGTTCCGCTGACCACCAGTCTGCATCAGGTAACATAACATCGTGTCAGAAGCGTGTTAGAGACGGACAGTGACAATTCAGGCAACTTTATTTAGAAGAATTGTGAAGAGAAACACACGAGCAGCGTGCGACCTAGCTTGATACTGAGTAGAGCTACAGTCAGCTAGCCTGTTAGCGGGGAAGGAGAGGGGGAAGATTATGCTGAGGTAATGAAGTGACTCAAACACTTCGTAGTGAGAAGGAATGTGATATTCGAGCGTGCAAATTTCAACCAAAGACTAACAAAGCGGAGAAACCGTGGATAACTTTATCACTGCACTTTACTGTTTAGCAGAACACTGTGGGTATGGTGCCTGACATGATGAGATGATACGTGGCAGACTCGTTGTGGGGCTGCAAGACAAAATGTTATCTGAGCAACTGCAGATGGACACTCAGCTAATGCTAGAAAAAGCAGTGACACAGGCTTGGCAAAGCGAGCAAGTCAAAAAAAATCTGAAAATAGTGCAAACATAGACAGTGTCTGGTTCTAGCAGAAACCATACCTGAAATATCAAGACAGAACACGTATGCAGTTTATGGACAAATCAGGTTCCCCAAAGTAGCCTTTTACAATGGAGAACAATGCATGCTACCGGTGTTGGAGAGTACCTGCCCATAGCAAATAGTGCCCAGCACGGGAAGAAAATTGCAAAAATTGTCACAAGACAGGACATTTGACAGGGTATGCAAAAGCAGAGCAGTGAGTGAAATAGAGACTGTGCCTGACAATGCGACCAGTGAGAAAGACACAGTATATTTGGGTTTAGACAACGCAGAAAATGAATGGATCATGGAAGTAATAAATCAATGATCATAGCACACGGCTAAAAATAAACATGGGAGCAGATGTCACAGTTCACCCAAAAACTGAATACTTTCCATCTATAACAGACCGGAGTTGGACCCAAATGCAGACAGCACACGGAGTAAAAGTTCAAACACCGGTTTATTCACACAGTGTATGATATCGAGTCCACAGGGAAATGGCACAAGATAATACGTAATCCGGTCCAGGGTTCGGTAACGGAGATCCAGAGGAGACAAGCAGAGAGAGAGAGGTCAGAGTCCAGAAAGGCAGGTCGGGTACCGGGGAAGCAGACAGGAACGTAGTCGGGACAGGATAAGGCTTAGATCCGGAGGTCGAAGACAGAGACTTGGTCAGGCGGAAACAGGTCGAAGTCGGAGGCAGGCTAGAACGGGTCAAAAACAGAGCACAGGCAAATACACGGGAAAACAGACAGAATTTAACGCTGGAAGGTCTTGACAACACAAAAACGATCTGGCAACAGGCAGACAGAAAGAGCAGGCTTATATAGAGCCACCTGATTAACCACAGGTGTGATAACTCAGGTGGCTTACATTGAAATCAGGACAAAGGTCACAGGGAAAACAAAGCAGAGACAGAAAAGAAACAGAGAAGAGAGAAAAACAGAGAAAAATAAAACACATTCATGACACCATCATTACAGAGGGTTGACAAAGTGTTATATGGAGCAGGTATGAACCCCCTCTCAGTTAAGAGGAAATTCACCGAGATGCTGACAGGTAGCCGCCAGAAAAACTTTAGCCTACAAGATGTGTATGTTGTGTCAGGATTGAAGCCAGGGTTACTGGGCCGCACCGCAAGTGTAGCACTACGACTTGTAGCCAGAATTGACACCACTTTCTGCCCAGAAACGGTTACTAAACAGTTCCCACAGATATTCAGTGGTCTGGGTAGAATAGAGGGGAATACAAAATTGAGCTAAAGCCATACTCCTTCTCAACGCCAAGATGCATACCACTACCACTCATGTCTAAAGTCAAAAAATGGTTGAATCACATGGAAGACCTAGACGTCATTTCCAGGGTAGACCGAACTACTGACTTCCAGTAACAAAGCAAAACAATGAGGTCTGCATTTGTACAGACCTGACGAAGCTGAACCAGTCCGTACAGAGAGAAAAGCACATGCTATGGATGCCAAATCTGGATTTTGGCAGATCCACCTGTCCCGAAGACTCAAGACTCAGGTTCATTACACCATTCGGGCAGTACTGTTATAACTGTCTGTGTTTTGGCATTTCATCATTCATCAGAGCACTTCCAGCCCAGGATCTCCCACTTCCTGGAAGGCTTGGAAGGCGTAGTATGTCAAATGGATGATGTGCTGGTATATGCAGAGACACAAGAATGGCGCAATGAACATCTGGAAAGTGCTGAAGAGACTCAAGGAGAATGGGGTCATACTGAAAGCAGAAAAATGTGAGTTCTCCAGGGACTCAGTTAAGTTCCGAGGCCAAATCATTGACTCCGAGGGAGTTTGAGCAGATCCCGAAAAGATTAAAGCTGTGACTGCCATGAAGGTGCCAACAGTTGTCAGTGGGGTGACACGGTTCCAAGGTAAGGCAAATCACCTTGGGAAATACATACCTTAGTTAGCAGCGAAGACAGCCACTGCGAGTCCTTTTGCAGGAGAGAAACCACACCTGTCATGGCACAATACAACACACAAGCACATACAGTCATGTCTGCAGATTCATCTTCTTACACATTGGGAGCAGTGCTACTACAGCAGCAAGAGGATGACCCAACTGAAACCAGTAGCCTATGCTTCACGAGCCCCAAGTGACACAGAAAGAATATACGCCCAGATCGAAGGGGAGGCACTGACCACGACATGTGCATGTGAACGCTTCTCTGAATTTCTGGTAGGCATAGACTTCCATATTCAAACTGATCACAAACCACTTTTTCCCCTGTTAGGGACAAAAGACTTAGACAAAGTACCTCCTAGAATACAAAGACTACACATGAGACTAATGCAGTACAGATACACAATCTCTCATGTACCCGGGAAAAACATAGCCACAGCAGACGTCCTGTCGAGAGCACCTCAGAAGGAAATGACTGACACTAGACATGAGACATGAGAACTTGCATGTCAACATGGTGAGGGATAACTTACTTCCCACTGAGAAGAGGCTGCAGGAAATAAAAGAACATCAAGACAGAGACGAAATATTCAGACAGGTAAAGGAATACAGTCATGAAGAGTGGCCTAACAAGTTTACACTGGATGGGAGATACCACCAGTATGCACCCTTCACTGGAGCGTTAACTGTGGGAAAAGGCCTGTTACTCAGAAATAAGACTGGTCATATCCAAAGCACTGCAACCTGAAATACAGGAAAAACTGCATGTGGGCCATCTCAGCATAGTCAAGTGTCACGAGAGAGCCAGTTGAGCTGTCTGGTGGCCAGGACTAAGCACTCAGCTCAAGAACCTTGCGAAATCATGTGACACCTGTGCACGAGAGAGAGAAGCCACCACAAAGAGCCACTGATTCCTTCTGACTTCCCAGAGACCATGGGAGATCCTAGGAACAGACCTGTTTGAGTGGAATAACCATCAGTACCTCTTATTGGTTGACTATTTTTGGAAGTGGCTAAACAGTCTAGTACAACATCAGCAGCCATTATTAACCACCTCAAATCAATTTTCTCACATCACAGGATCCCTCTACTGTAAGAAGTGACAGTGGGCTGCAGTTTTCCACTGACCTGTTCAGCTAATTTGTAAAAGAATAGACATTTGAACATTTCACATCAAGTCCAAGGTTTCTCCAAAGAGAAGAAGAAGAGAGGTGGAACACAGTCAGAACAGTTAAAAAGCTGGTTCAGAAAGAGCCCAACCCATACTTAGCCCTTATGGCTTTTCGAGGGACCCCCTACTTCTTCAACGGACATAGTCCAGCTGAACTGCTCATGGGCAGACACATCATTCCATCCTCACTCCAACCAGGGTGGAGTGACCTGGGGAAACTGAGAAGACTTGCCCTCTGCCTCAGCTCTGCGTCAGAGATCATGTCTGGGTGTCAGATACAAAAGAGAGAGGAAGAGTGATGAAACCAGCTGAAACACCAAGAGCTTACCCGATTGAAACTCCTAGCGGGGCACACCATCTCACAAATACACCTGTGGCTCCAGAAGCAGCAGGAGTCTCAGTTGAGACCATGTCTGCCTAACAGCGCTGGGCCAAGAAGGTACTGAGCAAGAGAGATCAGTACCACGGTACCTGAAGGACTTTGTTACTAGTTAGCAGGTACTCCTTGGCTGTCTAAGTGGCACAAGGGGTAGAATACACCCTCACTCAGCTGAAGGGTTGGGCAGTCTACCCCACCTTTAAAGTAAAAAAAAAAAACAAAAAAGGGAGAAAAAAAAGTGTGAATGATGTACTTTCAATTAATGTTAATGTGTTATAGTGTTACATAACGTCTTTGTGTTATGGTTACTGAGACACCTTAGTTACCTGTAAACACACAGGTATTTTATTCGGAATAGTATGATTGTATTTCATCTTTAGAACAGTTATAGTCGTTGAAATAAGCTAATGGACAGTTCATGTAGACAGCATGACAATACAGAGATACCATTTGATTTCAACACTTACAGAGGAGGATGTTGTGTTAGCGGGTAACTGATAAGACAGTTGTTACTGGCCCCTACAGGGTTTACAATGTTAGGAGAATGTTCACTTGTATGGAGATGTTAACATTAGAGGTGTGAATCTTTCACCCACACAACGATCTGATTCGAATCTCTATTCACAGACTACGATCCGATTCAGGGCGATTCATTAAAAAAAAGATCCAATTCGAACCGATTCAGTTCTGTTTGATTCAATACAAATTGGCAATTTAAGAGCAAGGACTTATTTTATTTTATGTTACTTACAAGCAAAAGAAACACAAATATAATTTAAAAACCATATCCTTTGTTTAATTAGTGTCACAGAGACAATAGAGCAAGAACTACTGAACATAAATTCATACAACATAAACTGAATTGTTTATAATATACTGTACCTGTAGATAACTGATATTAATGACAATATACCTGTAGATAACTGAAATTAATGAAATGTAAAACTAATAATCTGGTGTGACTTATTTAACAGGTTTGAAAACTGCTCATATTTAAAAAACAAAACTTACTTTCCCTCAAGAAAGACAAAATAAAAGATTAAAATGTCATTAAGTTCAATTGTTCCTGCAAATGTAAGAATACACTAAGCATAACACTGAGGTTAGACAGAATATACAGTTTTTTACTCTTTTGGGGGAAAATCAACTGATCAACATAATCTTGTCTAAAAACACTGTCACTGAAACTATATCTACTGATTTGACAAAAAAAAAACTCTGATGCTGGTATCTGGTTTACTGGGGTATTTTAAAAAACATGACAGCAGTGAGAGAATCCAGTACAGGTGCACTGACGGAGTAATGTGATTTAAGTACACGTGGACTGACTGAGTCTCGCACGGGTCCACTTTCCAGACCCGTACCCGTGTACGTTAGACCCATAACCCAACCCATGATTAAACATTTTCTACCCAGGAACGAAGTGTTTAGGTTTATTTTCAGTTTAAACACCACATGTTACTCGACAACATGTTGCTAGTCCATGTTAGCACTAAACTTGTTAAGTGTCTTCTATTTTGGAAATCTGTGGGCGGATATAAAGCTTCCTTCAAAATAAAATAATTCAGCTGTGTGGATCAACCAGGGATTCGCGGTTTCATCCATAAATATCCTTTTATTTTGTCACTTCCTGTCGGCTACCTGCATTTCCTTCAACTTTGCCTCTATCCGTACCTAAAAAAAAAATCAACAAAGTTGGAAGTTTTAAAGTGTATTTTTTTCTGAAAATAAATGCTATGTCATTGTTAAGCTACTTGGTCACAGATATAAAGAACATAATTACAGCTCGGTGGTTGGACCTCAGGAAACCGATTGACAGCCGTTAAATCCAGGGTATCGGACCTTTTGTAGCCAGTTTTACCGAGTCAGGGCCTCGTGGACCGATTCACTCGGATCTCATACGACACAGACCGATAACCGTTTTGAATCAGTTTATCTTTGCACCCCTAGTTGATATACTTCAGTAATACTCTTGTTTTCTGTTTATGTTCTGCTGATCACCAGGCTGCATCAGGTAACATAACAAACATCAGCATTACTTGTCTTATTAGTTAGCATTAAATGGTCTGCACTTATATAGTTCTTTTCCATGTTCATGGTGTTCAAAGCACTTTACATTAGCCTCACATTCACCCATTCACACACACACTCATACACCAGTAGGTTTCTAAGTTCTAAGGTCAGTCCTACTGGAGGCCTAAGTCAGGGTTCAGTGTCTTGCCCAAGGACACTTCAACATGTGGACAGCCAGGGCCGGGATGCAAACCGCCAACCTCTCGGTCACCCACTCTTCCAACTGAGCCACAGCCACCCTGTTATTATGTTGACACTTAAACTAACATTAACATTAGTTAGTGTCAGGTGTCATCAGGTAGTACCAGCTACTGGTAGGCTGTGGTTCAGTTGGTAGAGTGGGTCGCCCAATGACCGAGAGGTTGGCGGTTCGCGTCCCGGCTCTGGCTGTCCACATGTCGAAGTGTCCTTGGGCAAGACACTGAACCCTGACTTAGGCCCCCAGTAGGACTTACTGTAGACCTTAGAAACCTACTGGTGTATGAGTGTGTGTGTGAATGGGTGAATGAGAGGCTAATGTAAAGCGCTTTGAGCACCATGAAGGTGGAAAAGCGCTATATAAATGCAGTCCATTTACCATTTACCAGTTGACAACAGTTAGCTTTAGTTAGCATCAGTTCGCCCCAGGTAACATCACTTAGGATTAATTAGCATTAGTTACCATTAGGTAGCATCAGTTAAAGATTAGTTAGCATCAGTTAAGCATTAATTAGCGCCAGTTAAGTGTTAGTTTATGTCAGTTAGCATCAATTGAACACTCTGAAGGATGGTATTGGCTTCATCTGCCCTAAACTTCAATTGTCCTGCTGTTTATTGGGGGAGCAGCTCCAGTTGTCTGTCCACAACGGTGAGCTAAATGTCAAACCATGCCCACACGCCTCCTCTGGTGTTTACAACCTTCTGTGTTTACTCACCAAGATGGCCACCACCTGATAAAGGCTAATTGGTTACTCATGCCAGTCATATATGGACTGTGATTGAATGAGTCCAGTTCACCTCCAGTCAAAGCCCCGCCCACTTCTATACTTAGACTGATCTGCATCTAGAACCACAGCACTGGAACATAGAACAGAACCTGATAGAACCTCACACATTCAGTTGGTTCTGCTCCACATGGAACCAGGTCAGGATTCTGTTTGACACCAGTGCAGTGTAAAATGATCCCACACCTCATCTTTTAATTACAGGCCGCTGAAACTCTATATTTTTTTTCCAGTTAATTAAGTCAGTTAATGAGTTTGGGTTTTGTTACGTTGTGTTTCTGGGTCAGTGACAGAAAAAAAATTATGGAAAAGGGAAAGAGCTGCATTAGGAAACACAACAACTAAAATAATATAAAATTAAAATAAATATAAAATAATAATAAAGACAAATAAAACAAATATATAAAAAATAAAATACATTTAATTCAATGAAAATAAAATGAAAACTATTTTTTAAATAAATGAAAATGGCCTCAGTTATAGCAGAGTGGGTGGAGCCTCACATGGAGGTTCAGCTCCAATTAAAGCAAGCAGCAGAATTAATCCAGGTTACAGGGGGTTTCCAGGCATTTGGAAAAGCCTGGATACACAGGGGAAGTGGTGTTTCTTATGGGATGTGTGGAACTGCACCCATCCACAGTGATCCTTGAACTCTGAAGCAGTAATAAATATAATGGTTCATATTAGGACAGAGGAATGACTGACAGGGGTAAGGCTTATACTTTAACTCTTACACTGTGTATTTGATCCAATTCCCATGAAAATGTAGCATTTAAATAATTGTCATAATAATATACTCCTCTGTTTTGAATTAAATGATCAGTGTTTGGTTTGACATCAGTGAGTAGAAATGTTCTGAAAATGAAAATCAAAAGAATACATTTAATGTTATGAGTTACAAGTTACAGTTATGACTTAGTGAGTTATGTGTTCACAGGAGCACCTCCTCCTGTGCTCCTCAGCTGACACCTCCTCCTGTGCTCCTCTTCTAACCCAAACGACTGACAGAAGTTGAGCTTTAGTTACAGATCACTGATTCCATTGGTATTGTGTGTCTGTCTCTGTTTCCAGGAAGTGGGTGTGGCTCAGTGGGTGGGGCTTTACCAGGGCTGGTCGGAGGCGGCACTTCATCTGTGATGATGAAACCATTCCTGACATTTCCTGTCGACTCCACATCACCTGTTGGACTGTTCCCTAATTTCAACACGGTATGATGATACTGACCAAGTACTGGTACCGCATCTAAGAATACTAATACTTGATAATAATACTTCACAATACTACTGCTACTAATAATAATGATAATAAAAAGTCACTATAATGATAATAATGCAGGGAAATACACAATTCAGTACATAAAATAATACTGCACTGAAATAGCCAGTACACAAATATTGTCCTTTTTTGTAATTAAAACTCACTCAAAGTAATAATTTCTGCACAAAGTGATGCATCTTTTCATACTTTTTAAATATAGCCTTCGTATTTGTAAGAACACCAGAAACAGACTGAACCTAAATGCAAGACTCAAACACAGATTTACAGTCTTTAATAAATGTGAACAAAGCTGTCTGCTCCACCGTATGGTATGTCTGAATATGGATGTCTCTGTAGCAAAAAGAAACTGGGACACAGTAAGCAGAGGTGGGGGGTCAGACAAAACAGGTCAAAAAACAAACAGGTAGCGATCAGATAGAGAGAGAGTTCAAAAGATGTTACCATAGAGAAGGAAGCAGGAGGTCATACCAAGGGTCTGAGATCCAAAGAGGCACAGATACGGGTCAAACAAGAACAAAGTCAAAAACAAGGAGAGTGCAACACAAGAGAGAGACCAATACCAGAAACCCAAACCACATCAAAAACCAAGTAATCCAGACAAGAAGTAATGCTCATAAGTATAGACAAGTTCACGACCCGTTTCCGCTTTACTTCCTGATTATGCTGTTCACTTCCTTTTTGGCAGCCTCTGGTTCATTTTACATGTTAACACCGAGTGATTTAGTCAGAAAAATTCTGGACAACGACAAGCGGAAAAGCTGTTCGGTAACTGCGTGTGCTATCGTTGGATGTAGAAGCTCAAGAAAACAGCTAAGCTAATGAGTGGTTAGATAGAGAGTGTTTTAACCACAAACCTGCCACAAAGAGGCAATGTCCATGCCCTCCTTTGTCATTTTTTCGCAACGGACTCTGAATCACGCGCCTGGATGAAGGCATTAAATCTAAAGAATCCACCACACAATGTCTTCATGTGTTCCCATCACTTTGTGGACAAAATACCAACCGAGGATAACCCGTTTCTAGAGTTACTTTTGGGATAAACCGGCCTTAAACAGCCGAAAAGGCTACGACTCACCCAGCTACTATTTCCCCAAAGTGACTTAAACTTCAATCTGATGGTAAGTTCAGCAACTTTAGCTATGAAATAGGGCTGGGCGATTTTCTCTTTTTAAAAAATCTCAGATTTTTTTCCCAAAAAACTCGTTTCACAATACAATTTTTTCCCACGTGGGCTAAATGAAAATGAAAACACTAGAAACGTGGTTTCTTTCGTCTTCTTTTTTTTTTTTATTAAATAACATGTAAAACAAAAATACTTCTACAAATAATTGTAAATAATAAATCAGTTGTGCAAAAGGTGCAACTGCAACCTGAGACTTTGCCTACATGAACTGTAGTAAGTCCAGACATATCCACCACTGTTACAGGAAAAACAGTGCAAAAAAAAAATAGTGCAAAAGATAAATTTTGTTGGAAAAAAGAAAGCTTAAAATATTTGAACAACTAAAACAATATACATTAATACTCATATTATATGAAAAAATGTGCAAAAAACTTAGTGGTGGCGCCCAGGGTTTGTGGCGTGAACTTGTCTATTGCCAGAGCTGGTGACAAGACAGACACAGGAGGGTTATAAAGGGCTGGACACAGGTGAGACATATTGGGATTAATGAAGAGGGCAGAGACACACAGCGGGACAAGAAGTAAAGTAGGGAAAAGGTGAACACAAATCCACATGTCAAAGTAAAAGCCCAGAATGCCCAACAAAGACCAAAACCACAGAAAGACAAAAATAAGACAGAAACACTGGATACTCAACTCATATATATTTTTGTCCAGAACATTTGATAATGAATTAAATAGAAGTGAAGTGACTTTGATATAATTCATGCTGTTGTCATTCATCTAAACACAACTTGAAACTAAGGAATAAAGCAGGTCAAAACCTGAAAATGAGTGTTGTATTAAAAAACATGAGACCAGAGCAATAATCAGGATTATATTTACATGTTTGTTCTTTTTAAATATCCTGTCAGTTTTGTCTACATTTGACCTATTTTGACCTCTGACCTCTGGCTTGGTTCTTCCAGATGGATCCTGTACAAAAGGCCGTCATTAACCACACCTTTGGCGTTACCATGGTACCCAAGAAGAAACAGGTGATCTCCTGTAATGTTTGCCAGCTGAGGTTCAACTCCGACGTAAGTAAAGTTCACAAGTCTTCTTTTTGTTTTTATAGAATATTATACAATACGATATGATACGATACGTTATGACGCGATACAATACAATATGATATGATGCGATACGATACGATATGATACAATATGAGATGATACGATGGTGCAGCCATGGTTCAGTTGGTAATGCAGGTTGGCCCACTCATGTGTGTTGTGTCCTTGGACAAGACACTTCACCCTCCGTGCCTCCAGTGCTCACACTGGTGTATGAATGCATTTAAATGGTTGGTGGCAGTCACAGGGGCTATAGGTGCTAAATGGCTATATAAATTTAATCTATTAGATATGATGCAATATGATACAATACAATACAATGTGATGCCATATAATATAGTATATGGTATATACCATATACGGTATATAGTATACAATAAAATGATACAATATTTTTGTATCATATTTGATATAAAAAAAAAAAACCATATATATATATATATATAGAGAGAGAGAGAGAGAGAGAGAGAGAGAGAGAGAGAGAGAGAGAGAGAGAGAGAGAGAGAGAGAGAGAGAGAGAGAGAGAGAGAGAGAGAGAGAGAGAGAGAGAGAGAGAGAGAGAGAGAGAGAGAGAGAGAGAGAGAGAGAGAGAGAGAGAGAGAGAGAGAGAGGAGAGAGAGAGAGAGAGAGAGTGAGTGAGTGTTGGGAAAGTTCACCTTGATTAGGAACTAGTTCAAAGGTCAGTTCAAGTTACTCAATATGAATTAGTTAAGTTAATCGTTCATTCTTCCAAATTATGAACTAGAAGTTCATGGATCCCAACATGAACCTTTTCGTTCTTTTTTGTGTTATTATTGTAAATGTATTATTAACCGTTTCTGATGTTATCCTGTAGTCAGAAATCAGGGGAAAATGCCGCCCCTCCAGGGCTGAAGTAAGTACCTTACCCCAGGGTTAACTTCCCTCTCACAAGGAGTGGTTTCATTGAGCTTCGTTTTCGATATTTATTTCCAAGAACGGGACAACACCTGCTCCGGTCACCGGTCACACTCTGTACATTTAACTCTTTTTCTCCGCTCCCAAAAACTCTCTGCACCCCTCTCTCTCTCGCTCACTCTCTCTCGCTCTCCCCGCAGAATAATACAAAAATGACATCTATGATAATGCTGTGTTTTGATCCCATTTTATTCCTTATAGGACTCAATAATTACAACGTGATAAGAACGAAATGTGAACTACATAAGAGCGCAGTTCAATAAATGCCAGAATAACTGCGTTCACAACTTCCCGTTCATTTGGCAAAAGTGAACGAGTCGTTCACGTTAGTTAAAAATATGATATAGTTCGTGAACGATCGTTCAATGAACGCGTTCAGGTACAACACTGTACCCCTTGCAACGACACATAATTAATATTAATTAGAAAAAAAATATTGTGGTTTAACCTAGCAGTAAGCTACTTAACTGTCCTGCAACATGTCTAAAAGAAAAACTGGAACCGATATCACATCCTTTTTCAACAAGCAAAAATGCGCTGTAAGTGTAGTCCTATGAATAAGACTTATTATAAATGGCCCCATCATGTTTTGTATTAATTTGTAGCAGACTGTAGTTACCCTGTACATAATGGTACTAAGGTTAACAGTTAGTTAGCAGTAACTGTTAGCTACATGCTGGTCAGGCTACAGTTCATACTTTAACTAAAAATGATTTCATCTCCTCGATTTCTGTTTCCTACTGTATTTGGTTAACTGGAAGAATTTTTGTACAGTATGGATGATTTCAGACGCTCCACATAGTGCATTCTATTATTCAAGCTGACATATCATTCTTGCATTAGCACAAGGCGTACAGAAGAAGGGTGCGCTTGGGGGATTACCCAAGCGCACCCTTCTTCTGTACGCCTTGTGTGTACACTGTCCGCCATTTTTGTACAGTGGCCCGTTGTGCCAAATTAAACCATACCTATTTGCAACCTGCAGATTCAACACTAGATGTCCCCATATAATCATCAGTTCATTATGAGTAGGCTGGACAATGCGTCAATCACAGGTTTTTCCTGACTACCATTTTTTTCCAGAAGTAATGAATTGATAAACATTTTAAAAGTGGGGGGGGGCAAAGTGTTCATCATATAAAGTTATGGGGACATGTCCCCGGTGAAAATTACGCCTATGCGCACTGACACATGTATGCATATAAGGAAATTATCAATATTGCAAAAGGTCAAAGGTCAAGGTCGCATTTAGCAGAAAGGTCAAAATCACATTATTGGCTCTAATTCAAGAATGGGTTGTCATAGAAATTTGAGATTGGCACAAAATAGGGGTGAGATTAGACATTCTCTGAATACTTTTAGGTCATGTGTTTGTCAAACAGTTGAAAATGAAACATAAGTAAGTGTTAGAACAGTGATCCATAAGTAGATGGTGAAATCTGAGCCAGTGTTTGACCTGATGAAACATCAACGCCAGCGTTTTGTAATCACACTGATAAAAAAAACTGACAGAAGAGACGAAGACGGCGACAGATGGAGGCAGTTTGAGCCCAACACAGGGAGAAGATAAAAGTACGCATCTGAAACAGCTGCTGCTCACAGTTCGCAGCTGTGTGTGCGTGTGTGTGGGGGGAGGGGGGTACAACTGCTGAATTCTGCAGTCGTGCCTAGTTTCAGTCTGAACAGCAGAACAACCACCATGTTTAGAACAGAGGTGTTCAAAACATTTTTATTCTTTTTTTTGTATTTCTGTTTTTTATATTTTATTACATTTAATTTATATAATTTTTCTCATTTTTAACGTTTAATTTTTTGTATTTATTATTTTTTATTTACTTTAAATTTATTTTGATACTTTTTTCTTTCACACTTTTATGCTTATTTGAAAAATGTTAATATATTTTTATTTAAGTTTTAAAAACTTCTTATTTTTAAGTTTAAAATAAAATTAAAAAAATCTATTTTTCTTATTTTTGAATTTACTTTTTTTTATTAATTAAAAATATTAATTAAAATATTAATTTTTAAAAGAAAACTTAAAAAAAATATATTTTTAAATGTATTTTTAAAAAAGATTACTTTTTAAAAAATATTTTGGATTAATTGATCTATTTTTTTGTATACTTATTTTATTTATATTTTTAATTGAATTTTTTACATTAGTACATGAAAATAATAGGAATTATTAATAGTTAATAATTCTGCAGTCATGCCCAGATTCAGTCTGAACAGCAAAACAACTATCATGTTTAGAACAGAGGTGTTCAAAACATTTTTATTATTCTAATTTCTTTTTGTATCTATATTTGTTTATTTGTATTTTTAAAGTTTATTTTATAATTTTGTTTCTTATTTTTACTTTTTAAGTTTTTCTATTTTTTTTTTTTATTTACTTTTAATTTAGTTATTACACTTTTTTCGTTTCTTATTTTATATTTTTTGTTTATGTATATTTTTTCTTATTTTTAAGTTTTAAAATGTATTTTAATTCACTTAATTTTTTTATTTTAACTTAAAAAATATTTATTTATTATTTATTTATTTACTTATTTTATTTCTCCTTTTTATTTCTTTTTTTTACATTAGTACAGGGGGGAAAAATCCAAATAACAGCACAACTGTCTGAAAAGCAGAAGAATTATTATCATTTTATTATATAAGAATCATTATTCATTATTTTAATTTATTTTTCTATCTACATTTATTTCTATTTTTTTCTTATATTTAAATTACTATTTTATTTACTTTTCGTTTAGTTTTTATACTTGTAGTTTTATTTTTTTTAGTTTTACACACACACACACACACACACACACAAGGCATGCCGTTCAGGGAATAAATCTTTGAATATATTGAGTGAACTTTGGAATATATTGAATAAATGTCACACCTTTGTCACAATGATTTGTCCTAGAATACAGTGGCATACAATGGAATAGGTTTTTGCCAAAAACTGTTTAAAAGAGTAAAACAATCACTATCAGGATGAATTTTGTTTGTGTGTTAGCATCTTAGCAGATGAGTGGCTACCATCAGGCCCTGTCACAATGTATGAAAATGAATGCAATGCCTGCCCTAAATCTATTGCTAATGTTAATGCATGCATTACCACTAACGATTCTTACAATTTACACAAATTGTAGTTAAATGGCTCCAGTTAGTGCTGCAGAGGCAGAGAGCATGACACCTTCACAGAGGTAATAAAAAAAACATACCTTTGTTTCCGGGCGGCACGGTGGTGCAGTGGTTAGCACGGTGGTGCAGTGGTTAGCACGGTGGTGCAGTGGTTAGCACGGTGGTGCAGTGGTTAGCACGGTGGTGCAGTGGTTAGCACGGTGGTGCAGTGGTTAGTACGGTGGTGCAGTGGTTAGCACGGTGGTGCAGTGGTTAGCACGGTGGTGCAGTGGTTAGCACGGTGGTGCAGTGGTTAGCACTCGTGCCTCACAGCAAGAAGGACCCTGGTTCGAATCCCACACCAGACCTTTCTGTGTGGAGTTTGCATGTCCTCCCCGTGTCCGTGTGGGTTTTCGCCGGGCACTCCGGTTTCCTCCCACCATCCAAACACATGCACTGATAGGTTAATTGGTTAATCTAAAATTGTCCATAGGTGTGAATGTGAGAGTGATTGTTTGTCTATATATGTTCAGCCCTGCGATGAACTGGCATCTCATACAGGGTGTACCCCGCCTTCACCCACTGTAGCTGGATTAGGCCCCCAGTGACCCCCATGACCCAGGTGTGGATAAAGCGGGTTCAGATGATGATGAACCTTTGTTTCCTTGATTTCATTCAAAGCTTTACCCATATCTAATTGGTTGCTTCTGTTGTTCAGGTCATTAGTGGGTATGTCCTGGTCCCCATGCTCTGCCCCCTTTAGGGGTCAGAGGTTACAGTGTTTGTCACGTGTGTTTTTTCAGTCTCAGGCTCAGGCTCATTACAGAGGAAGTCGTCACGCCAAGAAGGTCAAGTCTCAGGAGAACAAGGCCAAGGCCAAGCTGTCATTCACAGCAGAGACCAATGGGAGCAGCCCTGCAGGCCCCGCCCACCCTGTGTCAGCCAGTGGGAGTGGTAAACCCATGACAGGTAAGTAAAACAAAGCCATCTGTGGTTGTGAAGGTTATGGTCAGTGGAGTACAGTATGTACTGTAGGTATACTTAAACCCACTGACACTAGTGTTAATTTACAGAGTTAAACTGTCAACACAGTTAATTTATACATAAACAAACCCAGTTTATTAACACTGAAGTAAATCCATAAACTTTAGTTATTTCAGTTTTAAATTGTTTAATTTAAATGAAAATCTTTAAAACAAAAATAATTTGGACTGAACGACTGTTTCTGTGGTTTAACATTTTTTCTTCTCCTTCTCCTCCTTCTTTTCCTCCTCTTTGTATCTTCCTCCTTCTCTCTTTCTTTCTCCTCCTCAGACCTGTTATCCAGTCTGTCCTCCTCCTCTCCTCCTCTCCAGCCATTCGACCTCTCCTCCTCCTCCTCCTCCTCCTCTAACAGAGCGGGCAGTGAACCTCCTCCTTCTAGTCCTCCTTCTGCTCTCCCAGCTCCAGGCCTCTCCTCCTCTTCCTCCTCCTCTTCCTCGTCTTCTTCTACACCCAAAGCCTCTCCTCCTCCTCCCTCCTCTTCTAACTCCTCCCCCCTGGCCTGTCCTCCTTCTTCTGCTCCTCATGCTCCTCCTCCTTCCTCCCATGATGCTCCTTTGTCATCGGAGTTGGAGGAAGAGAAAGCTAAGAAGCTGTTGTACTGTTCTCTGTGTAAAGTGGCCGTCAACTCCCTGTCACAACTGGAGGCGCATAACGCTGGTGAGTGGGAGGGGTCAAAGGTCAAAGAAAGTCAAGGAGGGGTCAGGTCAAAGACAGCCTAGGAGGGCAGGTCAAAAGTCAAGGAGGGGTCAAAGGTTAAATACAGTCTCAAACAACTGGAGGTGGGGTCAAAGGTCAAACAGACAAAAAAAAATCTTCAAAATGTGAAAGAAAAACCATAACATTCAGTGATTTATTTTCAGTAGTTTGTCCAGTTTGTTGTCGTAATAGCATTTCACCCATTTGTGGTGTTCAGGGTCAAAGCACAAGACGATGCTGGAGGCTCGGAGCGGTGCTGGTCCCATCAAAGCCTACCCGCGACCCGGAGCTAAACTGAAGAGCGGCGGCGTAGGCTTCCCCCTCAAAGGTTCAGGTCTGCAGAACAAAACGTTCCACTGTCAGATCTGTGACGTCCACGTCAACTCTGAGATCCAGCTCAAACAGGTGAGCATGAGCACACTGAGCATGTGCAGAAGCACACACAGAGCATGAGCACACTGAGCATGTGCAGAAGCACACGCAGAGCATGAGCACACTGAGCATGTGCAGAAGCACACGCAGAGCATGAGCACACTGAGCATGTGCAGAAGCACACGCAGAGCATGAGCACACTGAGCATGTGCAGAAGCACACACAGAGCATGAGCACACTGAGCATGTGCAGAAGCACACGCAGAGCATGAGCACACTGAGCATGTGCAGAAGCACACACAGAGCATGAGCACACTGAGCATGTGCAGAAGCACACAGAGCATGAGCACACTGAGCATGTGCAGAAGCACACAGAGCATGAGCACACTGAGCATGTGCAGAAGCACACACAGAGCATGAGCACTATCTCTAGTGGCAAGATTATTTGATGCATATTGATACACCGACACACACATCCATGATCTGAGTGCATTGGTAGAGAAACTGTGAGTGAATGAAAAGTTTGGAATGATATGTATGGATATTATATATTCGTGATGAATATTTGTAGCAATAAAATTCTATCTGTTCAGTAGAATCATTTTAGTTACTTTTAATTGTTTCTCTTTCTTTGAGGAAAGTTTTTATTTTCCAGATCCACATTAAGGTGTGCTGTGGATTAACAGAACAGTATAAGCTCCACCCACCATTGTGCCGCGGATGAAAAGTGTACTCTGTGTGAATCTGACAGGTGGAGGAGAAACATATGTTTTATGAATATGTACATTTGATCAGCTGGACTGACAACTGCAGTACTGTATACTGCAGTACATACCATAGATACTTCCTGAAACAGTAACAGCTCATCCCAGAATACCTTACACAGCTGTCTCTTAAAGTGACAGAACCTTTTTCTATTTTACTATAAATACAGTATAAATATATTATAAATACATTACTTGTTTAAATTGATTATGAGCAGATGTTTATTGTTAGAAATGTGTAGAAATGAGTTTGTAAATACAGTTATAACTTTTTCACTGACTGTATGTGAGACACATGTTCTGAAACTCAACTAAAGACACTTTCATGGTTTTATTTGATAAATAAATAATCCAGCTCATTGAATTGCACATTTTTTTAATAAAATGAATATGTTGAATCAGAATGTGCTTAAAGGTGTCATTCCATCATTAATATTGCTGTGTTCTCCATTGTTATTGAATGCATTATGCGCTGGTTCTATTTATTTATTTTTTAACTTGGCTTGACGTCGCACAACACAGTTTTCCAGGTCCTTCCTCATACATGTCCATGACACGTTAATGAGGCGTTTTTGATTGGCTAAGAGAATGAATGCATGAAGGAACACTCCCTCCTCCCATCTGGCTCTGTGTCTGTTTACCATCCCAGATTAACATCCAGCTATGTTTTGTGCCGTTACTTGTTTTGAAAACTTCCAGAAAAAAATGCTGCTTTATTTCCACAGAGCACATGAACGAGTTTGCTCTGCCATGTTTTTCAAGTTTGTGCAGCAACTACTGTGGTGTCGTCTTCTCTTGTAGATGCTAATGCTACTTCAGATGTGCTGCAATGGGGACAGGCTAAGAGCAGTGTTACCTGCAATCCATGGGTGGGCTTAACCCCACTTGGGTGATGCCAATGTCCATGTTACTTAATGTGGAAAAGATTTTTCTGAGTCGCTCGTTTCTCTGTGTTGTTTTCTATGAATGGGAAATACAGCCAGTGGAGGTGACAAACCACTTTCAAATATGCAGCATGTGTTGGTAAGTCGGGGTGACCCATCAGATTCCAAAAGGAGTGTGTAAAAGTGGACACCTTTAATCTTTCTGTATCATATCATGAGGTGCCATTCATGTATCTTTAATATATCAGATCGTAGATGCTGTATCCAGATACGCATTACAACTAAAATTCCCAACCCTAATGTCCACACCGAGCATGTGCATACTGAGTGTAATGAGGGATTCTAATATTTCTGTTAAAAAAGGTTGTGGGAGTTGTGACCGCTGTAAGGAATCAGTCAAAATGCACAATATCAAATCCTTGGATCTTTATTCACCATTAAAGAAGATCTTTACTTATACATACTGTTGTACTTCTATCATTAGGTGTGTGTGGTTCTACAAGCTAAGAAGAAAACACCTAATTAGCATTGCCCCGTGGTTATCACAAAGCACTCTGAGAGCAGAGACCTCCACCAAGGCAACACCCCCCCCCCCCTCAATCTAATCATTTGTTGATCTGTCCATTATTACCATACCCTGAAAATTTCACTAAAATCCATCCATATTTTTTTTATTTTTTTTTTATGTTGAACACAGACCGCCAAAAATATAACCTTCATGGGGGAAGTAATTACCAACTCTAATCAAAATATACCAAAAATATACACATCTACCTAAAAATAATAACATTAAATCACTTGCATATCCTTGGATGCACACAGAATACAGAAACCAGTGGCTGGGGAACTAAACATAACATATAATTGTCTCTTCAGACATCCTTCTACTGAGGTGCCATCTTGGGAATGAAGGAACTTAACAAGGAACATGATTTTGCAAAAGGGGCTGGCTGTGGGACCAGATGGCTAACTGACCTGGTGTAGCTCCAGTCATTGACCTGGATGTCCACTGTCCTGATCCTCCCATCTACCTCTCGGTTGATCTTCATGATGCGGCCTACAGGCCACGAGACTCTGGGGACTTGTGGGTCCACAACCATGGCAACAGCACCTGGCTGTAGCAGGGAAGTGTTTCTCTGTCACTTTGACTGTGTCTGAAGGGATGGCAGGTAGTGTCTTATAAACGTCCTCCAGAACTGGTCAGCCAAGACCTGGGTGTGTCTCCAATGACGGTGGTTTAGCAGCTTAGATTCTGTGTACACAACCTGAGGAAAAGAGGGGTTATGCCGCCCCATCAAGAGCATGTTGGGTGTCACTGCATCTGTGTCAGTGATGTCACTGGATACATAACCCAGTGGCTCTAAATTAAGTATGCCCCCAATTTCAATGAGATCAGTGCGAAGGACCTCTTCTGTCCAGTGTGTGCCTGGATGGTGGCATATAAGGCAGCCTTGATGGACTGGATTTTCCAAAGTGGAGAGCACTTGGTGGATTAAACAGGAACTTCACTTGGTGCTTCATCAGCTCGGACATTGGGGCATGAAATGTGCACCCTGGTCTGACAGTAACTCTGCAGGTTTTCCTCTGTGGGAAATGGATCAATGGAGTGCCATTAGAAAAGGAGTCTTGGTCCAGACTATTCAAGACATCTATGTGGACAGTGTGGGTGGTGGGGCACTTGAATAGTATACCCCGTGCTTCTCATGTTGTCATCCAACCTTGACCTTAAGAGGACAGAAGAAATCCATGCCAGTAGAGAAGAAGGGTGGCTTCACAAGCCTCAGATGTGCAGGTGGTAAAGTCTGCCATCAGTGGTATAGCCAGCCTCCATCTCTGGCACTCACTACATGAAGGCTAATGTCGCTTCACTGCCTCTGATCCATGGAGGATCCAGTACTTTCAATGTAATTCAGTGAATAGGCACTCAGATCCTGGGTGATGAATGTCAGTTAGTAGACCCCTACATATTTATACAAACGTGTTTTTCTGGCAGAATATCGCATCCAGCCCATGGTATGATGTCATCTCAGCTGTTGTCGCATGTGGAGGCGGTTGCAAGGGATGATGAACGCGTATTTATCAATAGAAATTGCAATTTTGTTCTATACTGCCCCCAACAAATTTGCCTTTGTTAAAATGGCTGGAGATGGGACATGCGAACACCAATTTGGCTAAAGTTTGATCCAGTTGTCAGCCTCAAAGTTCTACACCCATTCAACAGACAAGATTTTATATAAGTCACTCTATAGCCCCCCCTACATATTTATACAAAAGTGTGTTTCCAGCAGAATATCGCATCCAGCCCATGATACGATGTCATCTCAACTGTTGTTGCCGGTCGCATGGGGAGACGGTTGCAAGTGAGGATGAAGACCTTTGAGACTGCCTACAGTTTTAATTGTGTTTGTTGTTGTTTCAGCACATCTCCAGCAGGAGGCACAAGGACCGAGTGGCAGGAAAACCCAGTAAACCCAAATACAGCCCCTATAACAAACAGCAGCGCAGCCCGGCCAAAGTAAGAGCCTCTCAATCCACACTGAAGGTCTATAATAGTCTGTGTTTATACAAACTGAAGGTCTGTAATAGTCTGTGTTTATACAAACTGAAGGTCTGTAATAGTCTGTGTTTATACAAACTGAAGGTCTGTAATAGTCTGTGTTTATACAAACTGAAGGTCTGTAATAGTCTGTGTTTATACAAACTGAAGGTCTGTAATAGTCTGTATTTTTACTGCAGTGTGTAACTTTTTTCTATTTTTTCCTTCATTTCATTCTCCTCCTCTCTTCCTCCTTTTCTCCTCCTCCTCTCCTTGTCCTACCATCCTCTCTTTGTCATCCCCTCCTCTCCTCTCCTCTTTTCATCCTTTTCTCTCTTCCTCCTTCTCTCCTCTCCTCTCCTCTCCTCCTCCTCCTCCTCCTCTACTCCTCTCTTTGTCATCCCCTCCTCTCCTCTCCTCCTCCTCTCCTCTCCTCCTCCTCTCCTCTCCTCCTCTACTCCTCTCTTTGTCATCCCCTCCTCTCCTCTCCTCTCCTCTCCTCTCCTCCTCCTCCTCCTCCTCCTCCTCCTCCTCCTCCTCCTCCTCCTCCTCCTCTCCTCTCTTTGTCATCCCCTCCTCTCCTCTCCTCCTCCTCCTCTCCTCTCCTCCTCTACTCCTCTCTTTGTCATCCCCTCCTCTCCTCTCCTCCTCTACTCCTCTCTTTGTCATCCCCTCCTCTCCTCTCCTCCTCTACTCCTCTCTTTGTCATCCCCTCCTCTCCTCTCCTCTCCTCTCCTCCTCCTCCTCCTCCTCCTCCTCTCCTCTCTTTGTCATCCCCTCCTCTCCTCTCCTCTCCTCTCCTCCTCCTCCTCCTCTCCTCTCTTTGTCATCCCCTCCTCTCCTCTCCTCTCCTCCTCCTCCTCCTCCTCCTTCTCCTCCTCCTCCTCCTCCTCCTCCTCTCCTCTCTTTGTCATCCCCTCCTCTCCTCTCCTCCTCCTCTCCTCTCTTTGTCATCCCCTCCTCTCCTCTATTCGTCCTTTTCTCTCTTCCTCCTCCTCTCCCCTCCTCTCCTCTCCTCTCCTCCTCCTCTCCTCTCCTCCTCCTCTCCTCTCCTCCTCCTCTCCTCTCCTCCTCCTCTCCTCTCCTCCTCTACTCCTCTCTTTGTCATCCCCTCCTCTCCTCTCCTCTCCTCTCCTCCTCCTCTCCTCTCTTTGTCATCCCCTCCTCTCCTCTCCTCTCCTCTCCTCTCCTCTCCTCTCCTCTCCTCTCCTCCTCCTCTCCTCTCTTTGTCATCCCCTCCTCTCCTCTCCTCTCCTCTCCTCTCCTCTCCTCTCCTCTCCTCTCCTCTCCTCTCCTCTCCTCCTCCTCCTCTCCTCTCCTCCTCCTCTCCTCTCTTTGTCATCCCCTCCTCTCCTCTATTCGTCCTTTTCTCTCTTCCTCCTCCTCTCCTCTTCCAGAAGGACTTGGGGAAGCCTCATCTATCTCCTTCCTTCCTCTCCTCCCCCTTCACTACTCCCTCCTCCTCCCTCCCCCCTTCCCTCGCTCTTCCTCCCTCCTCCTCTCTCTCCTCCTCTCCTCTCCTCCCCACCTCCTCCTCTTCTCCTCTCTCCTCAGCTCTCTCTCTTCATCCTCATCCTCCTGCTTCCACCTCCCTCTTCACTACCTCCTTCCTCCGTCCGGCTCCTGGACCGATCAGAACCAGCCAAGGCTCCATCCTTTTTGCCCCGTACTGACCTCTGACCTCTGCACAGGAAGCCCCTCCCCCTCCTCCTTCTTCTCATGCTCCTCCTCCTGGACTGGAACGCCTGGATGTATTTGTTTGCTCATGGATCTCAAACCTTGATAAAGTCAGGAAATAAAAAGATGCCAGTGAACGCTGGGGATTTTTCAACATCTGTCGTTTCCATGACGACCACAAAAACATACTCGGATGATGGACATGTGTTTGGGCTTCAACTCGATGTATTTTTTTAATCAATAAAACAAGGAAAAATATGATGAAAGCCCTTAATGGACATCTCCCTCTCAAAACATGAGAATGGATTTGACCTTTCAAGGTCAGTCAAGGTCAAAGGTCATGATGTCATTTTGGAGACTACATGTAGTTTCCTATCATTTAACAATAGTAACTGAGCACTTATCACCACTCTGTTTAGAGTTACAGCCATTTAAATTCACATAATTTGGTCCAGTAGTTTTTGGCTAAAGTTGTTGACTATAAAACTGCAGTTGAAGTTGTTTTTTTGTTTGTTTATTACCTCACCCCCCTTTTCAGGGGTGAGGTGATGTCTCTCTGTCAGCAGCTTTACGTGAAAACTATTGGACCAATTTCTATGACATTTTCAGTATATGTGCGAGGTCGTCCAGAGTAGCTCCCATTAAATTTTGGTGAATGTAGGTCAAAGGTCAAGGTCACCAAAAATGTGTTTTCACAATGTTAACAGAGAGGGCAAATCAGATAATGAGTGCAAAGGGGGCGGGGTTTGTTGAGGTCTGCACCACTTGTTTCTACATGTTTTTTGGGTGTTTTGTAAATTGGTTTTATTATATGAGATAAGTTGAACCTGTGTCTGTTATAAACTGATGTTATGGTCAAACCCTCAGAATGCGGGTGTCAAACAAAAAAATAAAAATAAAATAAACATTCAGCCCATGGGCATGAACCTGGGCCCACTGACAGGTTCAGGTTCCCCATTCAAACCAGTTCTGTCTAAAGTGAGTCAGACCAGTAAAATACTATCGAAATAATGTATTTATTTTATTTAATTACTGAATTTTTATCTGAATTAACCTTAAAAAGTTTTCTTTAAAAAGATCAAATTAGATGACATATGGACATTTACACAATCTGTTCCAAAATGTTTGAATATATTGAACACATCTGAAGAACGTTAAATGTCTTAATATAAATCAGTGTAACTGAACCAATTTTTATCCCATTATTAAAAGGCTAGTTTGTTAGTAGATCCACTGTATCTGTATATTAGCCCCATGTAGGACATAAAATGGCTTCCAAGTCACTAAACACAAAAAGAATGAATCCATATACAAAGCGCTCTGAATTATAAAGTACACTGTCATTTTGGAGGAAAATTAAAGGCTTTTAAAAGTGCCTTATAGTTCAGCAAATAGTATTTAAAAATGTTCTCCCAAAAACAGGTCAAAGTTTGGTGTTGACGTCATATTTGTCAGTTTTTATTGGACTGGTTGTGATCCACTTCAGATCATCTGAGGCTGAATGTGGAACCTGAACCACAACAGCAGATCTGGAGGATTTTACTTTGGAAAAACCCATTTCTAAATGTTCACGTCTTTACATTTTGAATCCACAAAGTATCAGGGTTAGATTTGAAAGGATGAAGAATCCAAGAATCCAACGCATGTTTCAGAAAATCTGCGTCAGTGAACGAACTGTATTTACTGACACTGACAGGAAATGGACCAAAACACCTCCATCTGTAAAACATTTCATTTTCAGCAGGTTAGTGCTAACGTTTAAACTACACATGGTTTTAACTGTGTGCTGGAACTGATGGAGCACCGTGTTGGACCTGGAACTATTCTGGTTCTGTGTCAGTGTTTGGAGAAAGAGAAAAGCAGAAGGACTGGATCTAGATCAAGAAACAAAAATGCACGATATGACTGAAAAAGAAAAACTAAACTGATCATGAATCCACCAACAAAATGACCTTTAGTGTTTATGTTTGTAAATCTGAGGTCCTGGTTCTGGTCCTGGTCCAGTATCAGTGTCTTCCTGTCTCCACTGCCAGTGGCTCCAGAGCAGACTAATTCCTAATTTCAAAGGCCTCCGAACTGACTGATGATCTTTCCCCTGAGTTGGACTAGACTATTTCTTGGTTTGAAGGCTGCAGGAGATTCTTTTCCAGAACCAGAAAGGTCCGCAGGAGGTTCTGGTACAGTAGATACACTTTTTCATGAGTGGAACATTTATTTTTCATTGTGAACATGAACCTAAAGATTTTTCAACCTTTTCAAACAAATGCATGATATGGAATCATTTCATGGACATATACGGATCCATTTCCAGACCAGGGGTCTCAAACTCATTTTGTTCAGGGGCTACATTCAGTCTAATTTGACCTCCAGTGGGCCAAACCAGTAAAATAATGTATAAACAATGACAGTTACAAATCTTTGTCTTGTTTTACTGCAAAAAAAAAAAAATAATTATGAAAATCCTTTTATAAATTGTCCAAATGCAGACATTTTTTACATTTGATAAGGAAAATCAGGGCAATTACATTTTATTACAGGATAATTTGTAAATGTAATTTCATCTTATCTTTTGCACTAAAACAAAGTGTTAAAAAATGTAGTTGGCATTACGAATAGGCAAAGAAAAAAAACTGAGATGAAAAAGTTATTTTAGGTTATTATGCATGTTTGAGACTCCTGCTGTAGATGGATCCATTCCCAGGGCGTAGATGGAGCCCTTTTCTAGGACATAGATGGATCGGTTTCCAGGACGTCGACGGTTTGTTCCCAGTCCGTAGACGGATCCTTTTCCAGGACATAGATGGGTCCGCAGTGGGAAACCTGGAACAAAGTTCTCCTGTAGCTCCACCCTCAGGACTAACCAAACATTTCAGAACTTCAGATGCAGAACTCTTCCGATTGGACCTTTTATTTGAAAGGTCGTGAAACGGTTTCAGCCAATCAGATGAAACCACACAAACATCTGAGGGCAGAGCCTAGTGAGTCTGGTCCAATTAGGAGGTTTGGTGTCATTAGCTGATCTAACTGGATATGTCCAAAAATTTGCACTGATTCTGCTTTAGAAATCTGTGCTGTCAAATTTTAAAAAATGTGATTAAAAATGTGAATAAATATTTTTTAGAGTGTACAATTCTATAACAATACAAAAATAAACATTAAAGAACAGTCAGTTGACTTAACTCAAAATGAACATCACATCACCTGGACATAAAAGAACACATTTTCAACTATAGACCTATTACCCACAATGCAATGCAGCAAACACAGCAAATGCTGTTGTTTGGACTAAGGTAATAGTTTAACTCCAGAAGTCTGGTTGTTTGTTACATCAATTTTTAACACTGAACCAGTGTTTAATTTTTTTACAGCACACTTGGGTTTTAAAGGAAGTTTATAACATTTTTAATCTGTACTATATAGTTCTATGTTAAGGCACAAATGTCCATATTCAAAATTCATGATACTAAGTTCAGACTGTTTTCAATATTTTTCATTTACACCAACTTATTCAAATAATTTAAAAGTGATTACTATGCGAACATGTAACAAAATGAATTTTCTAAGCAGAAAGAGTTTTTGATTTTAACTGAAATTACTAATACCATCGATCATTTTTAGACAGTGGTCTTAGTTTGTCCTGATATTTGTTATTTCTCTGTAAAAGTTAATTTGCTGCCTGTTTGGACCAGACTCACCCCTTTCCGTTTCACCATTGGCTGTTGGAGCATTGGCATAGTTCGCTTATAGCCAGAGCCAAGTGGGTGCAGATGTTGGATGTGGTCTTCCTGCCTCCTCCTGAATCACTTGAAGCATCTCCGTCTTCCATATGGAACATTTAAGAACATTCTGTGTTGGTGTTTATCTATGCAGATCTTTGGCCTCATGTGCAGCTTCAGGTTTTTTTTCTGTCGACAAAAAAAACAAGTTCTGTTCTCTTTTGTCTGATGATGTCATCATGATGCAATAATGTACAGAGCAGCTGCTGCTTTTCTAGTCTAGTTATTAATAAAATAAAAGTGTGAGCGCTGAGTTAAACAAACAGGGTCAAAAAAAATAACATGAGGTTTGTATAGTTTTAAAAATGGCTTGAAGCATCTGTAAACAGATTATACCTGTGTGTGTGTGTGTGTGTGTGTGTGTGTGTGTGTGTGTGTGTGTGTGTGAGTGCATGTCTGTGTATTTGTATTTGAACTAAACTCCATTTATGCTTCCAAAAATAAGAAAAAATCAAATTTTTCCATTAACCCAAAGATCAGATCAGATTTACTGCATTTCCATGGACATTAATTATGGTCAACTACTAACTAGAAATATCTAATTAAATGATGACATAATAAGATTAAAAGGTAACATAATAGGATTAAATGATGACATAACAGAATGAAATGGTGACATAATAGGATTAAATGACATAACAGGATTAAATGATGACATAAAAGGATTAAATGATGACATAATAGGATTAAATGATGACATAATAGGATTAAATGATGACATAACAGAATGAAATGATGACATAATAGGATTAAATGATGACATAACAGGATTAAATGATGACATAATAGGATTAAATGACATAACAGGATTAAATGATGACATAATAGGATTAAATGATGACATAACAGGATTAAATGATGACATAATAGGATTAAATGATGACATAATAGGATTAAATGATGACATAACAGGATTAAATGATGACATAATAGGGTTAAATGATGACATAATAGGGTTAAATGATGACATAATAGGATTAAATGATGACATAACAGGATTAAATGATGACATAATAGGGTTAAATGATGACATAATAGGGTTAAATGATGACATAACAGGGTTAAATGATGACATAATAGGGTTAAATGATGACATAACAGGGTTAAATGATGACATAATAGGGTTAAATGATGACATAACAGGATTAAATGATGACATAACAGAATTAAATGATGACATAATAGGGTTAAATGATGACATAATAGGGTTAAATGATGACATAATAGGGTTAAATGATGACATAATAGGGTTAAATGATGGCATAACAGGGTTAAATGATGACATAACAGGATTAAATGATGACATAATAGGATTAAATGATGACATAATAGGATTAAATGATGACATAACAGGATTAAATGATGACATAATAGGATTAAATGATGACATAATAGGGTTAAATGATGACATAACAGGGTTAAATGATGACATAATAGGGTTAAATGATGACATAACAGGATTAAATGATGACATAACAGAATTAAATGATGACATAATAGGGTTAAATGATGACATAACAGGGTTAAATGATGACATAATAGGGTTAAATGATGACATAACAGGATTAAATGATGACATAACAGAATTAAATGATGACATAATAGGGTTAAATGATGACATAACAGGGTTAAATGATGACATAATAGGATTAAATGATGACATAATAGGGTTAAATGATGACATAACAGGGTTAAATGATGACATAATAGGGTTAAATGATGACATAACAGGATTAAATGATGACATAACAGAATTAAATGATGACATAATAGGGTTAAATGATGACATAATAGGGTTAAATGATGACATAATAGGGTTAAATGATGACATAATAGGGTTAAATGATGACATAATAGGGTTAAATGATGACATAATAGGGTTAAATGATGACATAATAGGGTTAAATGGTGACATAATAGGATTAAATGATGACATAATAGGGTTAAATGATGACATAATAGGGTTAAATGATGACATAATAGGGTTAAATGATGACATAATAGGGTTAAATGATGACATAATAGGGTTAAATGATGACATAATAGGGTTAAATGATGACATAATAGGGTTAAATGATGACATAACAGGATTAAATGATGACATAATAGGATTAAATGATGACATAATAGGGTTAAATGATGACATAATAGGATTAAATGATGACATAATAGGGTTAAATGATGACATAACAGGGTTAAATGATGACATAACAGGGTTAAACGGTGACATAACAGGGTTAAATGATGACATAATAGGATTAAATGATGACATAATAGGGTTAAATGATGACATAACAGGATTAAATGATGACATAATAGGGTTAAATGATGACATAATAGGATTAAATGATGACATAATAGGGTTAAATGATGACATAATAGGATTAAATGATTACATAATAGGGTTAAATGATGACATAATAGGATTAAATGATGACATAATAGGGTTAAATGATGACATAATAGGATTAAATGATGACATAACAGAATTAAATGATGACATAATAGGATTAAATGGTGACATAATAGGGTTAAATGATGACATAATAGGATTAAATGATGACATAACAGAATTAAATGATGACATAATAGGATTAAATGGTGACATAATAGGATTAAATGATGACATAATAGGATTAAATGATGACATAATAGGGTTAAATGATGACATAATAGGGTTAAATGATGACATAATAGGGTTAAATGATGACATAACAGGATTAAATGATGACATAATAGGATTAAATGATGACATAATAGGGTTAAATGATGACATAATAGGATTAAATGATGACATAATAGGGTTAAATGATGACATAACAGGGTTAAATGATGACATAACAGGGTTAAACGGTGACATAACAGGGTTAAATGATGACATAATAGGATTAAATGATGACATAATAGGGTTAAATGATGACATAATAGGATTAAATGATGACATAATAGGATTAAATGATGACATAACAGAATTAAATGATGACATAATAGGATTAAATGGTGACATAATAGGGTTAAATGATGACATAATAGGATTAAATGATGACATAATAGGATTAAATGATGACATAACAGAATTAAATGATGACATAATAGGGTTAAATGATGACATAACAGGATTAAATGATGACATAATAGGGTTAAATGATGACATAATAGGATTAAATGATGACATAATAGGGTTAAATGATGACATAATAGGATTAAATGATTACATAATAGGGTTAAATGATGACATAATAGGATTAAATGATGACATAATAGGGTTAAATGATGACATAATAGGATTAAATGATGACATAACAGAATTAAATGATGACATAATAGGATTAAATGGTGACATAATAGGGTTAAATGATGACATAATAGGATTAAATGATGACATAACAGAATTAAATGATGACATAATAGGATTAAATGGTGACATAATAGGATTAAATGATGACATAATAGGGTTAAATGATGACATAATAGGGTTAAATGATGACATAATAGGGTTAAATGGTGACATAATAGGATTAAATGATGACATAATAGGGTTAAATGATGACATAATAGGGTTAAATGATGACATAATAGGGTTAAATGATGACATAATAGGGTTAAATGATGACATAATAGGGTTAAATGATGACATAATAGGGTTAAATGATGACATAATAGGGTTAAATGATGACATAACAGGATTAAATGATGACATAATAGGATTAAATGATGACATAATAGGGTTAAATGATGACATAATAGGATTAAATGATGACATAATAGGGTTAAATGATGACATAACAGGGTTAAATGATGACATAACAGGGTTAAACGGTGACATAACAGGGTTAAATGATGACATAATAGGATTAAATGATGACATAATAGGGTTAAATGATGACATAACAGGATTAAATGATGACATAATAGGGTTAAATGATGACATAATAGGATTAAATGATGACATAATAGGGTTAAATGATGACATAATAGGATTAAATGATTACATAATAGGGTTAAATGATGACATAATAGGATTAAATGATGACATAATAGGGTTAAATGATGACATAATAGGATTAAATGATGACATAACAGAATTAAATGATGACATAATAGGATTAAATGGTGACATAATAGGGTTAAATGATGACATAATAGGATTAAATGATGACATAACAGAATTAAATGATGACATAATAGGATTAAATGGTGACATAATAGGATTAAATGATGACATAATAGGATTAAATGATGACATAATAGGGTTAAATGATGACATAATAGGGTTAAATGATGACATAATAGGGTTAAATGATGACATAACAGGATTAAATGATGACATAATAGGATTAAATGATGACATAATAGGGTTAAATGATGACATAATAGGATTAAATGATGACATAATAGGGTTAAATGATGACATAACAGGGTTAAATGATGACATAACAGGGTTAAACGGTGACATAACAGGGTTAAATGATGACATAATAGGATTAAATGATGACATAATAGGGTTAAATGATGACATAATAGGATTAAATGATGACATAATAGGATTAAATGATGACATAACAGAATTAAATGATGACATAATAGGATTAAATGGTGACATAATAGGGTTAAATGATGACATAATAGGATTAAATGATGACATAATAGGATTAAATGATGACATAACAGAATTAAATGATGACATAATAGGGTTAAATGATGACATAACAGGATTAAATGATGACATAATAGGGTTAAATGATGACATAATAGGATTAAATGATGACATAATAGGGTTAAATGATGACATAATAGGATTAAATGATTACATAATAGGGTTAAATGATGACATAATAGGATTAAATGATGACATAATAGGGTTAAATGATGACATAATAGGATTAAATGATGACATAACAGAATTAAATGATGACATAATAGGATTAAATGGTGACATAATAGGGTTAAATGATGACATAATAGGATTAAATGATGACATAACAGAATTAAATGATGACATAATAGGATTAAATGGTGACATAATAGGATTAAATGATGACATAATAGGGTTAAATGATGACATAATAGGGTTAAATGATGACATAATAGGATTAAATGATGACATAACAGAATTAAATGATGACATAATAGGGTTAAATGATGACATAATAGGGTTAAATGATGACATAATAGGATTAAATGATGACATAATAGGATTAAATGATGACATAATAGGGTTAAATGATGACATAATAGGGTTAAATGATGACATAATAGGATTAAATGATGACATAATAGGGTTAAATGATGACATAATAGGGTTAAATGATGACATAATAGGGTTAAATGATGACATAATAGGATTAAATGATGACATAATAGGGTTAAATGATGACATAATAGGGTTAAATGATGACATAATAGGGTTAAATGATGACATAACAGGATTAAATGGTGACATAATAGGATTAAATGATGACATAACAGAATTAAATGATGACATAATAGGATTAAATGATGACATAACAGAATTAAATGATGACATAACAGGATTAAATGGTGACATAATAGGATTAAATGATGACATAATAGGATTAAATGATGACATAACAGAATTAAATGATGACATAACAGGATTAAATGGTGACATAATAGGATTAAATGATGACATAATAGGATTAAATGATGACATAACAGAATTAAATGATGACATAACAGAATTAAATGATGACATAATAGGGTTAAATGATGACATAATAGGATTAAATGATGACATAATAGGATTAAATGATGACATAATAGGGTTAAATGATGACATAATAGGGTTAAATGATGACATAATAGGATTAAATGATGACATAATAGGGTTAAATGATGACATAATAGGGTTAAATGATGACATAATAGGGTTAAATGATGACATAATAGGATTAAATGATGACATAATAGGGTTAAATGATGACATAATAGGGTTAAATGATGACATAATAGGGTTAAATGATGACATAACAGGATTAAATGGTGACATAATAGGATTAAATGATGACATAACAGAATTAAATGATGACATAATAGGATTAAATGATGACATAACAGAATTAAATGATGACATAACAGAATTAAATGGTGACATAATAGGATTAAATGATGACATAACAGAATTAAATGATGACATAATAGGATTAAATGGTGACATAATAGGATTAAATGATGACATAATAGGATTAAATGATGACATAATAGGGTTAAACGGTGACATAACAGGTACTAAAGTCCTGATCCGATCAGCGTCTGCAACACCAGTGGTTTCAGTCTGAGTGAACATGTTGTCTCTATAGTTGTTAATCAATAAGTGAAGTGTTCCTTTAAGGCTTTAAAGAATCAACAGTTGATGAACCAAGTCATGTGATGCTTCAAATCGTATGAACAAACGCCGCAGAAAAACAAACACATTTCAAACTAAAGCAGATAAAAATAAGTGTCAGTTTAGAAGACTTCCTGCTTCAGTTTTCATGTACAGTGTTTTATTTATTCTGAGCTCCTTTTGTATGATGATGATGATGATGATGATGATGATGATGATGATGATGATGATGATGATGATGATGATGATGATGATGATGATGCAAACACATTGGTTATAGTTTGTGTAATTCTCTCTTTAATGGTTTTGTCTGTGTTTTTATTAAAATGGCTGATGTACCAACATTATCTACATGTTTTCCATTTCACATTTAAATAGAATGATGAATAAAGTAAATTAATCACCTCATGTCAGTAGTTTAGAGTAAAGTCAAACTGCAGGGTAAAGTAACAGATGTATTTATTTAAGTATATGTTACTTCTACTCATTTATTTATTCATTTATTTTAATTTAATATTTAATATTTAGTCATTTAATTTTTTATGTTTTATTATCTTTAATCGCTGATTTCTTTTTGTGTGAAAACTTTCATTTCACTTGGTGATTCTTAGATTATTAACCTTAATTATAATGGGTTGGGGTTTTTTCAGGTCTGATGTGGTGGAAGTATTTTAATACCCAGTTCGTATTTAAGTGAAAGTTGAATTTGTAATTCCACTGACAGACACTAGATGATGCTACAAACACTTTAACTGAAGTTTTATTTAAAATAATGCCAAGACATTTGTGTTCCATCAATCATTTTATTATTATTATTATTATTATTATTATTATTATTATTATTATTAGTAGTAGTAGTAGTAGTAGTAACAATATTAATAATCATCTATAAATATATCTTCCATTATTCAGATCTCAGGTCTAATAGAAACTTTCACTAAACTGTCCTGATCACATTTTCAGTTTCTATCTTTTCTAACATTTTTAGAACAGTGGGTTTGTTTATCGTCTTTTTGTTCATTTTCAGCCACTTTTGTTTATTTTTTTGGTAATTTTTTTTTGGCCTTTTTTATCCTTTTTATGTCCATTTTTAACCATTGTGAAAATATTGCCTTAAACATTATAATTACATGTTACAGAGAATATAGATTTTTCTAAACATCTCCCTTTGCAGAGGTTTTGTTGGTTGAACATGATGTGAAAATGTTCCGCTCAGTTTAAAGGCATCTAATCATTTGTGTAGTTGCTTCAACATATGGACATAATGTCAAAGTTTTTAAGTGACAAAAAAAAAAAAACGTCTGAGAGAAAACATTGACCTTAGAATGTAAAGGTTCATAGACACACAAACTAACTGGAAGAAACTGGAAACAGTTTGATGATTGACTGAGGTGGAACGGACTGAAGATGACCCGGGTCAGACCAGATATATGGAAGGGTAAGGGTTAGGGTTAGGGTTAGGGTTAGGGTTAGGGTTAGGGTTAGGGTTAGGGTCATCAGATTTTGAATTTTAAAAGCCATTCAATTTTTAGCTCTGAATTATTTTTGTACTGAAATTAAATATCTGAGTTTTTTCCCATTGAAATTTAGTATCTGCATTTTTCCTGATTTTATTTTAGTTTATTGTACTAAGATTAAGTATCCTTATTTCTTTTTGAATTGAAATCAAGTATCTGTTTTTTTTAACTGAAATTAAACATCTGAATTTTTTTGCACAAAAATTACAGTCAGACCTGATGAAGACGAGACCAAGATAAATTCAATGACTGAACGGAAACTCTGCAGATCATAAAGACGGAGCAACATGTGGAGGAGGAACAAAACATATGAAAGAATATAATATAGAATATAATACATAGAATATAATACATAGAATAGAATATAGAATAGAATACATAGAATATAATATAGAATATAATACGTAGAATATAATATAGAATATAATACATAGAATATAATACATAGAATAGAATATAGAATATAATACATAGAATATAATATAGAATATAATACGTAGAATATAATATAGAATATAATACATAGAATATAATACATAGAATATAATACATAGAATATAATACATAGAATAGAATATAGAATATAATACATAGAATATAATATAGAATATAATACGTAGAATATAATATAGAATATAATACATAGAATAGAATATAGAATATAATACATAGAATATAATATAGAATATAATACATAGAATATAATATAGAATAGAATACATAGAATAGAATATAGAATAGAATACATAGAATAGAATATAGAATATAATACATAGAATATAATATAGAATATAATACATAGAATATAATATAGAATATAATACATAGAATAATATATAATTTCTATAAAGTCTGTCTGAACAGGTTTATAACCTGATTTCATCTAAAATGTATCTGAATATTACCTTTGTCCTGGAGGAGGAGTGGGAGCAAGAGGAGGAGGAGGAGGAGGAGGAGGAGGAGGAGGGATTTATTTGTAAGATAAAGGAGGCGCTCAGACTCAGTGGTTCAGTGAAAAGTCAAATATCAGAATTGAATGGTTACATTCAGAGGCAGGTTTGTAACAGTAAGAAGAGAGAACTGGTTCTGCTGTAGGGTTCAGTCTAGTCCAGCAGGGTCCACTCCAGTCCAGTAGGGTCCAGTCCAGTACGGTCCAGTCTAGTCCAGCAGGGTCCACTCCAGTCCAGTAGGGTCCAGTGCATTAGGGTTCTGTCCAGTCCAACAGGGTCCAGTCCAGTAAGGTACAGTAGAGTCCAGCAGGGTCCACTACAGTTCATCAGGATCCACCAGGGTCTACAGATGCAGGACTACGAGCATGCGGTGTCATTCCTGGGTTCCTGGGGTCGGTTCCAGAAGCGGATCTTTATCCTCCTCTGCCTCGTCTCTATTCCGTCCGGGTTCAACATCATGTCTGTTATGTTTTTGCTGGCAGCCCCGCCCCACCGCTGTGCTATCCCCGCCCACTGGAACCTGAGCCACGACTGGGCCGAGGCCAGCATCCCAATACAGGTCAGAACCAGACCCAGAACCAGACCCTGTGTGTGTGTGTGTGTGTATGTATATATATATATATATATATATATATATATATATATATATAGATAGATAGATACTATCTATCTATCTATCTATCTATCTATCTATCTATCTATCTATCTATCTATCTATCTATCTATCTATCTATCTATCTATCTATCTATCTATCTATCTATCTATCTATCTATCTATGTAGACTGGCTCAGGTCTCTGTCTAAAATGGGAATGTTTGATGCTCAGCAGGTGAATCAACACTGGCAGACCAGCAGCTGCAGCCGGTACCCCCTGGATCTGATCCAGAACCTGTCAGCGATGGGGGTGCAGCCCACCTGGGACCTGAACTTGAATCAGTTCATTCTGAAAGGTGCCTCTGGTTCAGAGAATCTGAGGGTGGAGGGTTGTGTGGATGGGTGGACCTACGGCACCCAGTTCTACCAGGCCACGGTGGTCACTGAGGTACCAAACACATACCATATATGGTCCCTGTAGGGTACTGAACATATACCATATATGGTGGTATATATGGACCGGGTGGCTGTGGCTCAGTTGGTAGAGTGGGTCACCCAATTACCAGGAGGTTGGCGGTTCGCGTCCCAGCTCTGGCTGTCCACATGTCAAAGTGTCCTTGGGCAAGACACTGAACCCTGACTTAGGCCCCAAGTAGGACTGACCTTAGACCTTAGAAACCTACTGGTGTATGAGTGTGTGTGTGAATGGGTGAATGTGAGGCTAATGTAAAGCGCTGTGAGCACCATGAAGGTGGAAAAGTGCTATACAAGTGCAGTCCATTTACCCTGTGGGGTACCAAACATTAGGGCTGGGACAATATGCTTTTATGTTGATTCGATTCTTTTATGATTTTTTTGGGTTCCGATTCGATTTAAATTGTGATTCTTCAATATTCCAGTTTTTTTCGATTTTTTGCTTGCCTTTTTAACACCAGACCAGGTGAAAAAGCTGAATGGTGATGCCTACAGATCATATCAGGAGCCATAATTCATAAAAAAATGCACATCATATGGTAAATGTTCTGCACTTCTATAGTTCTTTTCCACCTTTACATTAGCCTCACATTCACCCATTCACACACACTCACACACCAGTAGGTTTCTAAGGTTCTGTCAGTCCTACTGGGAGACTAAGTCAGGGTTCAGTGTCTTGCACAAGGACACTTCAATATGTGGACAGCCAGAGCCGGGACGCAAACCAGACCACCCACTTTACCAACCAAGCCACAGCCGCCCCACATGTGAGTTAGTTCAGATTTATTCATCAGTAATCTATTTGAACCAGACTTTGGAAAGTAAACTGCTACACTTATCTGTACACAACACATATAGGAGCCTTTAAATGAACATACTTTATGGGGTACATGTCCAGCTCTGGTCTTCCCATCTGTTAGAAAGACCACACAGTTGAATTATTGTTGATTATTTAACTATATTTATTCATTAACAACTCATTTTCTCTAAGTTTTCATATATCCCGTGCTAATGAACGCACCAGAGATGTTACAACGGTTCTGAACACACCACCGTGTTTAGAATTAGCCGCTGTGTTCTTGCTAAGCAATTGTGCCGAGATCGCAATCTCACCCTCTTTTTCCCAACTCTAATTCATATCATCCTGGTTTATTACTGTGTGTAAATGCCACAAGGTCAGATTAATAATACAGTTGGAATAGATATTAGCAGAGTGTATTGTTTATCTGTGCATAAGTTAATGCTGTTTAACGCTGGCGTGTTGCTAAATCTAATACGATAATAAGTTAGCTGTCATCTGTGTGCCTTATGTCAAGTGATTTCTGTGCATTCCATGGCGCATCTAAGTGACTCATACAGTCGTCTGCAAGTTATTTTTTTTGCACCCGGATTGAAATGAATCATTTAAATATGGGGGAAAAAAATCGATTTTTGAATGAAAAAATTGTATTTAAAAATCGTAAAACAAAAAATCAAGAAACGTATGTGAATCTATTTTTCTTCCCACCCTTATTAAACATATATCATATGTAGTGGTATATATGGACCCTCTAGGGCAGTGGTCCCCAACCTTTTTATAACCATGGACTGATGGTGGGAGTGGTTATTTGTTTATATTGGTCGCCGTAAGAGCAGGCTTGGTCTGTGGGAATCACCTGTCCCGATAAATCCATATTTCAAGTACAACTCCTGGGTGTCACAACCTGCCACGATATTTCCCTCACATCTTCTCCTCTCCAGACCCAACCTTTGGCCCACATCCATTCCAGAGCACCTGGTCAGCACCGCGCAGCTGCAAGCCATTGCTGATCTACAATATTTAAGCAGTGAAGCTTGCAGTTGCCGTTGTGGGACCATTCAGTTGTGTCACTTCCATAACCTGGAGACGTTGTAATCTCCTCTGTCACTATAACCTGGACATCTTCCACCCCGTGGCCGATCTAATCCTCCCAGCTTTTGTTTAATCTTGTTTTAGTTTGTCTCTGTCTGTGTCTTGATTTTGTTCTGTTTATTATTAAATTATTTTTCCCTTCAGCACTGTGCATCTGAGTCCCTCACTTCACCCCCCCCCCATGACACTGGGATTGTCTGTTAAAAGTTTTCCTTTTCTTGGAAGTTGTAGGTTCTTCTGTCTCTTCAGTGGCCTTTTCCTCTTCCAAAAGAACTTTCCAAAGACACCTGTTTATTTCTTTTGCTAACATGAGTTACATTTTTGGCGTTCAAGTGGCAGAGATGCAACCAAGAGAATCTGGTAATTTTTCAAAATAAAAGATTGTTCAGACTCAGATAATGAATACAAGAGAAACAATTAATTATGTTTTACCAATCGATCAATGGACTGATATTGGTCCGTGGCCCGGGGGTTGGAGACCACTGCTGTAGGGTACTGAACATATACCATATATGGTCATATATGGACCGTGTTAACAGTGTGCATGTGTTTCTGTTTCAGTTTAACCTGGTTTGTTCAGATCAATGGAAACAGCCTCTGTCTTCTCTGCTTTACTTCCTGGGTGGATTATGTGGATGTTTGATTTCTGGACAGATATCTGACTGGTACTGTTCACCTCTCATTTCATCATTACAACATCTCAGCTCATATCTTATTACAAATTTTAATCAGAGTCATCACAGGGTTGCTTTAAATAAATTTCAATTAATCATGATTAAATATTCACTTTCAATCTATATTGTTTCATTTTTCATGAATAAACAGACTCAATAAAGAACTGAATATATCTGCATTGAACATGGTTTTCATAAGCTAGGCAACACATTAGCCTAGTGCTAACATTAGCCTAGTGCCAGCAGAATGTATCTAATGTATGCTTCAGATTTTAACGTGGTATTTTAATCTGGAAGTGCTTCAGTGAAAAACTCTTTTCAAACATTTTGTCAGTCAACTGTTCTGTCCCAGGTGTTTTTTGTTTTGTTTTGTTGTGTACTCAAATTTCCCACAAAGGTACAATAACACAAAAAATGTGGAATAAAAAATATACATGACATGCTAAAATTCAGTAAAATTAATAAAAAAAAATTCACATAAAAAAAACTGCTGAAAAATGTAAAAAATAATAAAGTCATCTAAAATACAGAAAAAATTGTGTTGCACCAATCGATCGGCTGCAGATCGTAATCGGCCAATATTGCGGTAAGAGAAGCCTGATGTGCAATTGGAAAAACATGCAGATTAAAAAGCCGATCATGTGACAAACTGCTAGCAACCATTTTCAAACTTGCAAACACGCTACAGAAAAGGTGCATCTTGTCTTGACTGTTTCTGTACTTTTTAAAATATAGTTAGGTAATTAATAGTAGACGTTTGGGACCATTTTACGATGCGTAAGACAGACAACAGTGTGCGCACGGCAAAATAGCATCAGCATTAGCCTAGCACGGCAGTATTTGTTACAACACCTGAATGTATCACATCCACATTTCAACGGCACTTCGTCAAAGCGGACTCAGAACTTCTATGTTTTGCTAACTGGTGAATACTAGCACCTGTTAGCATGTAGCCTCACATGTTGTAATTATTTTTAGCAAATGTAGCAAGGTAGTCAAATAGGCTACATCTACTTCCACATTCCAGGCACGTGTACACAACTCAAAACATCTCCTCCTTCTCCCATCCCCGTTTATTGATCTAGTTTAACCCTTAACTCCTGAGACATTATTTCAGGTAAATGTGCTGCTGTGAATTTGTCTGTACTCCTTTTCTTCACAGGTTTTGTTTTTATTTTACTGTGTTTTAGGGTCAAAACAGGTGGAATAACAGAGAAAAGACAAAGACAAATGAAATTGAAGATACTCCGAATGTCCATCAGTTTAAGATGTTGAACATGGACTGTGAACTGGAACACATTCTACAACAAGTATTTGAATTTTGGCCCAGGAGGTTTTGTTTTGGGCTCTTAAAAAAATTCAGTTAAGATGTTTTCTGGCACTTGGTTTGATTCCAAACAACAATTACATAGTCAAAATGTTATAAAGATACAGTGGAGAAAAAGGAAAATCACAACAAAAGTGTAAGCCATAGTAAAAACAAAGAAATCCCAAATTGTTTATTTTTGGTCTCACTCACTGCTTTGTTTTGCCCCATTGTATGTTAAAAATTGTCAATATTAAGAATAACACATACATATAGCACAGTCACCAATGATGCATCAGAAGTTAAAGGGTTTTAAAAGAATGGAATTCATCCGATTATTCAATTAATTGCTGTAAAAAAAATTGACAGAATACTCCATTACAAAAATATTCCAAAGTTGCAGCCCTAGATGCAACTATTTGATAGCGTTCTAGCACGCTATCAAGTGTTACAAGCGTTTCTGGTACGCGCAATGGCATGCATTCTAGTACATGTTCATTAATGCACGCCATTGCGTGTGCCAGAACGTGTCCTGTAACGCGTGATATAATAAACGTAACGTGTGCCTATGTGAACACTTTGGCTTGCCATAGTGTTCAACGTGCTTTCTCTGCATATTCCACTCTCAGGATAAGTGCAGGAAATGCTCCGCGCACATACTGGTGAAGTGGCTCTCCTCTGTTTTCATAACGGTTAGAACCCGCAACTGAAGTCCCCTCTCTTGATCAAAATAATGCGCCGTGACAGAGAGATAATTATGATTACTCACTGAGGTCCAGTAGTCTGCGGTCAGCGCTACTGTCCTAGTCTGTGAGCAGCATCAAGCTGCAGAAATGCCTGAGCTTCAAATGCCACTACGTTAATTGCCGTTAAACACATGTTGTGTTAACGTGTTAACGCGTTAACTTTGACAGCCTTAGTAAATTCTGATACACTTAATGCATATGCATATATATGAATATGTATGTATGTATATGTGTGTATGTATATATATATATATATATATATATATATATATATATATATATATATATATATATATATATATATATATATATATATATATATGTATATATATATATATATATATATATATGCATACATGTTCCTGTTTGTCTCTTGTGAATAGTCCTGAGTTGTGTTTTCATTGCAGGTGTGGGCGTAAACCCGTCTTGTTTGGCTCCACCCTCAGTCTCAGCATCTTCAACATCGCTGTGGCATTGGCTCCATCGTGGCCAGTTTTCACACTGCTCTACTTCGTAGTTGGTTTGGGCCAAATCACCTCCTATGTGGCTGTGTTTGTCCTAGGTATGTGCTTACAAATATTCTGTCCCAGTAAAAATAGGAGTACTGTTGTGTAATAATACCCCTCCCCTAGTTGGGTCTAATACTGTGTTTAAACATGTGTCTTGTAGCTTCAGAGGTCATGGTGGGTGAAGCTAGAGTCCTGTTGTCCTGTTTGGGTCTTCCGTTTTTCTACGTTATTGGGGAGATGCTTTTGCCAGGCTCCGCCTACCTGGTCAGGAACTGGAGACACCTGTCCCTGGTCATCGCAGTGCCGGGCCTCGCCTGCATCCCCCTCTGGTGGTAAGAGGTGGCATTATACCCTGTCAATTATCTGTAAGGAGGCCCAATACACAGCCCCGGGGTTAAAGCCAACCCCCCCAAAGGGTCCAGTCCAAACCATGCCCCCCAGAGAACCCAGTCCAGAGGGTCCGGTCCACAGGATTCGGTTCAGAGGATCTAGTCCAGAGTATCCGGTCCATGATCAGAGTCTATCCAGTAAAAAATACCATACCATACCATACCATACCATACCATACCATACCATACCATACCATACCATACCATACCATACCATACCATACCATACCATCTATATTCATAAAAGTGCTTTAAAACAGACACAGTTGACAAAAAGCGCTGCACACTACAAGGCATAAAACACAAAACAGAGAAGGAGAACAAGGCAATAAAATAAATCTATAAATACAATAAAAAGTAGTAAAACTACACAGATGAAAAATAAATAAAAATTATCATACAATAAAAGAACTAAAATCAATGAACCACTGAGTCGAAGGCCAGGGAGTAAAAATGTGTTTTAAAATTGGACCGTGCAGGTGCCTGTCAGACATTCAAAGGCAGTTTATTCCACAGACTCGGTGCAGCAACAGCACTGTGAGCTTCCGGTTCAAAAAACTTTTGTGTCCAACAGTTACTGGTCACATGACCTGAGAGTAGGGGTGGGAGTGTACTAATGGAGCAGCTCAGACAGTTAAGGCAGGGCGAGGCCATACAAAGATTTAAAAACAAATATAAGAATTTAAAAATGAACTCTAAAATACACAGGTAGCCAGTGGAGTGCAGCCAGTATAGCAGTGATGTGCTCTTGTTTACGTGCTCCACTTAAAAGATGTGCAGCACCGTTCTGAACTAGCTGCGATTACTGGCTGTCTCCAAAATACAGTGCATTACAGTAATCCAGCCGAGATGTAATGAAGGCGTGGATTACTGTTGCAAAGTCCTGCCTTGACAGGAAGGTTTTCCTGTCGAGGAAACACTCGACAGGAATGACACTGCACAATTTAACACCGAATGGTGTTACAATCATTTTAGTTCAGGTTCCACACTCAGAGCAGAAGGATCTGAAATGGATCAGAACCAGTGGAATAAGAACAGAAAACATATAAATAATAATGAGAAATACAAACTTTAATTTCTGTTTGATCATAAAAATGATTTACACTGAAAAGTGCAAAATACAGAATGAATATTATAATAAATGGTAATAAATAACAAGGAAAAACAAAGGATAAATGTTTCCAGACACAACAAGCCCACCCCCTCACAAATATGTTCACTCTTAAAGGACATCATCATCTTTTTCAGACAAAAATAATGGAGGGAAAAATCCTGAAAATGTAAAAAAAAAAAAAGAAATTTGCATCGTTAAGTTTTTCCTAAATACACAGATCCAAAGGCTAAGAAAGAAAAAAATTATGGGGAAAAAAAACCTGCCAAAACAGTGCTGATAAATATAAATATGAAAACTCTAGACTCATGTGAGGTTTGAAAATGCTTCTGTAACAAAACATCCTGCAGTAAAACTGAAAGAATTTATCTGTGTCAAATGTAACTGTGTTGTACAAAGACACATTCTGTTTTTGTGTTTTATTCTGCATCCAAACACAAAATATTAATCTATCCTTTAACTATGACTATATACTTCTAAAAATGTGAATTACACTGCTCTACCATTTTTTTTGAGAAAGTATCTTCTTTAGACATTAAATGTGCTAAATGTTACATACTTTAATTAGATGAATCAAACCAAATTAATTTAGTGTGTTATTCCACATATATGCTGGTTTATGTACATGTATACTGGGCGCGATTTGCTGAGGGGTATATATATATATATATATATATATATATATATATATATATATATTTTCTCTATCAAGGTGTTTTTTTTACTCAAATTTTCCACAAAATACATAAAAATACACCAAGAAACACAAAAAACGTGGTCAAAAACATATGCAAAATATGTTAAAATCCACCAAAATTCACACAAAAAAATTTGGAAAAATCGAAAACATTCAAAAACTTCTTAAATGCAGAAAATACACAAATACATGTGATCAAATATCCACAACATCTACAAAAATATGAATATAGATATATTTATATATGCAGTGGCTTAGTTGGTAGAGCAGGTCGTCCAATGACTGAAGGGTCAGCGGTTGACATCCTGGCTCTGGCTGTCCACATGTTGTCCTTGGAAAAGACACTGAACCTTGAATTTTTCTTCCAGGTTTGGCATGAATGGCATGTGTGTGCGTGCGTGTGAATGTGAGGGTAATGTAAAGCACTTTGAGCACCATGAAGGCGGAAAAGAACTATAGAAGTCTAGTCTAGTCCATTTAGCATTATCAATTAGCATAACAGATCAAAGTGGTCTGGTTCTGATCCAATTCAGATACTGGTCTGAATGTAGAACTTGAAAAAATATATTCAGTGTCATGTTTGAGTTTGAGAAGCTCCTCCCTTGGGCTGGACCGAGCCCTTTAGCACTGGTTCTGGTCTGGTGCTGGTCCAGGTCTGGTCAGGTTTTTGTTTGGTTCTGATGCGGTTATGATCTGGTCTGCTCTGGTCTGGTTCTGGTCCCCGTTGTGGTTCTGAATGTTCTCTGTTTCCAGGTTAATCCCAGAGTCTCCTCGCTGGTTGTTGTCCCGCGGTCGTCTCCAGGAGGCGGAGCTTGTGCTGAGGGCGGCGGCCTTGGAGAACCGGGTAGACACCCCCAGTGTCATCCTGCAGTCGGTAGGAACATTTGACCTCTGACTTCTGACCTTTCCAGTATATCTTCTAAAGCCGTTGTCCTCGGTCCAGGCGGAGAAGGCAGAGCCTGGGGGGATGGAGTCTCTGAGTTTCATGGACTTGCTGCGCACTAGGAATGTGCGTCACATCACTCTCATCCTGTGGATCATCTGGTCAGTGATTGGTCGGCTTTTCCCACTTGTAGAATGGTAGCCCCTCCCTCTGTGGGTGGGGCCAGATGGTGATGTGTGCTGTGATTGGCAGGTTCTCCAACACGGTCAGCTACTTTGGCCTGTCCTTCAACCTGTCCCAGCTCTACGGAAGCCCCTTCCTCAACTACTTCCTGTTGGCAGCCGTGGAGCTGCCCGCCTGCTTCCTCTGCTGGCTGGCGGCACGCACGCTTCCACGCCGCCTGCAGTGCACCATGTTTGCCCTGGTGGGGGCGCTGGCGTTGCTGTTCATCCTTATCACCATGGACAGTGAGTACCTGTGGCTCCACCCACTGTGTGTACCTCTGAGTACCTGTACTATGGAGTACAGCTGCAGTACTATGTAGTATGATGTGCAGTATTATGTAGTGCCATTGCAGTATTATGTAGTAGAGCTCCAGTAGTATGTAGTACAAATGCAATATCATGTCATACATCTGCAGTATTATGTAGTACAACTGTATTTTTTTTTTGGGGGGGGGGGGCTATTTTATCATTATTATTATTATGCTCTACTACTATTATAGTTTTTTTGTTAGAGTTGTTATTTTTATTACTATTATTATTATTATTATTTTTGTTTTTAGTAGTACTAATATTATATTTTTTATTGTTTATTATTATTAAGATTAATAATAATACACTGACACTGCTCTACAATTGTTTTGAAAGTATCTTCTTCAGACCTTAAATGTGTTAAATACTTTAATCAGATAAATCAGAAAACAAAAGACTTTAGTGCTGGTTAGTTCAAGTTTTTATTAACTCATCTGGATGAAGTTGCGATGAGCTCTTCTCGTTGTGCTTTGTCTGTCGCCGGCGTTGGCGTCCGTTGTCGGCGTCTTCCACAATTCACTAAAATCACTTCTCCTCCCTCAATTCTCAACGGATTTCAATTCTGATTTATTCATTAGATAGATCTAAGCATTAGGCACAAAACGTATCACTTTGTTTGTGAAAATTTGCCTTTGTAAATAATTTGTTTACAACTTTGTTTATTTTTCCAGTCTGTCACTAAAATCGCTTCTCCTCCCTCAATTCTTAAAGGATTCAATTCTGATTTTATCATCTATTGAATGCCTCCCTTTTGTTGATAGCAAGACATCACAGTTGTGAGGTCCAGATGAGCACAGGGTGTCACAACCTGTCCCCCAGTGCTCGTTAAATTCACCTGACCCCACGTTGCTGATCTGCAATATTTACGCAGTGAAGCTTGCAGTTACCGGTGCGGGACCATTCAGCTTTGTCACCTCCATAACCCGGACACTCTTCCCATTTCCCTTGTCTCCATAACCTGGACATTTTTCATCACCACTGACTCTGGCTGATCTACCCCAGGTTTTGTTTTCTGTCTATGTTGTGTTTTTGCTTCTGTTTTCATTAAATCTGTTCTCCCTTCAGTCCTTTTCTTCACCTCACCCCTTCTTGACATAAGGCCATTGGCTCTATCTAATATATATATGATGGTATGATGATGATTTTCCACATATACGTTTGTTTACATACATGTATACAATGGATTAGGTAAAGGTAAAGTACTTTATTTGTCATTATATACTGTACAACGAAATTTGTCCTCTGCATTTAACCCATCCTTTAATGCCATTAGGGCACCTGTAAGGAGCAGTGGGCACCCACGGTGGTGCCCAGGGACCCATCTCCTGCTGTAGAACCAGGCTAATGATTTTTTATTTGATTTGAATGATTTATTTCCAACATGTGCAAAGTGTAACAATAATCCATACAACAACAATAATAATAATAATAACAATGACATGTCCGAAAAGGAGTAGGATGAAGCATAAACTTATTTAATCCTACCCCTTCTTCACTTCCCCAATAACCTAAATTCATCTTATAGCAATATAGTGCATAGTACAAAAAAATTATGAGAATAATAAAAATAATAACAATAACAATATCAATAATAAATAACTGAAGTACTAAACATATACATATATACAAAAAACAAAAACAAATGAGCAGAGAGGAATGTCGGTAACAAATAGTTTTGTTATTTTTTTCCTTTTTCTTTGTTTGCCTGTTTTCCTTTCTTCTTCCCTTCCTTCTTCTTCTTTTCCCTTTCTTTTTTCTTCCCTTTTTTTCTTTCCTTTTTCTAATTTGTCTGCATTTTGTTCTTATTTATTTATTTTTAATTTTATTTTTCTATTCATTCACTTATTTTATTCATTTATTTATTTTTATATATCTTTTAACTCAACAGAGGGGGAGTCAACATTGCTTGAGCTCATGCATATTCCAGTCTTGCAGACATATACTATACTATTTAATGCATGTGTGTGACCATCATCGGTCCTCCCTGAAAGCTGAGCAGACATCCCCCATTAGAACTCTCCCTTACAAACCAGTGAGTGCAGTGCTGCACCTCAGTGATGTGCGGAGGAAACAAAGACTGGACAGGACGGACAGGACAAACGGGGACAGAAACCAACAGGCGGTGCTATTGTAATTAAAGACTGTAAGGTGATGTGTTATTCCCAACCACCAACTGTCCATCAATAAAAACAAATAAATAAGTAGATCGCAAAAAGAGGAGAAAACCAAACCAGCACAAAAGGAGAGAGAAAAAAAAAATCATTGAACAATCCGCACCGAGCACCACAACCATGGATGTCCTGATAGTACAAAATATAATGCAATGTAATAGAATAGGCCAGAAGAGGACACCAGTGCAGAAGAAAATGAGTTTAGGGTAGAGATTGTGGAGAGATTCTCAGCACATTCTGGCGACTCGGTAGTAGCTGGCGAGACCCAATCAAACATGCAAGTGTGAAGGACCCCGAAGCCCAGAACAACAATCACGACAAGGCAGGGCCAAGCCAACAGGGGCCCCCCACCCCGGGCCGCAGGAGCCACAGGACACCCCTCCCAGAGAGCCACCGGGGCCACTGTGAATGACACAAACCTGGAGAAAAAGAGGGAGCAGCTACAGACCCCCCCCCCAGTGCACCATGACCGACCCAGGTGGCCCGGGGCACGGCGACCCACCCGCCACCCCAGCCAGATGACATCAGAGCCCGGACCCAACGCAAGTCCAGAGGGAAAAAATGGACAGTGTGTTGGGGCCCGGCATCATATTGTGCAGACAGTGTTTTGAAGTAGATCTAAGACCCATGTTACTTTGGAATAAAACCTATTCTCTTGTTCATTCTATAAGAATTTCACATTTTGACTTCAGACTTAGCCTAGAAACTTGAGCCAACCAGCATTTAAGTCTTGAGTTTTCTTTATCACTAACACACACGTGGGAACATTTCATTAGTTTATTCTAGAGGCATGTTCCTCGCAGACCAGTGTTATTATTATTAACCTGTTTATCCATAGACCTTCTCTGTCCTTTTGTAGTTTCTCTTCCTTCACCACTTTTCCTGCTCCTCCTGCTAAAGATCATCCAGCTGTGACCCTCATCCTGGTGCTTGTGGGTAAATTTTGCATCCTGGGCAGCTCTGGGGCCATGTACAACTACACCAGTGAACTCTATCCCACCGGCATCAGGAACACAGCGATGTCGTCCTGTGCCATGTTCTCCCGTTTGGGCTCAGCGCTGTCACCGTACTTGCTGCTGCTGGGTAAGACGGTCTAAAAAAATCAATAATTAAAAATAAATAAAATACAGTCTGATATTAATATTTACAGCTGAGGCCAAAATGACCCCCCTAATATGAAAGATTATTCCCGGTTTTTCACAGTTCTTTTTTAACAGAGGGAATTTTTCCACATATTTGTGAACAGAAAACTTTTCATTCAAAGACCCAAAGTATTTATATTTACACAAAAACATAATTTTTGAAAAAAAAAACACTCAAATAATCAGTTTTATTTAGATTTAGATTAACCAATTAACCTATCAGTGCATGTTTTTGGATGGTAGGAGGAAACCGGAGTACCTGGAGAAAACCCATGCAGACACAGGGAGAACACATTTCATCTCCTCTTTCAGCCCTTGGTATTTCTCAAGCTTCTCGTGTTATTTCTTCCTGATGTTGCTATCACTGGCGACTGCTACATCTATCACCACCCCTGTCTTCTATGTTGATCCACCACCACTATGTCAGGCTGATTGGCCATCACCATCTTATCGGTCTGGATCTGGAAGTCCCACAGGATCTTTGCCTGTTTGTTCTCTGTCACCTTTGGGGGGGGTCTCCCATTTTGACCCTGGGACCTCTGTACAGATGTTCCTGTACTCTATGCCCGTTACCTGGTTGTGCTGTTCCGTGTATGCCTTGCCTGCCACCATCTTACACCCTGCTATGATTTATTGGATTGTCTCACGGGTTTCTCTACACATCCTACACCTTGGGAATTGTCTGCATGGTAAGGAGCTTCCTTGTCTTGATATTATCGGCTTGTATCTCTTCCAGTGGCCAGGATATTATCCCAGCAGGGTATCTGATCACTGGCAGGACATAGGTGTTAATGGCCTGGATCTTATTTTTGCCATTCAGCTGACTTTTCAAGATCTGCCTTACCCTGTGTAGATATGGTGGTAGCTAACCTTAGAGCTGCCTCCTCATGGTACTCATGGAATCCCCAGGTATTTCGAACTGTTCTGCACATCTATGATGTTCCTTTCAAGTAGATGATCCCCTTCAATTGTGATCACCTTTCCTCTTCTAGATATCTTCCGGCCACATTTATCTGGTCCGAATGACATCCCAATGTCTTTGCTGTAGATCTAAGTGAGATGGAACAGGGAGTCAAAGTCACAGTCATTCTCGGCATACAGCTTGATGTCAACCATGTGTAGTGATGGTTGTATCACTTCGGAAATGCAACCCAAAGCCAGCTGGCTGAGGGGGTTTAGGCCTATGCAGAACAGCAGGGGGGACAGAGCATGTCCTTGATATATGCCACATCTGATTCTCACCTGTGTAATTGGTTTTGATTTGGCCTCCAGATTCATGTTCCATAGCCCCATTGAGTTCTGGATCAACTCTCTCTGTGTCCTGTTGATGTTCTACAACTTTAGGCACTCCAGTGTCTATGTGTGTGGCATTGAGTGTCTTTCATGTTGTCAATATATTGATATGACTCCAGCAGATACCAGGAACGCCATCAGAGATCTATGTCCAAAAATGTGCAATGCTAAGAACAGCTAAGATCCTGCACAGAACCCTCAGGCTCCCAGGGCTCTGGTAGAGGAAAACATGAAAGCAGTATTGCAGTCACCTCTAATATATCTAGCTCTCAACCAAATTGTTTTTTGTTTATTTGTTTAGCTGTCTGCTTTTAAGCAACTTCACCCAAAATTCATTGGAGTAATTTCTATGATATTTTCATCAAAGGTGTGAGGTGGTCAAGAATAGATCACATTAAATTTGGTGAATATAGGTCAAAGGTCAAGGTCACCAAAAATTTATTTTCCTAATGATCAAAGATAGGTGAAATCAGGAATTCCCTTTTCATTCCTGTATATTCAGTTTAGCATATAGCTTCCTTTTTTCTAACACTGTTGATGTGCATTGACATCAGAACTTTGAAGGACAAGTTTGAAGACTCTTAAGTCAAAGGTCACAATAGTCAAAATCAAAATTTGGATATACCCTTTGAACTATTCATCTTACAGACTTCCAATGAGCACCAATATACTAATCTTTCAATTCTGCATCTTGTGTATATAGATTTTGACCTATTGTTGACCCAAGAGGTCAGGGGTCACTGGGTCAATAACTAAAAAACTCAAATTGACTATAACAGAAAATCCAGGGGAGATAGAGACTTAGTTACTATCATTGACAGATAGGAAACGTGGCATGGTTTTCAAAATGGCATCATGACCTTTGACCTTGAGTGACCTTGAAAGGTCAAACCCATGGTGTTACGTTTTGAGACAGATGTCCATTAAGAGCTAAAATGTTTACAAGGCAGCAGGGTTTGTTTTGTCTGGTTATTACTAACATTGTGTTTGGGTTCTAGCGGTGCTTGACCCTGTGGTACCATGGGTGGTGGTGGGTTCACTGTCTCTGCTCAGCGTTGTTTTCTGCATTTTACTGCCTGAGACGTTCAGGAAACCGATGCCTGACCACATCCGACAGATGGGCGGAGTCAATAGGTCAGTATGAAATGAGGCGTTCACTGTCCCTGAACATGAATATTCGTCTGAACTGTTACAGAACTTTTATACAATAATCAAACCAAAGACATTCATATGTGCGGTCAAAGGTCAGGACGTGTGTCTGTTCCTTTTACTTCTGAAACATTGAATTTAATTTTGTTTCTGTCATTTTTCTGATCTGATCACGTCGAACTCTGAGGGTTCGGTTCATATCCAAGAAATAAAAATTAATAAATAAATACCCCCCCCCCCCCCGATGTTTCTGACAAAAAAAACTAAGAATTGAAACCTTGGTGTTATGGAAAAGTTGTTCTTATTCTTGTCTTTTTTTAATTATTTCAGTTTTTCCTAGTTCTAATGCAGTTCAGGTTCCACTGCTCTGGTTCTGATCCATATGTGGTTACATTAGTCTGATCAGATCAGAGTGGTAGAATCTGATCCGGATCGGATTCCATCACTCTTTTCTGTGTTTTACTTTTTAAAGGACATTTATTAGTTTTTTCCCTTTTTTAAATGCTTAGTTTTTGTTTAGCTTTGGTACACACAACACACAATACAGTTTCAGTTAGTTATCTTTTTAATCACATTTTGTCAGTTTTCAATAATAATAATAATAATAATAATAATAATAATAATAATAATAATAATAATTTTGGTTCTTCTTCAACATTTGTGTTTTAACCAAAACACTGCTAGAAAATCATTCATTCATATATTTTTTTCTGTCTTTTTTCCATAAATGTTTTACACTTAAAACTACTAAACTGTTCTGGTCTGCTTTCCAGGTTCCAGTTCCAGTGGCCATGGTGCTTTGCTCCTGGAAAGGATTATGGGAAATGCATCAAAGAACAAACCATTGAACCTAACATCATCTGCATAACTCGACTATAAGAAGGAACTGAAACTGAGAATGCGGGTTTTATTGCATTGGATTTGACTTTTCTTTTTCAACAACTTTCATCAGGGCCTGCTGGTTTGTGTGTGTTGATCCAGCTTGACCACTGCTTCAACTTCAGGGATAGAGAATGACGGTGGTTGGTGGTCAGCAGCTACTTCAGCCTTCATTGCAGGTGTATGGTCATCCCTTTCAAACTATGTATACAAGTTAAAGTCATTTTGGAAAGATGTGCCAGACAGGGACACCCTACCACATGTGCTAGGGCTTGGAGTTGGAGAAGTGCTCCTCAACCGTCAGCCTGAAGCAGCGCTTGGCCCTTTTGATGCCCCTCCTCAGGTCAGCCCTGGCTGTACTGTAGGCTTGGTGTGGGCCTTCAGCAGGACACGAACATCCCTGTTCATCCAGGGCTTCTGATTTGGGGTACATGGTGACTTTCGTGTAATAGGCCCCTGATTCATACTAATCGTCATCATCATGACGGCGGCCTTCTACAGGTGTGCGGTGGAAGGCACACTAACCTACTCCATCACCACCTGGTATGGGAGCTGCTCTGCTGCGGACAGAAAGGCACTGCAGAGGGTGGTAAGATCTGCACAAGGGGTCCTGGGCAGCAGCCTCCCCTCCATGGAGGACCTTTACATCAGCAGGTGCAGGAGCAGGACGGCCTGTATCATGAAGGACTCCTCCCACCCCGCCCACGGACTGTTTGAACCCCTCCCCTCCGGTAAGAGGCTGCGGAGCATCAAAGCGAGGACCACCAGACTGAAATGCAGCTTCTTCCCGGAGGCAGTCAGGGTGATTAACTCCCTGCACCACTGACACAACTGTTTTTATCAGCTGTCTTGTTCTGCACATGTTGTTCTTTTTTTATGCTGTTTTTAATCCTGCACTGAAGTTGTTTTAATTGTTCTTAGTGGAATCCCTGGATTCTTTTATATGTTTAAATTATTATATATTAGGTCGCACACTGCTGGTCCTGTGTACAAATTTAATTTTCATGTATTCATGCAAATGACAATAAACCAAACCTTGAACCTTGAACTATACCTACCAACATTTGAGTAGCATCATCCAGGGCTGTTTTCAGGAGACATAAATGAGCAAATGTTAATGAGCAAGAAGGACCCTGGTTTGAATCCCACACCAGACCTTTCTGTGTGGAGTTTGCATGTCCTCCCCGTGTCTGTGTGGGTTTTCGCCGGGCACTCCGGTTTCCTCCCACCATCCAAACACATGCACTGATTGGTTAATTGGTTAATCTAAAATTGTCCATAGGTGTGAATGTGAGAGTGATTGTTTGTCTATATATGTTCAGCCCTGAGATGAACTGGCGTCTCATACAGGGTGTACCCCGCCTTCGCCCATTGTAGCTGGATTTGACCCCCGCGACCCTAGTGAGGATAAAGCGGGTTCGGATAATTTCATTTTTTCAATGAATGGCATGTATTGTTAAATTCACATTAACTTTATTATTGTTAATGTTAAATTCACATGAATCTTTTTTAATTCATTCTCACTTTAATCAGATATATACGTGCATGCATGCACATGCACAGATACAGAGCGAGGGAAATATCCTCTGGTTGGATTTAACTTGACTGAGAATCTTCAAACATATTTGTGCATCTTTCATTCAGTAGGTCAGGACAGACCGCTGCTTGTGTGAAAGTCAAACCTATTGCTCATTTACATCAGGGGTTTTCAAATAGTGGGGCGGAGCCTGCCCTGGGGAAGGGGGGGGGGGCAACTTCAGGGAGGCACAACATGAGAAAAAATACACCTGAATAAACCACAAAAAATGCATGAACATAGTTGGCTAACTACAGAAACCACACCTCCAGTGATGCATCAAGTACAAACATAATTTCTAGTTTTGTTTTTTTTTTCCAAAAGAACTCTTTTCATTTTTGAAATGTATGGAGAATAGAATGCAGGTTAATAGAGGAGTTGTGAAAGCACAGAGCTCTTTCTTTTTAAAAAATATGGCAGCTGTGGCTCAGTTGGAAGAGCAGATTGTCCAATGACTGAAGGGTTGGCAGTTTGTGTCCCAGCTGTGGCTGTCCACATGTTGAAATGCCCTTGGGCAAAACACTGATCCCTCAGTTAGTCTCCCAGTAGGTCTGTCAGAACCTTAGAAACCTACTGGTGTGTCTGTGAATGTGAGGCTAATGTAAAGCGCTTCAAGCACCTCGAAAGTAGAAAAAAATGATTGAAGTGCAGACCATTTCAAAATTATTTAATTTAAATTTTCTATGGAAGATCTGCTGAAGTTTATCCATTACCTTTCTGCATGACAATGTACCATACCAACATGTTTTGTACATTTGAAAAGAAATTATGGAATGTATTATATATATATATATATATATATATATATATATATATATATATATATATATATATATATATATATATATATATATATATATATATATATATATATATACATATATATATATGTGACCCACCACCACGAAACCAGGCATAAGTGTCTGGAAATCAAAATTGAGTTATCTGTGTAGATTGGTAGAGTGGAAACTAAGGTTTAAGATGGTGAAAAAATGATGTTTCTATCACAAGTAGAACCAAAGTTATGGTCATTTTAATATCCACAGTTGGACCTATTTTGCAATTTGCATATTTTTAGATATTGTCCGTTAAAGTTTTGGACTGTTTTGGGGTAGGAAGTCCTTAGCAACGCATAATAATTCGTATCCGATTGACAAAAAATATTCACAGATGTTAAAGGACACTCTGATGGACATGTCACAGAAGTTTTATATATTATAATAATAGGACAGAAGTGTGACGTATTATAATCATTTGGCTTACACCATTGGACAGAACATTCAATATAAGCTTTTACCTCGTACCAAACACTTGGGTGTTTACCCACGGAACGGAGATCGTTTTGTTCGGCGAAAAGAGGTGGAAGTCGTCTTTGTCTTTGCTCAGCAATACCTGAACTTTTGTCACCGCTTAAATAATTGACTCAATAAACACCTTTATTGATTGGATTTCAATGTAATGACCACAGGAAGTGAACATAGAGGTGTTAAGGTACCGTTTTTTGATAAGGTGTAAACACAAATAAGAAATCGCCTTCCAGCCTAAATTTGGCTGTAGCTCTGAACGGCTCAGCGCAACTTATGCCTGGTTTCGTGGTGGCGGGTCACATATACACATATACATATATATATATATATATATATATATATATATATATATATATATATATATATATATATATATATATATATATATATATATAAAATAAAATATCTTTTAAAAAAAAAGTTCCAGGTGCAGTTTAAATTTTTATGTATGTTATTGATTGATTTTTTTTTTAAATTCTATTTAATTCATTTTATTTTTCATTGTAATTGTTTTTAGAATTTAACTTATTATTATTTTTAAATTATTATTATTTGTTTCGTTTTTCAGTTCTGACCTAGTTCTGGGAGATAGACATCTGAGTCAAATTTCAGCCAAATTGGTGTTCGTATGTCAGAAATACAGACATTCAAATCCAAAATGGCAGCCTTGACCATTATAAGGTTTTTTGTTTCTCTCCATGTGTACTGATTTTCATAGCTCTAACATCACTTGGGTGTGAGAGGGCCTAATACAATATATTTAACTAGTCAAGGGGCGCTGTAGACACATTTCTTTCGTGACTTTTCTGAAACTATATATATATATACACTCGCAATTTTTCACACTTCTGAATTGTGCGCAAAAATGTAGTTTTCGTGCATGTTCAGGAGGTCAAATTTGAGCTCAAAGGGATGCATCCTTTGCGTTCACAGCAGACTCAATAGGCCTTGCACTGGACGTGGTCCTAAATACAGATACCAGTCCTGACACATGAGACAGAGCAAACAAGACAGGGATGAAACAACAGCAATTACAACAATACACACAGTCATAGGGTCACCATCTCACAATCCCACAATTTCAAAGGCTATTGAAGGGAAGTCTAAACAGGTGTGTTTTCACAGAGGTTTTAAACACTGACAGACCTCAGTTCCTGTGATAGAGTATTCCACAGACATGGGGCATAGACACAGGAGATCCTGTCCCCTTTCATGGGAAGCCGTGCACGTGGGACCATGATCAGTTGTCCCTGGGATGCAGATGTCAGTGGTCGTAAAGGGACATATGGACTTGACATGTCCACTATATATATGCATGTCAAAAACAACCCAGACAACTGTCAGTGGTCAGACCCACCGGCAGGGGGCGGAGCTTAGTCCGCTCTGTCTTATCCTTCCGCCGTAGACCGTAGAAGAAGAGAGGAGTCTGCGCAGTACACTCCGCCTACTTTGTCTGGACTGTTGTTCGAGGCAGACCTAACGGACCCGGTTCTGCTGGGGTTGGATCCCGTTCTGCTGGAGACCCGGGTGAAAGTGTTTGTGTTTGAAGCGGAAGAAGGGGCGCGCGGACCAGTGGAGGAACTGGGGGAGTACCGGGCAGCGGTCTTCCGTTCCAGAGGCAGCTGCGGACCTGACTGAGGTAGGAACAGCCACGGATCGATACTGTCCATTTATTGATCAGACTATCGAAGGAGGGGCGCGTGGAGGGAGACGGGTGAGGCGCGCGAGGCCAATGTAGGTAATTGTGTCTGTGGACCGAACCGAACCTGATTAAGACTAACGGAGCAGGAGGCTGAGGGTCCGGCCCGCGGCAGGCCGCAGAGGACGACGGGAGAGCGGGGACAGGAGGACCCAAGGACCGAGGCGGGGCATGGTCCGACCCGGTCTGGCAGGAGGACAACTACAGTTTTGTCAACTAAACCAGTTTAAACAAAAATAAAGAGGAGAAGAAAAAGTAGAAAACAGAAAATATAAGGAGCATGTCCGAAAATGAACAAGAAAGAACTATCAGTGTTTCCTCTAGTATTTGTTCTGCAGCAGGGACAGACATAAACAAATCACACTTCACTGCAGATTTTATTTCTAGAACTGATTTATTAGACTTTTAACAACAAAATGGTATAATGAAAATAATTCAAACTAAATGTTAATAATAATAATAATAATACAAATGTAAATAAATATCTCAGTGGTAAAGTTTGCACCCAGCCTGAGAGCACCAGATGTTTCTCGGGTTTTTGTAGAAAAGCTCTAAGGTTCTTTGAACAAAACCTTCCAGGCCTGGACTATGGATACTGAGCAGCATCCAGAAGATTCCTATAGGACAGAGTAACATAAATATTGTCATGTAGCTATATTATGTAAAGTAATAAGGGAAAACAGTTCAACACTCACCATTGTTTGTTAATAAAATCTGCTGTTTTTTTTTTTAACACATTTATGTTCCCAGCCTGTGTTTGACCTTTCACCTCTTCTTCCATCACATTAACGTTAGATACTTTACACTTGCGTCTATTTACAAATGTGAACATAACTTATTAGAATCTATGACTTAGTAAAAGGTTAATGATACGTGTCTAGGCTCATCCTCATCAATGGATGATGATGATTTTTTCCAGAAATACTTCCATAAACTCATCTGCAGTTAGCATTAGCTCATATAGATATTAGCTTAATGCTATATTATAAATTAGCTTATTGACACCGTACACAATTAAATTAAGCTGTTATGTCACGTAACGTTAGCTGGCTGTCAATATTTGGTGAATATCTATTTAACTTTTAAAAATGGTTAGTTATCTCAAACTACAGTAATAAGTCGACCTTTTTTTTGCCTGAATCTCAAAGACACTCCTCGTCCGCCTGTCTGATCTGCCACTTCCAAGATGCGCTGTCACAAAGAGTATTCAATTCAAGAAATGTATTTGTTGTTTGGGCTATTTTTGTTTTCGACGCAGTGACGTATTTGCAACAAGCGAATTAGTAGCGGAAACATTGACTATAGAAAATGTACAAGAAAAAAATTAAATACTATTGAAAATGTTAATTAAAACTATAGAAATTGTACAAAAAATACTAATGAAAATTAGAAATTGTACAAGAAAACTAGAAGAGAGAATGTAGCCTCTGCCAAGGCAAACCTAAGCCCCCCCTTATGACTGAAATGAGCATGAGATATCACTTTCACTTCTCCAAGAGCTGGTCTTGCCAGAATAACCAAATGAAAGACACACATGTGCCCCCCCCCCACTGCTCACCAAAATGTTATCATTTATTCCTTGTGTCAGTATGAATATTTACTGAAAGTTTCAGCCAAATCCATCCACAACCTTTTGAGTTATCTTTCACACAGGCAAACAATGCTTGTGAAAACATTACTCCACCATTCCTTGGCGGAGTAAAAAAAAACAAAACAATAGAAAATGTACAAGGTATAATAAAATCTACAAAAGAACGCTGGCTCCGCAAAGCCAGATCACCCCCCCCCCCCCCTTCTATTTATTAAAGCAGCGGTCTGCCCTGACCAACCCAATGAAACACACACATACCCTCCACTGATCACCACCAAACTTTTATCATTTGTTCTTTGTGTGATTATCAATATTTTCTGGAAGTTTCAGCCAAATCCATCCATAACGTTTTGCATTATCTTGCACACAGTCAAACAAACAGATAAATGTTGGCAGAAACATAACTCCGCCGAGTAATAATAAAAACTATAGAACCCCCATTGGAGGGGGTTGTCACCCAGACACCCACCACCAAACCCCAGACCAAGGCTCCTCCTCTCCTCATACTGCGATGAAGTGGATTGACCTTTGACTTCCATCTCTGTTTGTGTCCAGATGTCCACCCTTACCATGGAAGCCACCAACATCCTGCCCATCCTCAGGAAGAAACTGGCCTTTCTATCAGGTACGGACCAGAACCCACATCCAACTGGGTCCAAATGGATCCACATTCCTTCACAAAAAGATATGAATGACCTGAAAACAAAAACAATAAATATGTGCAAATTTAACAAAATATATATCAACTGTACGTTTACACATATATATATTTGATTGATTGAACATGGATGTTTTACACATATGTCTTTGGAAGACTGGTTTTGTCCCCTGTCTGACAGTTTTTTTGTTTGTCAGTTATTTTAGTTTTTTACCCGTGGCAGACTGTTTATTTTATTCATTTATTTTTTTTTTACCCGTGGCAGACTGTTTATTTTATTTTTTTATTTTTTTTACCCGTGGCAGACTGTTTTGTCCCTTGACTGACTGTTTTTTTCATCTGCTGTGTGTTTGTTCAGGAGGGAAGGATCGGCGCAGTGGTCTGATCCTGACCATCCCTCTGAGTTCAGACCAGACCAGTATGGAGGAGCTCAGCGCCTCCTTGGACTACCTACTCAGCATCCCCAGGTGAGTGTACCGCTGGAGTTCACACCACCTCCACACTCTAGGGCTGAACCATTTCAAGAAAAATATTGAATCAAAAAAGTTTCTGGCAGGTACTACAATTCTGATTTAATTGATGAATTTCTTCAAATCAAGTTAATAAATGATAGATATTGGGTCAATATTTTTTTTGCTGTGTCCATATTTGCCTTTTGCATAGTCCTTGTTCTTTTTTCCCTTATATGATTTATTGAGAAGTGAAGGAAAAACAGGAAAAAGAGGGGGGGTTGAAAGAGGATAAAAAATTAATGGGAAAACAAAAAAGAAAAAGGAGGGTGGGGTAAAAAAAACAAACCCATAGTGTCCCTTTGTTCACATTTATTAGTTTAACTGTCACTATATTTTCAAATTGTAATTAAATTACATTTTCTTTTAATTTGGCAAAAAAAAATCTGATTTGTCTCCAAATATCAGCTTTGAAATATCTGCTTAGGCCTAAGACTGTGAAAAAATCTGTATCGGTTTATCAAGAGTAAAATTGACAAAAAAACCCAAAGTTTGGAGCACTGCAAAAACTGCACCTCTGATAATCCTGAACTGGTTTTGTCTGAAATGTGAATTTTCGATCCCAAACGTTCAGTGCCTCCACGCTCTCTCACCCTGACTGATGCAACCCAGTGCCTATGTGTTCCGGCTTTATGTTTCCTTCAGGCACTGTGGGGTTTTATGGTAATTACTAGTTATAAACCCAAAAATTGTAGACGAACACCACCCCATGATTTATTTTTCCACTGGAGGATTGGGAACATTTTCAGCCACCAGATGAACATAACCTTTGACCTTTACAATATGGTGGAGAATGATGACAGACAAAATTACACCAAAAAAATTAAAAATAAAGGAAAATGGTGTAAAGAAAAGAAAATGAAAATAATCAGTCTCACGCACCCCCCCCCCCCCACTCCCATATATCAGCCATACAATATATTTTGCCAATATTTCCCTTTTTTCGGGTGTCACTTTGGTTTTGTTGCCGACTTGATCCTTTATACTCAGTTTTACATGTAGCTTCTTTGTGCTCTCACTGTTGATGTGCATTGACATCAGAACCTTGAATGACAAATTTGAAGACTCCAGGTCAAAGGTCACAATAAAGGTCAAAATCAATTTTTAGATATAACCTTTGAACTATTGATCTTACTGACTTCCAATTAGCACCAAATCCTCATTCAATTCTGCGTCTTATGTGTATGGCTTTTGACCTATTGTTGATCCAAGAGGTCAGGGGTCACTGGGTCAGTACCTAAAAAAAAAAAAAAACTAAAATGGACCATAACAGAAAAACTAATGGAGATAGAGACTAATGCTAAATCCCATTTCACCCCTTACCCCTTCCCCTCCGTTTTGCGCTTCCACATGTAGGGGTAGGGTTGTCTCAATTCACATTAAGGCAGAGGGGTAGGGGGAAGGGGAAGGGCTTTATACCTCTTGAAACAGAGATTTTCCAGAGGCAGACTCCAAACGGAGGGGTACAAGAAATTTCCCAGAATACAATGTGAATCTTTTTTTTTTATATGGCGGTATCGACAAAAAAGGTACACAAAAGTAGTATTTTCGCTGTAATTAACTGTTTTTAAGTTGTGATGACTGTTGTATAAAATATGACATTGGCACAATGTGTAATGGTCATTTTCTCCATAAAACGCACATGAAAAAAAATCACTTTTTATGTAAATGTGGCGTAATCGGTCGATACATAGCACTTCTCCAATTCGACACAAATATTAGTAAAAATATCTAAATATCCCAAGGGAACGCGACAACTACAGCTGCAGACATGTTTGTATACTTCTGGTTACAGCTATTGTTTTTGGTTACATAACAACTGGCGGAGCGAACTGGTGACGTAGGTGTTGCCACTTGACCTGCATCTGACTTTTGACCTGTGTCTGAGCTGTTAAAGACACAAATCCCATTTTTTCAAATTTGAACCAGGCCACTTTAATACAAAATCTGATATGCGTCTGATATTTTTCAATGCAACTTGAGTCTCAATGACCGTGTCACATTTTCCAACTTTTCCAGTTCGTCCTGTGATTGACCCAGAGGTACAATCTTTAGAGTTTACAACTAGGTTAATTATTTTTTTTTAATTCCCATACGCACATAAACATGCCATTATCCACAGTTTGACCTTTGGCTTTTAGCACTGCAGTGTTTTCAGTCATCAGGCTGTAGATGCTAAGTTTAGTCTGTCCATAGCTGTAAAAGGAGTTTCTTCTACTGTGAGGTAACTTGGGCCCAAAACTAGATGGTGAACTAACTATGTGCAGGTCCAGAGAGGTGGGGCCAGTGGCTATAGGTGAATGGTTGGTAGTATAAACATATCCTTCACATTTCTGATCTTTTCCAAATGCCTTCACACTCAGTCATGTTGAGCTTCTCTCTATATGAACTTCTTGATTTCACTGTCACCTTATGCATTTAAAAAAAAAATTGAAATCTTGATTTATATGGCTCTTTCCTACATGTCAATGTTATGCTGTTGCCCATAGCAACTGCTAGTGTCTTAGCCTTCCAGATATGTCACATACTATAACGTATTTCCTCATTGGTCTTTACATCGGAGCGTCTTCCGCAGGTGGGTCACTTCAGAGATGAATTCTGTTCACACTCAATATTATTAAAAGTCGCATTTGATGTGTGATATAAACGAGCACACAAAATCAGATTTCACGAAAAAATCTAAATTGTGTATTAAGACAAACCCAAATTCTCACATTTTGAGAGGCAGATGTTCATTAAGAGAACAAATGTTTGTAACAGAGCTTGGTTTGTTCTTCTTTTTCTTGTTTTTTTTTTTTTTTTTTTCGTCACCTGTCAGTAAATCATATCGGGGGGGAAACAGCCTATCAGTCAATGCAAAAGACTGATATTGATACAAGAAAAACACTGCAATATCAGTCTGATATAACAATCTATTAATAATGTGAACACAAGCTCCGCCCACTGTGAATCCCAGTGTGACGTTGTTTTCTGTATCTGTCAGTGAAAAGTGCAAAGCTCGAGGTTTCACTGTCATCGTGGATGGAAGAAAATCCCAGTGGAACATCGTTAAGACTGTGGTCCTGATGCTGCAGGTACACACACACACACACACACACACACACATATACACATACACATATATACATATACACATATGTATAGGGCAGGACACTAAACTGAAGTATACCACCAAGGTTGTGTAGTAGAGGTTCAAGGACATGACCCAGTCCAAGTCCTGAGCTAAACCATATAGAAAGTGTGTGGAGCAACTTTCATAGCAGAGTGATGGTAGGAGATCATCCAAACAGACTCAACTGGAGACTTTGGTCCAGGAAGAGTGGACCAGAACCCCACAGGAGACACAAGACAGACTGTGGACACAAAGAGAAACCATTAACTTAAAAAAAAAAAGTTGTGACACAATCAAACATTCTATCTTACTCAATACACTTCAACTAAATGGTATTAGGAGGGTTGCTGGTGAATGGTTAAAAAGTTATTTATCTGAAAGGGTACAAAATGTAAGAATGGTGAATGAAAGAATGGTGTCTTGGCATTTCATGTGGTGTCCTCCAAGGGTCCGTCTTGGGACCACAACTATTCAATATGTATATTAATGATATATTTAATGTGTCTCAGTGCCTGAAATGTATACTTTTTGCAAATGAAACAAATATATTTTATAGTAGAAGTATAATAGTATAATAAAAATGATCTTGTAACCACGGTAAATGAGGAATTAAATAAACAAAAAAAGTGGGTGGATAGTAATAAATTCTCATTTAAATAAGACCAAGGCAATGGTGTTCGGTAAACCTTAATATCAACGTAGAGATACAAAAAACAATTGATGGAGTCCACATTGAAACTGTGAATGAAATCTAATTCTTAGGTGTTATAATAGATAGTAAACTGTCATGGAGAGCCCATGTCAGACACATTAAAACAAAAATATCCAAAAGCCTTTCGATAATTAATGATGTCAAATTATATCCTGTTGTAAGTGCACTCCGTACTTTATACTGACTCCCGTATTTCACATATTGCATTGAAGTGTGGGGAAATGGTTACAAATGCACCGTTAATTCATTAGTCATTTTATAGGAACGAGTAATATGGATCATACATAAGGTTGGATTTCTAGATCACACACACACACACACACACAACTGCTGCCACACCTACTCTGCAATTTTGGATTCAGTATCTTGCCCTAGGACACTTCCACATCCAGGCAGTCAGAGCCAAGATTCGAATTGTTGATCCTTCAATTACTAGAGGACCCACTTTACCACTGGGTAGGAAGGATTTGCAGAATTCCGGCAGGTTTCCTGGGGTCAATAAAATAAAACGTGTTTCTTCCCAAAACAGTATTTGTTCCAAGTGAGTGACTTGTTTGCGTAGCAGTGCTGTTGCAGAAGAAAAACTCAGACCTCGTAATTGCTTGGAGTTACTTTCTCTCAATAGCGATCAATGTGCGTTGTCATTGCTAACAGCTGTGCGCCTTAGCAAACTACTTTCATTAGTTGTTCGCTATGTACAGGCAGCCATGGCTCAGTTGGTTGAGCGAGTCATCCATTAACTTAACCAGAGCGGGTGGTTTGAGTCCCGCTCTGTCCTAGTCGGTCCATTGTGTCCTTGGGCAAGACACTTCACCCTCCTTGCCTCCAGTGTCACTCACACTGGTGTATGAATGTTTGGTGGTGGTCAGAGAGACCGTAGGCACGAAATAGCTGCCATGCTTCTGTCAGTCTGCCTTAGGGCAGCTGTGGTGATGCATGTAGTTTACCATCACCAGAGGGCGCATGTGAGAGCGAATGAATAATGGGTCACTAATGTGAAGCTCTTTGAGTGGCCAAAAAAACGCGATATAAATCCAATGCATTTTTATTCTAACTTAGCCACAGCTGCTCACTGATGATGATGATGATGATGAAGGCTCTGTGTTTCAGAATGTCATCCCAGCTGAAGTGTCTCTGGTGTGTGTGGTCAAACCTGATGAATTCTGGGATAAAAAAGTCACTCACTTCTGTTTCTGGAAGGAGAAGGACCGACTGGGCTTCGAGGTGAGTGGACATGAGCTTGAGTTAGACTACAATGGACTGGGTCAGACTACAGTGGAACGGGTTGGACTCGCACTGTTCATCAGACACAGGACTTCAGCCTGGTGATTTTAGAACCACAGTGCATTCACTGACATCTGTAACCAGACTGAATTGGGTCCCATGCATGTCAGGGTCTCTGCAGATACTTAAAAAGGCTTATTTACAATATGTGGTTTCTAAGATCTTAAAAAAAACCCATTATATTTCACTATTTTTTAAGTATGGTATTAAATTTCACATGGGAGCAGTGTTAATTTCGTCAGATGAGATTAAATATGTTCGTCAACTACCTTTTTTCCCATGACAAAGACAGGATGATGACGAGACAACACAGCTGTTCTAAAAACACTGCAGATAACCGTGCCAATGTGCATGCATGTTGACGAATAGAAACAATGAAAATGCCAGAGCACTGTGAGCTGGAAGTTCAACTTTTAGAACAGTACGGTGCTCGTCAATGTTACAATTCTCTTACTGACCAATCAAAAGCAAGCAGGAGGCGGGACAACCACAGTCAACAACCACCGAAAAGAATGGCGGCGTATTTGGAACAGCTTGAGCGGTTGATCTTAGCGGTTTCACATAACCCCATTATTTTCAACCTGTCTAAGGAGGAGCTTTAAAGAAATGGGAAATGCATACTGTACATGGTATGCTGCTAGTCGGGCAACGTAGGTTCCTGTGTGAATGTTCACCACAATGGTCCCAAACATAAGTGCAATGCCAGCTTTGTCTTCAGTGTCTCCGGGTCCCAGCACAAGTACTTCCATCCACTACACTAAAGGCTTCTGCAGATGATGTGCTTTGAATGTAACATAGTGTGTTTTTTTTTTTTACTGTACGCATTTGTTATGCTGTAATGGTCTTATTTTGTTATACTCCAAGGTCTTAAAATGATCTTAAAAATCATTGTATTTGCTTGGCAGAAATGTGCAGGGACCCTGGTATGTGGATAAAGGTCAGACCTGGACCACTTTGACCTGGGATCTGCATCCAGACCATGAACTGAAACAAAACAGGGTTGAAGGCGGAACTGTGTGTGTGTTTGTGTATGTTTTGTGTCACCTGATACGAAACGTCTCTAATAACCTTCAGCATTGATGTCTGAGAAACACTGGAACCTGAGATGCCATTGGTGTGTGTGTGTGCGTGTGTGTGTGTGTGTGTGTGTGTGTGTGTGTGTGTGTGTGTGTGTGTGTGTGTGTGTGTGTGTGTTCAGCAGATGGTTTCACTAACAGATCAGTCCCTCTGACCCAGTTTCCTGCTGCCATGTTGGATTCTGGGTTGTTGCCGTGGTTACAGAGACATTTGGAGCTTTTTGTTACTGTATTTTACAGTAACGGGGAGTCGAGATCTGAGGGTGGGTTTATTTGAGGTGAGGCCAATGCAACAGATCAATACAGGGGAAAAAAAAAACAAACTAAATGTTTACCCCATATATGCATCTGTCATTATTCCAGTGAATATTGGGGGCTTGGGTTAAAAGTCATATTAGATGTTTGGTTTTAAATGAACAATAATGAGTCTGTGTTCACATTTAGAAACGCTCTAGGACAATGGTGACGAGAACTGCGGTGTGCTCAGACTCCTGTAACATCAGACGCTGGAGTTAAGTCTGGTGACTTTAAAAGCACAATGCGTTCACTGACTCATCAGACACATGAGTTCATGGAAGCTGCTATTGATTTGAAAGAAGCCAACATCATCATAATAATGATAATACTCATCCAGTCAATAGGAAAATATTCATGGAAACAAACACCCATTCTATTCTTTCAGTGTGTGAGAAAGAAGCTTTAGGTAGAAAAATTAAACTGAGTAGAAAGTGATTTTACTCTCAGAAACGGTCAATGTTGACACGGTCTTTCCATGTCCGTTCACACAAATTCCCAAAACTTCCCCAGTGACACCTGTTCAATTTGCCAGATTTTTAATCCATTATTACCTTATAATGTGAAATGAAAGAATATAAAGTTTGTGCCTTGGAGCTCTATTAGTTTCCCAGGTATGGTCCTTCAAATTTTGAGTGCAATGCCTACTTCTGGGATATGGGAATTGCGCAGTCGATTCTGGACCATATTTGGAGGCCTTCACCTTTAGTTTTATAGTAGGTATAGATCTGTAAATGTTTATATGTATTTGGGCCCTATCTATTAGAATCTGCACTGAAAAATAGCATAGGTAAAAAATGTTTTAGAGATATTAACCCTTTAAAAGTGCATTTTTTAAGCTCATCTGGACGAAGTCGCGATGAGCTATTTCCATTGCGCTTCATCCGTCCCTCTGCGTCGTCCACAATTCACTAAAATCGCTTCTCCTCCCTCAATTCTCAACAGATTTCAATTCTGATCAATTCATTAGATAGATCTAAGCATTAGGTACAAAACATTGCTTTTTGTCAAAATTTGCCTTTGTAAACAATTTGTTTACAACTTTGTTTATTTTTTCCCAGTCTGTCACTAAACTCGCTTCTCCCTCAATGGATTTAAATACTGATTTTATCATCTATCAAATCAGTCGCTTTTGTTGATAGCAAGACATCATAACTGTGAGGTCCAGATGAGCACAGAGCCATTGGCACTATGTTTTTAATGATTCAATACTTTGTCACTTTTTTTTTTTTTTTTTAACATTTTGGGAGTCCATATCTTGGAAATGTTTTGGTTGGTGGAGTTTCAACTGATTTATCATCACATTTGGGAACTCCACCATGTATTTTGTGAGTTTCAAGGTGCTTAGTCCTTTGGTGGGGGTACAAGAGGACTCCTATTATGGCTCATTCTGGACCCCCTCCTTCAGGCTACTAGTTGGCCATGTGGGTACATGATGATGGGAATGACCTTTGACCTCATCAGCGGTAACCTTTCATTAACATTTGGGGCCAATAAAAAAATTTAATTTCCAACTCCTTCACTATGAACTATGCCTTTGCATATGGTACTATTTTGGATATTTTCTAATAAATCCTATCTCTGGAAAGTAGATCAACTGTTGTTTTAACTGCCCCGTCATGTTTCTGGTCATAAAAACAGACCACTATAATTAAATTGATCAATTGAAACATTGAAATGTGATATTAACACCCAATACCACCCAGTTATAGTGACATAACAACGGATTAATCATTTTCCAGCTGTTGCACAGTGACATTCGTACAATAACTGACAGCTTTACCTGTATCTGACCCCAAACTCTTGAAACTATGGAGGACGAAAAGTGCCAAAAGTAAATTAATAAATGCATCATTAAATAATTAAATATATCATTAATTAATTGAAATTGGAATTATTTAATAACACCTAAATGTATTATTATTTCATTAAAATACCAATTCATTTGAGGTAAAACAAAAACATATATTTAATTATTTCCTGGTCCTTGTGTAGCAGTGGATCATAAGTTTATATTATTTGTCAACCTTGTCTATCAAAGTCTATGGGTGGATCTTAACTCCTGATTGGTGTATTTAAATCAAGTTTAAATCAAAATCCAGTGGGGGGAAAAAGAAGAAATCTTGGGGAGAACCACATTGAAGGAGAGATCCACTCCCATATACTGACAGGCCATAGATGAACGTCCATTTGTAGATGTAGGGGGGCAGAAACTCACCCTCACTCACCTCCCCACTCACAGGTGAGGGTGAGTGAGGAGGTCTGAGATCATCACAGGTGAGTCACTGCAGAATAATTTGTTTATTCATTTAATTTTTGCACTTTTAGTCCTCCATATGCTCCAACTACTTGAGTTGGATTATTTCAGTTCCAGTTGAAATGCATCTTTCATAGAGGAAAGGGAACGATTAAAGCAAGGCAATAATCTCAAGAAAAACATTCAAGGAACAGTGGAGTTTTGCTGGTGTTATTTGTTTGTATGACTTTTATTATGTTATAGATGGATTTGGCTGAAACTTTCAGGAACTATTGATACTGACACAAGGAGCAAATTAAATTTTAGTGGTGATTGGTGTGTGTGTGTGTGTGTGTGTGGGGGGGGGTGGCTGTATGGGGCAGATCTCCCTTGGCAGAGTCTGCATCTAAGTGCCTTTCTAGTTAATTTCTACTTTTGTTAATCTGTTGTAATAATCTGTATAGTAATAATGGTGATAATAATAATGATGATAACAGTAATAAATAATAAATCCCCTTCCATCTACTTCCTGTCAGGTAATCCTTGTTTCAGCCAATAAACTGACCCGTTACATCGAACCATGTCAGCTGACAGACGATTTTGGCGGCAGTTTGGACTACGACCACAGCGACTGGCTCAGCAAAAGATTGGTCTGTGCATGGCTTCACTGTGATACCATGGTAACCAGCAGGATGAGTGTTTAAACTGTGCTTTTGTTTCAGGTTTTTGAGAAATTCACCAAAGAGTCGACATCGCTGTTAGATGAGCTGTCAATCATCAACGAGACGGAAAAGAGCAGCGGAGTGGACAAAGACAAGTACAGGACACAAACACGCAGATCTGATTGAGCTCTGATCCACATGTGTTCCACATCTGATCCAGATAGGTTCCAGATCTAATCGACATCTGATCTAAATTTGATCAAGATCTGATCCACATGTGTTCCAGATCTGATCCAGGTGTGCACCAGATGCATCTCAGATCTGATCCAGATGTGTTCCAGATTTGATCCACATGTGTTCCAACTCTGATCCAGATCTCATCCTTATTTTAATCCAGATGTATTCCACATCTGTGTGCACCATACCTGATCCACATATTCCCCAGAACTGAGCCACATGTGGATCAGATCTAATCCACATGTGTTTCAGATCTGATCCAGGTGTGCACCAGATGCATCTCGGATCTGGTCCAGATGTGTTTAAGATCTGATCCACGTATGTTCCAGATTTGATCTACATGTCTTCTAACTGGACTGTTGCCAGATAGTATTTCATAATATCATTTGAACCGCTCTGTTTTCAAAGGAGGGGCCTTATCTAAAATCCTTGCATGTGATTAGATTAAAAATCTGTCCGCCTCTTGACTGACGCGCTGCTTCAGCCACTCAGGTTGAAGTCAAGCTGCTTAACTGGCCAAAATAGTTTTCATGAGGTATAAACACATCAACAGAAGGGGTTTAAACTTACCATGTATATGTGACGTTTATTTATAACCTCGTCTACGATGCCCACCAAGTTCTTCTGGTGAACTTTGCAGGAAAGTATGGTTCTCCATTTATCCTTCAGCCATGATTTGGGGCTACAGAACACTAGCTGCTAACATCTGTTGCAGATGTGGGTGTCATTTCTTCCTCCCAGTTCCATTACTGTCAGCCCAAGTTTACCAGCCTCTGTGACTTGGTCCTCTACCAACACAACCAGGGGGGGGTACCCCAATAATCATGGGCTTCTGCACTTGTACTATTTCTTTATCCACCAGTGGAGCCATCTGATAGATCAAAGTCTGGCCAAACCCAGTTGGAAGAAGAGTGAAAACATCATTTCCATTAACAAACGCTTCCAAAGTCGTCCTCTGTTCATCTTTTAAGGAATGATCATGCGGTAGACTAGACAAAACAGTGGAAATAGCAGAGTCGATATGGACACTCGAATACCGAACGCACGCAGCCATTGTTGTGTATCTGAAAAGACTACATTCCCGTCGCTTCTGCATAACGTCACACCAGCCACCACCCTTCCAGGTAGTCCCACCCTGCGATACTGATTGGCTCCTTCGTTTGGAAATACATTTGATCCCTGTGCTCTTCAGATGGTTGTGTAAACATAGCTTAACACGGCCAGATGACGTAAGTCAGGTTACATGTGGTCCAGATCTGAACCAGTTCTAATCCTCATGTGTACCAGATCTGAACCAGTTCTAATCCTCATGTGTACCAGATCTGATCCAGTTCTAATCCACATGTGTTCTCTGCAGGTCAGACTGTTCTCTGTTGCCATCCTTCGACCCAGAGACGGTTCTTCAGACTGGTACGTTTTCTACATGTTGACTTTATTCTCTTTATTCATTGTTTATTTAAATGCCTAAATAAAAAACAAGGAAAAACATGTGCTCTAATGTTCCACACGTTTAGTTTATTCTGTCTTCAGGGTTGTTCCATGTCAAAGCATCCAGACAAAGAAATGCGTCGCTTGCAAATTTCGATTGGCAATTGTCTTGTTGACCCCACCCATGACATATTTCTGGTTGGGTAAAAATATTGAGAGGAGGGAAAATTTTTGCACATCTGCACTCTGTCCCAACTTACATGCTCGATATTAAAACTTTATTCACCACAAGATTATTTTTGACTTATCAGTTTTATGGTTCTATGCCCTCAGTTCCTAATACTATACTCCTTTAATTTGTATTTGAGCTCATCTTTATGACAGACATACGACACCATATGTTTGTATCTTGGTAGGAATGAGAAATAATATTTATTTTTGTTTGGCCCATTTGTCATTTTTTAAAAAAAAAAAAAAGCAATTTTGAAGGACACAGTTTACCATTGGTCACATCCTTCAATTTTATTTTATTACCATAGATTTCTACAATTGTTAACATTGTCACAAAAAATTGGAATGGTGTTCAGCCTAGTTTCTTTACTGCAACTTTTAAATTATGTTTCATACTTGGAGCTGACATTGATGCAAATTCAACATTGCACAACATCAATTGTCAAAGTCAGCACATTTACAGAATTTATTCCCTTGGAAACCACTAAATAAAACACAAAATAACTCCAGGGCAATTCTTTAAACAAAATCACATTTTTATTTGAGAATTTAAGATGGTACAAGAGACACTACAATAGAAATTCTTAGTATAATGTAGATATCAGAATTTTTATTATATATGTCAGACCCGTAAATAAACATCAGCTCTAATGTTCCACATACTTAGTTTATTCTGTTTTCCACGATAATGGTGAACATCAACTCTTTATATATAACTAATTAACTAGCAAATATATCTAATAAATAAATAGAAAAAATTAAAGAAACAAATATGTGTGGCTCAGTCGTGTTTGCAATGATGCATTCAGGGTGCGTCAGACATTAGAGTATCAGTGAGTCTGCTCCAAAAACTGAAGAATGAAAAAGCCCAGTCAGCCTTTAGTGCCCAGAGACTGGTGTCTAGTTGTCTAGTGTTGTTGTTGTTGACCAGAGTCTTTGTTTTTGGTGTCACTCGGCTCCATCCTCCAGCAGTAACACAAACTACACAAACACACACTGTTCTTGTAGGTCAGTCTGTAACCTGTGTGTGTGTGTGTGTGTGTGTGTGTGTGTGTGTGTGTGTAGGTCATGAGTTACTCTCTGAGCTTCAGCAACGTCGGTTCAACGGCTCTGAGGGAGGAGGACAAGGAGGTGAGAAAGTACTGGTACTGTTTACATCTACTATAGTACTGGTACAGTTTAGTGGTACTCTTTATATCTATACATGCCTTTCCACTATTGGACCTTCTGGGCCATTTTACAGGAACGTCTCAGTATGTGCGTATTTCCACTGACCGGGCCATTCTGATAGGGCTGCCTATCTGAACTTTTGCAAGAACCAACGGAGTTCTGCTCAAGGGTGGGTACTCGAGAGTGGCCCAGTAGTCGCTGCTCAGAAGCCGGGCAGATTGGTTGTCCAAAATTAGATTGCGACAAACAACTCAAAGAGTAGTTGCTGGAGGAAGTTTACCCCATGAGAAGCAGAATTTCTCGCTTTTCCAGCTCTCCGTTTCGTTCATCTCCGTAGAATTCTTCTTTGAGAGCAACTCTTCTTTCCATCTCTGATAACATTACTGTGTAAAGCAACAACACAAACGCAACAAACATCCCAACTTCGTCCATGTCTAGTCTTGTTGAGATTTCCTCCTCTGCTGCTGCTTTGTTTTGCCAATTTTTGTTAGTGATGTTGCCATAGCAACTAATGCAATATGATGACGTCATCGCAAGGTTCTCACAGGGCCAAAAGTGTATGGAGACGCAACGCCTGAGAGGACTGAGCTAACTTATGACCTGGTCAAATGTACGTCCACCCAAAAAGTCCTGGACGTTCCAATAGTGGAAGCACACCTACAGTCTCACATTTTCAGATGGAAATGTCCATTCAGAGCAAAAATGTCTGCGTGGGGCAGTTGCTTTATTTTAGCGTTTTTGTTGGTGACATTACCATAGCAACTAATGTAATAGAAGTCATCAAAAGGTTCCTATAGGGTCATTTCTGTATGGAGACACACACTTGAGAGGACCGGGCTAACTCATGACCCAGTCAGAAGTAGCTCCCCCCAAGTCCCATTTACACCTATATTAATAGTACCATTTACACCTATAGTACTGGTACTTTTTGCTCATACTGTTTAGACCTGTATTACTGGTACTGTTCCTATCTGTTCACCTCTGACCTTTAAACTCCAGGGCCGGCCTGGTGTCCCATGGAGGAGGAGCTTCTGGCTCAGCCTCAGGTCATGAAGCTTCTGGACTCACTGCGGGAACAGTACACCCGCTACCAGGAAGTGTGCCGACAACGAAACAAACGCACCCAACTGGACGAGATCCATGCCAAGGTCATGCAGGTAAGATGACAGGTCGGGGGGTTAAGGTCAAAGGTTGGGGTTTGACTTTTCAATGTCAAGGGACATACTCCCATTTTGGAGCATATTCTCTGCCTATCACCACTCTGTTTGGAGTTGTGACCATTTTAAATCATGTGACCTTTCAAAATCACTCATGGTCAAAGGTCATGGTGTCATTTTGAAACTCTTGCCATGTTTCCTATCTGTCAATGACCGTAACTAAGTTTCTATCTCTGTTTTTTTCTGTTCTAGAACATTTTAATTTTTTAGGTATTGACTCAGTGACCCCTGACCTCTTGGGTCAACAATAAGTCAAAATCTATACACACAAGATGCAGAATTGAAAGACCAGCTTTTTGGTGCTCGTTGAAAGTCTGTAAGGTGAAGAGTTTAAAAGTTGTATCCAGAATTAGTTTTCATATTTGTCCTTCAAGGTTCTGATGTCAATGCACATTAACAGCAAGAAGAAAAATAGCAAACTGAGTCTACATGGATGAAAAGGAAATTCCTGGTTTGCCCTATCTCTGATCATTGTAAAACTATGTTTTTGGTAACCTTTACCTTTGACCTACATTCGCCAAAATTTAACAGGATCTATTCTGGACCACCTCATACCTTTAATGGAAATTTCATGGAATTTGGCCCAATAGTTTTTGGGTAAAGTTGCTGAAAAACAAACTGTATATTTGTTCATATTTATTAGTTTAACGGTCACTATTTATATTTTCTAATTGCAATAAAAGAAGATTTTGTGACATTGTTTTCATTTGAGTTGGGTCTAAACATTGACATAGGCCTGTATTCTGATTGCGTAAAATATCAGTATCGACCCCAAAACTCCATGTGAGCAGATTCACTAAACATGATGTAAACCATCTCCAATTCAGCGTTAATCCTGACCTTTGACCCTGGCCCTGCAGATACCCCTCACCACACACACACACACACACACACACACACGGATGGATTGTGTCTGCAACTGCAGGGGCTGATGGGTAATGCTGCGGTCTTGGAGATGAGCCCAGGATCACTATAGTAACTGAAATTTGTGTGTGTGTGTGTGTGTGGGGGGGGGGTTGTGGGTAGGGGGTAGGGTGGCCTAGATGTGGATCAGCTGTGTGTGTCTCTGTTTGGGTTATGACCTGATAAAGGCAATGAGCATGTGCAGATGTTTGGAACGAAGCTCTACTGGCGAAGTCAGCTTTTGCTGAAGACTACGACGCACGCTTTAGAAAGAATGGGTTAAGAAAGCAGGGAAAAAAACAGGGTAACATTTTTTTTAAAAAGAAATGAAAAGCATCAATGGATAAACACTTTTGAAAACAAATGAGATGGTTAAAAAACCCAAATGAAATTGGATTTTTTTTAAAGAAATTAAATCAGTCAAAAAAAAATGAAAGAAATGAATTTGATAGAACAAAGGACAGAGTCAAAAATATAAGGAAACAAAGATTAATAAAATAATGGGGGCAAAAAATAAAAGTTGGATCAAAAAATTAAATGAAATTGCAGTATTTTCTGCACTATAAGGCGCACTGTCAATGAATGGTTGATTTTAGATTGGTTTTCATATACAGTATAAGATGCACTGAACTATAAGGCACATTAAGTGAAACAAAACAGTCTAAGTCAGTCAGTCAAACATTATTAAACACCTTCAGAATAAGTCTCACCTTCGTTCAAATGTTAATGAGTGTATTCACAATAACTGTCAACACTGTTGAGTTGGTTCTGTTATAAGTAAGGGATAATGTATTGCCCATGCGTTACTATCAGAAAAATATTTCCCGACGGGCCTGAACAGCACCCTGATGCCGAAGACAGAGGGGTATTGTTCCACCCCGAAAGGAAATATTTTTCGATAATCAAGCGTGGGCAATACATTATCCCGCTTATTCTACGGGTTATTAGAGCTTATTACTGTTACTACTCTAACAGACTGGATAATGTCCATTCAAAGTGAATGGGAGCTGTCGTAACAGTCTAGAGGGCTGTAGAATAACACGTATTATTCATACTGCGACATACTATTGCGACAGCTCCCATTCACTTTGACGTTTCCAGCATTCTGCGATTTTTTTCCGATAACCGCCCGCTGCACCATTAGCACCCGCTGCCAATGGTAGCGAGTTTTGTCACTTCAGATTCACAGTACCATATCACTCCACAGGTAGTTCGGCCACTTTAAAAGTAAATATTCACTATGTTGTAATGGCTATTTTATCCAATCGGTTAGAGTGGTAGCAGTAATAAGCTGCAATAACCCATAGAATAATCGGGATAATTTATTGCCCACACGTTACTATCAGAAATATATTTCCAGACAAAACAAATCCAATACAATACACTGACTTTTCAGTACAGTGCTTATAGACAGGGCTCTACAGTGCGCCCATTTCACTCGCATTTGCAGCAAATATTTCATCATGCGAACGAGGAAAACAAAACAGTCGCACATGTGCGAGTGCTTCTTGCAGCACACAATAAGGCACACTAGGGTTGTCAAAATTTTTTATTTTAGATACTAAATCGATATTGACCCTTGTTATCTAATTAGATACTAAGTTGCTGGAAAATCGATTTTTGTTTTTATGGCGTCGCCGCTTTTTTTGTAGCGGGTAAAGTTAAGAATTGTAAACAGGCATCAACGCGGTCAGCTCTGGCACAGCCGTAATGCCGGCGTGTAAGTTAAAGTCTCTTTTTTTCTCCAGCTGCCTCTGACAGCACACGGGATGACGCCAGTGCGACCACAGACTACACTATTTCTATAGGTCTGTGATTGCGACCATCCGATGCAACTTTGCTTTTAAAGGCCTCGATATAGTCGAATGCCTACGCGCGCGGGCGGCAGCCAGGCGGTAGCGCATAGTATCACGTTACCACCACGGAGGCCACCGTGAACATGTCAGCCTATCATTTTTGACGTGCGCGCTGCTAGTCCCGTATGGCAAGCCAAAGTGTTCACATAGCCACGCGTTGTCCTTATTATATCACGCGTTACAGAACGCGTTCTAGCACGCGCACTGGCGCGCTATCACGCGTTATAGGACGCGCTCTGGTACGCGCACTGGCGCGCTATCACGCGTTATAGGACGCGCTCTGGTACGCGCGCTGGTGCGCGCAATGGCACGCGTTCCATAACGCGTGCTGAACGCGTGCTACATGGTAATGATCTTCTCCGCCAATTAATTTGTAGTGCTTCCAGCCAATCACTGGCCAACACAACGAGTCCAGAATAGCTGAGCACTGATCTGACCTTCACAAACGAAGTGCATTCACTCAATGTTTAATTTTTGCTAAATATTTTTGACTTTTCCTTCATCAATCTACTTTATTTAACTTGTTCAACTTTAGTGTCTATTCTTACGGGTTTGTTTATTGTATTTTAATTCTTATTTTGTTGTGCTAATCTAACACATGAGCTGGCTGTAGGTTTAGTTTAAAAATTCAGACAAATTCAAGTGTTTTTTAACTGTTACTGAGAATTTTCTTCATGGAACTGATGTACAGGTGTCGAAAAGCAAGTGATTAAGAAAAAGAAAAAGCCCAAACTAAAACTACTGGAACCAAATTACAACACTAGTTATTTATTCCTTTTTTTTTTTTTTTTTTTTTTTTACTTCATTTTGGGTTTGGTGGGTTTTTGTTTTTTGTTCTTTTTTCCACGTTATTTCTTATTTTGTGAATATATATTAGTTTCTTTTGTTTATTTTTCTGTTTTTTTTAATTGTATTATTTTTCTTTAATTGTGTTTTGTTAGTGTCTTACTTTGTTCATGTTGCATATTATTTTGTTGGTTTATTATTCATTTTTGTTCATTTTACTGATCACTTTGACTGTTTTTTGTTCATTGTGTTGCTTATTTTCTCTTATTTTATTTTTTACTGTGTCTCAGTCTCAGGAGTTAAAGGGTTAATCATTCTAAAATGGATCTAATAACAAGGCAGCCAATACAACGTTCTAAAATGTATCAAAGGACAAAGCATCCCATAATACAAAGTTATGTTATGATCTGCTCTAAATTAACACAAATGACAGCAGTCATTCAAGAATGTTGGTATCTGTGCGTAAGTACTGCACTGTAAATAAATAAACATTTAAAACTAAAACCTACTTGTGCCCCTATTTTTTTGTGTGCTCCTAAATTTTTTAACTTAGGGGCACGTGTGCTCCTGGAAAAAAAAGTTAGTGTAGAGCCCTGCTTATAGACACAGCATACTATTATGGTATGTACAGTATTCTGCTCCTGCTTGTGTGTGGAGCTGTGAGCTTGGCAGATCAATAACCGTTTCCCAAGTAGAGCTGGACACCAAAACTTGGTTCCACACTTGACTTGACTCGACGTAAAACTTTAAATATCTCTAAAGATACAGAATGTGTCTCAGTTACCGTCCTTGCTTGAGCACATTTACATGTTTACACATACATTGAAATGAAAATAAATAGGTTTCTAGCTTAATGCTAAATTGAATGGAGAAAATCCATAGACACGCTAACAATTAGCATTTTCTGGTTAACTAATGAATTCTATTGTCTTTTTATCCCACATGAGAGACGTTCACATGAGAGACGTCTCTGCTGTTAATTCTCACAATATCTGAACATAAAATACTTTACCTGCTTTTAACAACATAATATCACTAAATGCAACCAGAATTAATCCATACATAAGGCTCACTGGATTAGCACAGCTCTCGCTCTCCTGTTAGACTCTAATAACAAATGACAGCGTCTTCACCCCGATGGTGTTCATATTATAGCGGCAGATTTTAACCAGGCAAACCTGAGAACAGTTCTCTCAGCATGTAAATTTTCCGACCAGAGGGAAAAATACTCTTGGCCACGTTTACTCCAATATAAAACATGCATACAGTGCCATTCTCCTCCCTCACTTGGCCCAGTCAGACCATCTCTCCTTGCTGCTCCCTCCTGCATACACCCCCCCTCAATAGGAGAACAAAGCCAACCACAAAGACTGGACTGTTTTTAAAAACTGAGTGGAATGTATTTGAAAACCAAGATCTGGCAACACATACAGAGACTGTACTACATTACATTAAGTACTGTATTGATAATGTCACTGTGGACAAATGCATCCGGGTCTTCCTCAACCAAAAACCATGGATGAACAACCAAATCCATATGTTCCTCAAGGCCCGTGACACTGCCTTCAGGTCACGAGACAGTGGACTGTATAATTATGATCATGCCAAACTGAGGAGAGGCATTAAGGATGCAAAGAGGGCCTACAAGACTAAGATGGAAGACCAGCTCTCAGCAAAAAATCCTCAGCAGGTGTGGCAAGGCATCCAGACCATCACCAACTTCAGGGGCTGTGATTTCACACCTGGGACTACAAGTGCATAACTGGCAGAGGAGGTCAACTGTGTCTTTGCATGTTTCAATTCACCACAGCTGGACACAAGTACACTACCTCAGTCCCCAACAGCCTCCAGCACACCACTCTTGTGTTCAAGAGGGGTGTGGAGGCAGGTAAAGTGTGGTGGCCCTCCAGGCATATAGTGTACTGGGGAAAATCCTGAGTTTTATTTTAACAGCAGCAGTTGATGTCATATTTCAGATGAGCTTGTTGGATGGTGGTTGTGGTCTTTTTCTGGTCCCACACTGACTCCTGGTCACGGTTTGTATTGAACTGTAGTGGTTTGTGTTTTAGGTGGTCACATGGCTTCAGGGTCCAGGTTCAGAGCTGCTAAAAACCCAACAGGCCATCGGAGACTCCATGCGAACGGCTCAAGCTCTGCAGCAGAAACACGAGGAGATCGAGAGTCAGCACAGCGTAAGAACTTGAATGCACAACTATTATCATGTGACCAGTGTCCAATCAGCTTCCTGACAGTGGGACCACATCAGGGAGAGTGAAATGCCCAGATACCAGTTGGCCGATAACAGTGTGGGGTTGGTGGTTTGGTCAATGTGCTGTTTTTTTGTTTTGTTTTTTGTTTTTCTGGGGGGTTTTTTTGTTTTGTTTTTTTGCTGATATGATTTACTGACAGGTGAAGGAAAGAAAAAAAGAAGGAAAAATAGGAAAAAAAAATAAGAGAGAAAAGAAAATGGAGGATAAAACAAAAAAGAGAAAAGGAAAAAAGAAGAGATGGGGAGAAAACAAAAACGGAGAGAAACACTAGGATCAATTTTTAAAAAAAAAGAAAATGGGAGGAGGAAAAAACAAAGAGAGAAAAGAGGCAGGAAACAAATGGAAATAAAATGAAAGGAAAAAGGGGAGAAAATGAATGAAAAAGACAAGATAGAAAAACAAGGGGAGAAAGAGGGGGAAGAATGAAAAAGAGAAAATGGGGTAGAAAAAAGGGACTAAATAAAGAAAAAAGAATTAAAAAAAAAAAAAGGAAAACCAGAGTGACTAAAGGGGGGGGGGGGGGGTGGAGACAACAAAGGACAAAATAGGTAAAAAAAAAAAAAAAAAAAAAAAAGAGAGAAAATCGAGGGAGACAACAAAAAAGTAGATTAAATAAAGAGGGAGAAAAGGTAAAAAGAAATGAAGGGGGAAAAAAGAACATAGAAAAAATAAAAGGGGGAGAACAAAAAGGAAAAATGAGAAAAGGTGGGTGGTAACAAAGGAGAAGAAAGCAAAGAACAGAAAAAAATTAATGGTAAAACCATCAGGTGTTCCTTTGTTCATATTTATACTTTAACTCTCATTATTTCATATTTTCTAATTGTAATTAAAGAACATTTTTGACATTTGTTTTCATTTGACAGAAAAAAAAATACATATCAGTTCCAAATATTGCCTTAGAAATCTCACTTTAAGTCTATATCGGTCATGGGTTCAGGCTGAGTGTGTCACTGCACGGAGGGTCACTAAATTTATACACACACACACACACCTCTGAACTGTGTTTGATGCAGGAGTGGTTTGCTGTTTACGTGGAGTTGAACCAGCAGATCGCTGCCTTGCTCAGTGCTGGTGAGGAGGAGGAAGTGTCCGAGCTGAAATCTCTGCAGCAGCAGCTCAGCGATGTGTGTTATCGACAGGCCGCTCAGCTGGAGAGTCGACAGAACGTCCTGCAGGCGGCACACAGCTTCCACTCCACCACACAGGAGGTAATCAATACAGGCGATCAGTATACAGGTGATTAATACAGGAGATAATCAATACAGGTTATCAGTATACAGGTGATTATCACAGGTGGTAATCAATACAGGCGATCAGTATACAGGTGATTAATAGAGGAGGTAATCAATACAGGTGATCACTACAGGAATTGATCAATACAGGTGGTGACAGGTATTCAGTACAGGTAATCAATAGTCTTTAAATCTGCATTAGCTCTGGTTTAGACCAGTACTGTTCTTCATCCAGTCACACAACAGTTTGTACATTACTGTGTGTGTGTGTGTGTGTGTGTGTGTGTGTGTGTCTGTGTGTGTGTGTGTGTGTGTGTGTGAACATGTGTAAGAGAGAGAGCCAGTGAGGGTGTGTGTGTATAAGAGAGAGAGTGTAAGAGTGTGTATGTGTGTATGTGTGAGAGAGAGAGAGAGAGGATGTGTGAGGGAGAGTGTGTGTGTGTGTGTGTGTAAGAGAGAGAGTGTAAGAGTGTGTGTGTGTGTGTGTCTGTGTGTGTAAGAGAGAGAGAGAGGAGGGTTTGGGGGGGGAGGTTATGTTTTTGCCGGCGTTTATCCATTTGTCTGTGTTCAAGATAACTCGAAAACTTATGGACTGATTTTGATGAAATTTTCAGGGTATATTGGTGGTGATCCGGGGGGTGGGGGTGTCTAACTTGGCGGAGGTCTGTGCAATCAGAGTGCTTTTCTAGTTATTTTAATACATCACCAACAATAGTATATAGTAAATAGTCATTGTAATTAGTATAGTTTATTTCACCAGTTGCCAATAGTGAAGTTACAAACACTAGCAATCAGAGTGGGAAGTCCCATGTGATTCTAAAACAAGCAGTTTCTCTCAAACCAAAAGGACAGGAGGTGGATCCTTATATCTGCCAGATGAGGCGGGAACCTGACTTACATCCTTCTGTCTATGAAAAGTGAAGACAATAATTATTTGAGATTAAATACATACTACAATATGTACATATGGACAAAAATAAATAGATAAATGTAGGTAAAATATGTAAAAAATACTTTTCATTCGTATGAATATTAATACTATTGCCCACGAAGTTGGAAGAGGGTCACTATACAAAATGGGGTTACCAATCTGTGACATACAAGTGGTTTTCAGAATATGATTATTTTTTCTTGATAGTTTTATACCTAAAGGTTCTTGTGTGGAGGGTGCTAAAACAAGCATATTCGAGATAGTTTATCTTTTACGGGTCTCAGCAGGCCACTCCAAAATAGACGCGTTGCACGTGTAACCAGGACACCAAAAAATTAGAAATATAAGGCTTCCCTGTAAAAGGAATCAGCAAAAATTGTTGTTGCAGGATACACCAAGGAGCAGCACTATTTTAAGAGTGAAAATATTTAATTCTGTTGATGCTGATGCAATGAAACTTCCTAAAATGATATTATTACCGGAGATAGAATCTACTGAGACTATCACCATGAATCTGGAAATCACCTGAAAATTCTGAACCATCTAAAGTATGAAGTTGTGCACTCTTTTAACAAAATATTGGGAAAAAATATAAAAAAGACATGACGTTGCAAGTGTAACATAGATGGTGTCCGCGAGAGCATTCTGACAGCTGTCAGGGTCACCCGTGGATCGTCAAAGTTGAAAAAGTTACGGGGATAAAAAGTTCCTTCAACACACCAATCAACAAATCAAAACCTCCGCTTTATTTTCCCACATTGGGCAGATTATGTTGTGAGTGTAACATTGTAGGACACAAAACTCACTCACCTGTCAACCGGCAGCTCCTCAAACCCGGAAATCCCCAACTGCCTGGCGGATGTTGATCATGTGTTACAGAAATAGTATGTCACATTATTTAACTTTTATGATCTACCCACCATGAAAAATGCAGCACCTTGTGTTTCTAACGTAACCGTAGAAATTTGGACACGAATGCAGTTCAAATAATTATGAAGCTACTGCTCTGTAATGGTCCATACAATGAGTTTGACATTTTGACAATATTTCAACCACGTGTTGTTCTCCAGGACACAGCCTCTTAAACCAGGTCATAGTCTGTTCCAAAATATTTGTGACGTCTGTTGTGAGTGTAACTGCTCTGGACACCATGTGTTACATTAGCAACGAAGATTTTGTCATACGCTATTTCAGAAAATATTTTTTACACACTGACAACAAATTCAAAATACAACTATTGAACTGTTGTATGAAATGATTTAATTACAATTATATTGGGTATCTAACTCATATTGGACAAAAGTGCACAAATGACTTGGTCATGTCACATTCAGGCACTATTTAGTGTCCAGCGATCTTAATTAATTCTCAGTCCTGAAAAAAATGTTAATGACCTATTGACTTAACTCTATGTTATGTATCAAATGACTGGTTGCTTAACATGGATAAGAAATATTTTATTCATACTGAAGCACAAGATAGAATAATGAGCTTATATTTAAGACAACCATGCTGGTAACCCCTTTTTGTATAGTGACCCAAGAACATTCCTTTTCCTTCTCATGAAATGACTGTGTGCTTTATGTTTGACAGAGAAAGTGAATAAGTCCTTAAAACTTCATTGATGCATTGTTTGTAAACTTAGTATAAGCTCCGCCCACAACTGTGGCACCAGCGCTGCAGATGAAAACTGTAAGGTCTCTGTGAATCTGACAGGAGGAAAAACATGTGGTTTATGAACATGTACATTTGATCAGCTGGACTGACAACTACAGTACTAAATACTGCAGTACTGTATACTACAGTACATACCATATATATACTTCCTTAAACAGTGACATAAATATCCAACAGTGCATTCCAGAATACCTTTCACAGGTGTCTCTTAAAATGACAGAACCTTTTTCTGTTTTACTTACATTACAAATGTATTATAAAACATTACCTGTGTAAATTGATTCTGAGCAGATGTTTGTTAGAAACGTGTATTTTGACTTTGACATGTATGACTTTGTAAATACAGTTCTAACTTTTTCACTGACTGAATGTGAGGCATACAGTATGTTCTGAAACTAAACAAAAGACACTTTTATAGTTTTATTTGATACATAAATAATCCAGCTCACTTTTAAGGGAATGAATATGTTGAATCAGAATGCGCTTAATCGATCTGTATCATATCGTGAGATGCCATTCACGTACCCAGATGTGTGTCATATCGGCTTTGCAACTGAAATTCCCAACCCTTAAATATTCATGATTGTTTTCTAAAGACCATGTGTGTGTGTTCCAGCTGTCGCAGCAGTTGGACGGTCTACTGGGCATGCTCTGTGCAGACGTGGCTCCAGCTGACGGCGCTTCCATTCAACAGAACCTGAAACTGCTGGAGGAGAAACTGCAGAGCGTAGGTTTGTACTTTGAAAGCTTTGAACATCAACACGTCCTTAAAATGATTTCAACAGGAACATGTATGTCCTTTAACACTTTTATCATGAACACATATGTGACCCGCCACCATGAAACCAGGCATAAGTCGCGCTGAGCCGTTCAGAGCTACAGCCAAATTTAGGCTGGAAGGTGATTTCTTATTTGTGTTTACACCTTATCAAAAAACGGTACCTTAACACCTCTATGTTCACTTCCTGTGGTCATTACATTGAAATCCAATCAATAAAGGTGTTTATTGAGTCAATTATTTAAGCGGTGACAAAAGTTCAGGTATTGCTGAGCAAAGACAAAGACGACTTCCACCTCTTTTCACTGAACAAAACGATCTCCGTTCCGTGGGTAAACACCCAAGTGTTTGGTACGAGGTAAAAGCTTATATTGAATGTTCTGTCCAATGGTGTAAGCCAAATGATTATAATACGTCACACTTCTGTCCTATTATTATAATATATAAAACTTCTGTGACATGTCCATCAGAGTGTCCTTTAACATCTGTCAACAATTTGTGTCAATCAGATACAAATTATTATGCGTTGCTAAGGACTTCCTACCCCAAAACAGTCCAAAACTTTAACGGACAATATCTAAAAATATGCAAATTGCAAAATATGTCCAAATGTGGATATTAAAATGACCATAACTTTGGTTCTACTTGTGATAGAAACATCATTTTTTCACCATCTTAAACCTTAGTTTCCACTCTACCAAGCTACACACATAACTCAGTTTGGATTTACACACACTTATGCCTGGTTTCGTGGTGGTGGGTCACATGTTTTTCAAAACGTTTTAACATGAACACGAATGTCCCTTTAAAAGCTTTGATTTCATTTTTGTTCCTTTCCCTCTACTGATCCATGTTCTGATGATTCAGAACCTGTCACTAGTTATGATGTCGGTACACTTCCTGTTGGCTACTGATGTCAGTCAGATCTGGGCTGTGATTGGATGAGCTTAGTTCTCCTCCTGTGGAAGCCCCGTCCACTTCTGTAGTTAAACTGATGAGCATCCAGAACCTCAGGACTTGAACATTGAAACGAACCTGACAGAACATCCATGTTTGGTTTCAGAGGGCGGGCTGACGTCTCTGCGACAGAAGGGGGCGCTGTTGCTGGAGCAGATGTGCAGCCCCCTCCCCTGGACGCTGGAGGAGGCAGAGAGTCCTGGAGGAGGAGGAGGAGGAGGAGGAGGAGGAGGAGGAGGAGGAGGAGGAGGAGGAGGAGGAGGAGGAGAACAGCAGCAGGAGAATGTCCAGCAGATCCAGTCTGTGATGGATGAGATGCAGCTGCGCAAACAGAGGTATGACGAGGGCAGAGCTGTGGAACGAAGGTATGAAAGGGTGGGGCTGTGGAGCGGAAGAAGGAAAGAGGGCGGGAGTGGTACAAAAGAGGGTAGGGCTTTGGAGTAGAGGTAAATGTACTACCCTTATATAGCACTGTTCTATCTTCATGGTGCTCAAAGCGCTTTACATTGGCCTCACATTCACCCATTCATACACACACTCATACACCAGATTCTGCCAGACCTACTCGGAGCCTAAGGGCGAATTCTAATTCCTCCCTTAATCCTCAATCTCAAAATGCACGCTGTCACGAAATGTAAGTGCTGTCCCAATTCTAAAAACATTTCAGTTGAGGGGCAAGTTTGAGGGCTTGTATAGCTCTCAATATTGAGATTCTCCGACACCACTTTTGGGAGCAAGGGTTACCCAGAATGCAGTATTTTGTTTGTCAGAGATATGAAAATTACAAAAATCATTGTATTATCTTAGATTAGGTCCATTTTATGGATTATGTACGTCATTGTTGCATAACATGTATTTTTTTATTTTACAATCTTACAATCAAGCTAGCTATCATTTAAGTTAGCTAACGTTACAAAAATGGTAATTTTTTCGCAGTGGTAATGTAGTTGTTTTATCAAGATAACAGCCTATATAACATGCTTGTGCCAATAATGGTATAAGATGAGCGGGCTAAGGTCATCTCCCATAGCCGCAGAGTTATCTAAGAATCGTTATAGCTGGTGTTTACCTTTCATTGAGCCGTGGTATGTGGTGACAGCTGAATATGGTTGTGTTATTTATACAGATTATTTGTTTGATTTATTATATATATATATATATATATATATATATATATATATATATATATATATATATAATGTGTGTGTGAATGATTTGGTTTTGTTATTTCTTCTTTAAATGTCCATATGACTGTATGTGTATTTTTTTTTCTCTAAAACACAGAAAAAATATTAAACTATATCAGAAAATATAAAAATAAATAAAAAATACATGTGTTGTAAGCAAACACTAGAACAAAGACTATACAATAAACACACACATTCACTGGTCTGTATGGAGTGTGGAGCCCTGTAGTGGTTAAAAAGAAATATGAACTAATGCAAACAAAGTGAACACAACAACTACTGTAAGAGACAAATGTGTGTGTTTCTTCAGGTGTGAGGACATGGTGGATGTACGGAGGCTGAAGATGCTTCAGATGGTTCAACTGTTTAAATGTGAAGAGGACGCTTTACAGGTATACACACACACACACACACACACACACACACACAATATACTGGTTTCAGTGTCTCATTAGGACCAAGTTTGTAATCATCACTTGTCTGTAAAGTTGCCATTGGGTAGTGCATGTAAACACATTTTCTTTAAAAGAAGAATAAAAAATTGTTTTTTTTAAATAATAAAATTTTTATTTTTTTATTTTTATTTTTATAGTTTGCAATACTTACTATGTAAATAATGGTGCTTTTACTGATAAATTCTTGTACATTCTTGGACTGAACCTGACAGCTCCACCTCAGTTTAATTATACTTTGTACAAGGACAATAAAGACATTCTGATTGTGATTGTAATTCTAATATCGGCAAACATATGTGGGGTCACCATAGAAACCACGGGCAAACCCACATGGGACCCTGATATGCAGCCCAAATGGAACTTTTCTGAGCCCCACATGGACATGTTGGTTGGGGTGATTGATCTATTTAAAAAAAGCAAAAATAGAATTTTTCTAATTACTCGATTAAGCAAGGGATAATGTATGGCCCACGAGTTACTATCAGAAAAATATTTTTCGATAGTAACTCGTGGGCCATGCATTATCCCATTTATTCTACGGGTTATTACAGTTTATTACTGTCACTACTCTAACAGACTAGTGTTGTGAAATAGCCAATAAGATGCGGGTTAGGCGGGGCAGACAGAAGGGGGGTGCAGAGAGTTTTAGGGCGGAGAAAAGAGAGAGACGGATGTACACAGTCAGGTCGGCGACCTGAGCAGGTCTTGTCCCGTTCTTGCAAATAAATACTGAAAACAAAGCTCACTGAAACCGCTCCTTGTTTTCTAAAAACCAGCATAGAGGAGTTAACCCCAGGGTAAAATACTTACTACGGCCCTGGAGATTCTGTACGAGAGGAGGACGGTAATTTCCCCTGATTTCCTGACTACGGTCAGGATAACATCAGGATAGGTTAACACTGGATAAACTAGCAGTTACAACGAAGCAAATATCTACTTTAAAAGTGGCCGAACTACAGTGCCGTGAAAAAGTATTTGCCCCCTTCCTGATTTCTGTGTTTTTTGCATATTTATCACTCACAAAGGTTTCAGATCCTCAAACCAATTTTAATATAACACAGAGACAACCCAATGAAATACAAAATGCAGTTTTGAAATGTTGATTCCATTTATTAAGGCACAAAAAAATCAAAACCTATCTGGCCCTATGTGAAAAGGTAATTGCCCCCCTTGTTATATCACAAAGTAACTGTGACTAACCACAGTTTTGTGAAAGCTGAGTTCAATTTCACAGGCCACACCCAAACCTGATTGCCACCACCTGTGTTGAATCAAGAAATCACTTAAATTGAATCTGTTAGACAAAGTGAAGTAGACCACAAAATCTCAAGAACATGATCAACATGCCACGATCCAAAGAAATTCCAGAAGAAATGAGAAAAAAAGTGATTGAAATCTATCAGTCCAGAAAAGGTTACAAAGCCATTTCCAAGGCTGTGGGGCTCCAGCGAACCACTGTCAGAGCTATTATCCAGAAATGGAGAAAACTGGGAACAGTGGCAAACCTTCCCAGGAGTGGTCGACCATCTAAGATTTCTCCAAGAGTGCGACGACGGCTCATCCAGGAGGTTACAAAAGAACCTCGAAAAACCTCCAAGGAACTGCAGGCCTCGCTGGCCTCAGTTAAGGTCAGTGTTCATGACTCCACCATAAGAAAGACACTGGCCAAAAATGGCATCCATGGGAGAGTTCCCAGGCAAAAACCACTGCTGTCACAAAAGAACACAAAGGGTCGTCTCACATTTGCCAAAAAGCATCTTGATTATCCTCAAGACTTTTGGAAAAACATTCTGTGGACGGATGAGTCAAAAATTGAACGTTTTGGAAGGTGTGCAGCCCGTTACATCTGGCGTAAAAATGGCACAGCATTTGACATAAAGAACATGATGCCAACAGTAAAGCATGGTGGTGGCAGTGTGATGGTCTGGGGCTGCTTTGCTGCCTCAGGGCCAGGACAACTTACTGTGATAGATGGAATAATGAATTCTGATGTTTACCAGAAGATCCTGAAGGAGAACGTCCGGCCATCAGTTCATGCCCTAAAACTCAAGCGCTCTTGGATCATGCAGCAGGACAACGATCCGAAACACACCAGCAAGTCCACCTCTGAATGGCTCAAAAAAAACAAAATTAGGGTTCTGGAGTGGCCAAGTCAAAGTCCGGATTTAAATCCAATTGAGATGCTGTGGTGTGACCTTAAACGGGCAGTTCATGCCAGAAAGCCCTCCAATATGGCAGACTTGAAACAAATTTGCAAAGAAGAGTGGGCCAAAATTCCTCCACAGCGTTGTGAAAGACTCATCACCAATTATCGCAAACGTTTGATTTCAGTTATCGCTGCCAAAGGTGGCCCAACTCGCTATTAGGTTCAGGGGGCAATTACTTTTTCACATAGGGCCAGATGGGTTTTGATTTTTTTGGTGTCATTAATAAATTTAATTATTATTTCAAAACTGCATTTTGTATTTCCTTGGGTTGTCTCTGTGTTATATTAAAATTGGTTTGATGATCTGAAACCTTTGTGAGTGATAAATATGCAAAAAACACAGAAATCAGGAAGGGGGCAAATACTTTTTCACGGCACTGTACCTACGGAGTGATATGGTACAGTGAATCTGAAGTGACAAAACCCGTTGGCATGGGTAGTGGGCGTTAACGGCACAGCAGGCGGTTATCGAAAAAAATCTGCCCGCTGACGTCATTCAAAGTGAACAGGAGCTGCCGCAATGTTCTAGAGGGCCGTAGAATAATCGATGAAAATTTTGAGAGAATATTCGATAGTTGCAGCCCTACCATGTTGTCAGAGGCCCCCATGGTGTGACTGTAAACTGATCAATGACCCCATAAAGATAGGAATACAAATACACATTGTTCTTTGTTAATTACTTGTATCATTGTCTTAATTTTGTTATTTTCTTCATTGAATTATTTTTGTTCAATTTGTTTCTGTTTTTGAGTTGTGAATTCTGTTATTTTTTTTGCTTTTTATGTTCATTGTTCATTTAGGTTTTTTGTTTCAGTTTCTTGGTTTATTTTGCTTTGATAGAAGCTGTTCTTTTCAAATTACATCCTGTTAGATGTGTGCAGTGATGCGATGTGTGTAGTTGTGTATCAGTGTGTAGTTGTGTGTCCTTGTAGGCGGTTGAGTGGCTCAGTGAACTGTTGGACGCGCTGCTGAAAACACATGTACGTTTGGGCGACGACACTCAGGAAACCAGAACCATGTTGGACAAACACAGGAAATTTGTGGACGTTGCTCAGGTGAGAACGGAGACTAGAGATGGAGATCAGAGGAGGCAGAGACACAGACCAAAGACAGAGATCAGAGGGGACGGAGACACAGACCAAAGACAGAGATCAGAGGGGGCGGAGACACAGACCAAAGACAGAGATCAGAGGGGGCGGAGACACAGACCAAAGACAGAGATCAGAGGGGGCGGAGACACAGACCAAAGACAGAGATCAGAGGGGGCGGAGACACAGACCAGAGACCACAGGGGGCGGAGACACAGACCAGAGACAGAGATCAGAGGGGACGGAGACACAGACCAAAGACAGAGATCAGAGGGGGCGGAGACACAGACCAAAGACAGAGATCAGAGGGGGCGGAGACACAGACCAAAGACCGAGATCAGAGGGGGCGGAGACACAGACCAGAGACCACAGGGGGCGGAGACACAGACCAGAGACAATCATCAGAGGGGGCGGAGACACAGACCAGACACAATCATCAGAGGGGGCGGAGACACAGACCAAAGACAGAGATCAGAGGGGGCGGAGACACAGACCAGAAAGAGAGATGAGAGAGAGAGAGACAGATCAGAAGGGGATGTCTGTTTGAATTCTTCTTATGTATCATCTGTTACCTGGAAAGTAAATAACCACCCTCCTATTTCTACTCTCCCTCTGCCGGCTCTTTGTCTTCTTCTTCTACCTCCTCAGAGTACCTATGACTATGGTCGTCAGCTCCTCCAGGCCACTGTAGTTCTGTGTCAGTCTCTTCGTTGTACCACCCGTTCGTCAGGTGACACCCTCCCCAGACTAAACCGTGTCTGGAAGCAATTCAGCGTCAGCGCAGAGGAGCGGCAGCATCGGCTGGAGCTGACACTGGGTTTCCACGGCAATGCCGAGAGGGTGAGACAGATGCCACAGAATAACACACAAGGGGGCAGGGGGTAGAGTTTTGGGGGTGAGATTTGGTGGGTTTAGGGTGTTTTGGGAGTGGTATTTAAGGGGTTTTTGGGGAATGGGGCTTTGTGGATTTGGGGGTGGGGTTTTAGGAGGTTTGCTTGTGGTGTTTGGGGGTAATCTTGTAAGAAAATGCTTCACGATTTCCACTTAATATTGATGATCATCTACAAAATTTCAGAAACATGTAAAAATTTTCAAACCTGAAAGTGATTTAATGAATCAACTTTTAAAGACTGTGACTCCAATCAGTTTTTATACAGACTGAGGTGGTGTGTTTAAGTGTTCCATGTGGAGGGTTTAAACTGTGGTGGTGTGTTCAGGTGCTGCAGCAGATGTGTGTGGAGGCAGAGTCTCTGGATGAGGTGGACTCTTCTGGAAAAGCTCTTCTGGACAGACTGGCTGTTCCTATTATCTTCCCAGATGGGTAAACACACACACACACACACACACACACACACACACACAGTTCTCCCCAGATAGTAGCATAGAACTACTATGCTGTGGCTCAGTTGGTAGAGTGGGTCGCCCAATGACCGAGAGGTTGGCGGTTCGCGTCCCGGCTCTGGCTGTCCACATGTCTAAGTGTCCTTGGGCAAGACACTGAACCCTGGCTTAGGTGTGTGTGAATGGGTGAATGAGAGGCTAATGTAAAGCGCTTTGAGCACCATGAAGGTGAAAAGCGCTATATAAATGCAGTCCATTTAACACAGTGCATCCTCAATCTGAGCGCCTCCTTTCTTCCGGTGTCATACGAGCAAACTGTCGCTAGCGTGTCCAGCTGATGATGTTCCAACCATTTAATGGAAACTTTCTGCACAAAATTTTCCACAAACAACCACAGCTGATTATGACTAAACACAAGGCGAACACGAAGACGACGGAGGGGGATCTTGACACATGGCAGATGTTAAATATAGATAACGGCTCTGATGCTGGACCCAATATCAAAGCCAATAATCAAAGCTGATATCAGAGCTGGTATTCGAGGCGGTATCGGCAGTAGTATTGGAGCCTGAGTCGGTATCAAAGCTGATATCAGAACCGGAGCCCATATTGAAGCTTGAACTGATATCAAAGCCAATATTAGAGTTAATATCTGAACTGGTATCAAACCTAGTATCAGAACCAGCATTGGAGCTGATATTGGAGCAGGAACCAGCATCTCGGCCAGTATCGGAGCTGGAGTCTGTATCGGAGCCACCATCGAAACCAATATCTAGAGGTGATAGAGAGTTAAAAAAAACTGTATTTAATGAATGATTTGAATGGATGAAAGAAATTCTTGTTTTTTTAACAATTTATTTGATCAAACTAACAGTAAGGGTCTCCCTATTTTTCCTATTCTTTTTTTTTTTTTTCCTTTTTTAATTTTCTTCTCTCCTCCTCTTCTCCAGGAGTGAGCAGTACTTTGGGAGTCCCAGTGACACAGCAGTTGCGGCTGAAGGAATCAGAGAGCGC
>CM035803.1:7293460-7375960 GCA_020466265.1 Siphamia tubifer
CGAGTCTGAAGGAGACACCGTTCAGGTGGGGCGAGAGGAACATTTTTTTTATTTATATATATATATGTATATATATATATATATATTAGTATTTATTATTTAAGTATGTCCAACTGGCTGCTGTTACAGCTGTATTACTGTTCATTTGTTCCAGCAGACAAGCAAAGTATATATTTTTAATTTTATTTTGAGTTAACTAGCTGCTGTTGTAAATCTGTCATCTTTCCAAGTTAGACTAATAACCAAATATTTATTTTGAGTAAATGGTTGGTTCTCAACTTTTGGTTCCAGAGTGAAATTTGTCTTTGAGCAAGGACCCGCTTCTATACCAACCCCTTCTGCTTTGTGAAAGACATCTTTAACAAAGAAAGGAGTGGGACCCTGAAAGCACCAATTAAAGTCCTGGAAGTGCACCTTAGGAAGACATATTCTGATGAGAGAAGGCACAAGTCAGTTACCATCCCGGACAACATGCCACAAGCTCATGCATCTGAACACCAGATGGATGTCAGGCCCCCCCACATGGAGTGTAGTGGAAAGAGTCGTGAAGCAAGCAAGATCAGCTTCAGCACCTGGACCCAATGGCATCTCCTACCAGTTTTACAAGAACGCATCCAAAGTTCTCAAATACCTCTGGAAACTAATAAAGGTGACCTGGCAGAAGGGAGTGATTCCAAAGGCATGGAGGAGGGCAGGAGGAATCTTGACCCCTAAAGAAAATAACTCTTCAGCCATTGATCAATTTCATCAGATCAGCCCTCTGAACGTGGAGGGAAATTTTTTCTTTGTTTTTTTGGCCAACGGCTCACTACGTACCTGCAAAGAAATAACTACATTGACACATCTGTGCAGAAGGCTGGGATCCAGGGGTTATTCAGGATGCATGGAGCATGCCAATATGATCTGGCATCAGATCCAAACGGCCAAGAAAGAACGCAGAGAGCGACATGTGATCTTCCTAGACCCTGCAAATGCCTTTGAGTCAGTCCCACATAATGTTCTGTGGACAGCATTCAGATATTTTGGGGTACCAGACCGCATCACAAACTTGGTCAAGGGCTACTTTCGGGATCTCCAGTTTTGCATAACAGTTGGAAACGGCACCACTGCCTGGCAACATCTGGAAATTGGCATCATGGCAGGGTGCACAATTTCACCACTGGTTTTCACCATGGCTATGGAACTGATTATACGGGCATCTCATTGGTTGGTGGGAGGTGAGAGGACCAAGAGTGGCCTGCGTCTTCCACCAGTAAGGGCCTACATGGATGACATGACCATCATTACCACAACAAAACCATACACCAGACCTCTGCTCCACAAACTCCAAGAAAACATTGAATGGGCAAGAATGCAGCTCAAACCGAGCAACTATCTCCATCATGGAAGTCCAATTGAGAGGCGAGTGATTTTATATCAGCAAGGAACTAATTCCAACAGTCCTAGAGAAGTCTATCAAGAGCCTTGGGCGGTGGTACAATGCAGATCTAGAAGACACTCAGCAACTCAGGAACTTCAGCAAGACGTGGCTCATGGCCTTAAGCAAATTAACAGCATTGCACTGCCAGGGAAGCTGAAGCTGTGGTGCTACCAGTTCGGGTTTCTACCCAGGCTGCTGTGGCCGTTGACCATGTATGAGGTATCCCTCAGTCATATCAATCGCCTAGAAAAATTGGTAAACACATATGTGAGGAAATGGCTTGGACTCTTAAATGTGTCAGCAGTGTGGGGCTGTACTGCCCTATCACTCCCCATCTTGAGTCTGGTGGAGGAGTGTAAGTGTGCGAAGGTGAGGCTGGACATGTCCCTTGCTGACTCCCGGGACCCCGTGGTGAGAGGTGCCGCTCCTACCCTGGTAACGGGTAGGAAGTGGACCCCTGCAACAGCAGTGCGTCAAGCCAAGTCTGCCCTCTTTCACCGGGATGTAGTGGGCCACATCCAAAAAGGAAGAGCGGGTTTTGGATTTGGAACAATGACACCTCTCTGGCAAAAGGCATCTACAACTGGTGGTAGAGGAAGTGCGGTGACAGGAGGAGGCAGCCAGACATTCCAAACAGGGACGCTGGATGAGATGGGTGGGGGTTAAGACAAAGAAACTAACGTGGAGCGAGCTCTGGCCATGGAGTCCAACCGGTTAAGTTTCAACATCCGAGCAACATTTGATGTCCTACCCTCTAATTCCTGCCGGCTCGCCTACATCATTGAGCTAATGGTTTCCTGGGAGGACACCCTTGAGGAAGCAACCGAACGCAAGAAGCTGCGCTATTCTGACCTTGCAGCTGAGGCAGAGGACAAAGGCTGGAAAATAAAGGTGCATCCAGTAGAGGTGGGCTGCAGGGGCTATGTAGCAAGCACAACAACAAAGCTCCTTAGAGAGATTGGAGTCAGAGGACATGTGCACAGAAAAGCCATCAAAGAGCTGGGAAACACGGAGAGAACAAGCCATTGATTATGGCTAAAGAGAGGCGATACCATCTGGGCTGCGAGGAACAGCTAGCGGTGGGACACACACCCAGGTCTGATTAACCTGTGGTGGGCCGGCCTCAGCAAAGGATGTCTTATGTTAAATGGCCAAAACACCCGATGACGCTGAGGCACACAACTGTTGATGTGTCCTGCCACGAAAGCTATGCAGCACCCGTCCTACATATGGTGCCATTACCAGGGATACAACAACAAGCCCTTCAATGGTTTTTAATCTTTTAGCCCACTATTGTTGTATTATTTTTAATTTTTTTTTTTTTTTGTGCAGGTTAGTGTATTGTTAGTGCATCTTGGTTATTTATAGTGTATGTAATGGTATTCTTAGTGCATTTTATGTTTTTGAGTTACCGGCCCTGCTGATAACTCTATGTCGTGGTGTGGCGTCTGTCAGCATCGTCAGTCAATGATATCTCAAAAACTGCATGATAACTTTTTTCTAATTTGATGTGAACATTATATGGGTCACAATCTTGCTTCCCCTTACAAGGCTTATCCGTTGAATCGTTCATCTGCGGTCGGTGGTCATTTTTGACACTTTGGTACATTTTTCTCAAAAACTGTCTGATAACTTTTTTTCTTATTTATGCAAATGATTCAGTATTATGACCTGCTTCTGCGGTGTGAACGGCGTCTTCATTGAATCGCTCCTTCCTAGGGTTCAGTAGGCGACCGACGGTGGAACTTAGCCCTTTCCTAATGCTTTACAATGAGGCAATATTTAATCAATTTAGGGGTCCAAAATCTTGCTTATTGTGGCCAATAGAGCTAAGAATTATGTTGGACAGTAGTGGGAAATTATGTATGGTCGCGACATGTGAAAGGCCCAACATTGCAACAGCGTTTTACTCCTTTGAGGGCCCTACCTGTACAAGGGGCCTCTCATTGCATGCATATCATGACGTTCAGGCAACACAGCTAGAAATGCTACTGAAGAATGTGTTGCATCATGACAGATGTTCTTTCACCAGGTGTCAGCTGTGCTCTTAGCACAACAGCACGGCCACCTGATGCATGGTGAGGGTATTGCTGACATCGGACCTCCAGTCTGTGTGTAAGAAAGCTGGTTTGTCTGTAGGTCCTAGAACAGGGATGGGCAAACCATTCCTAAAGGGCTGGTGTGGCTGCAGGTTTTTGTTCCAACCAAGCAGCAACACACCACACTTGATTCAATTAATCAACTGATCTCAGTCTTCAGATTGGTCAAACTGTGTACTCTTGGTTGGTTGGAACAAAAACCTGCAGCCACACCGGCCCTTTGTGGAATAGTTTGCCCATGCCTGTCCTAGAACGTTATCAGTTTGTGTCTTGGTAAGAACAATCAGGGCCGTTGCCAGTTTTGGCTGGGCCCAGGACAACATCATCTGAGTGGGCCCTCTCCTCCTGCATCACTTTGGCTTCCTCTCTCTCCTCCTTCTCTCTCACTGATAGCCTCTCTCTTCTCTCTCTCATCCTCCTTGGAGCTACCAACCTCGACAGTGTCTATAAGAGGTAAAATAACATTTATTACAAAGTAGCCCAACATTACCAGGGGTCAAAAATCAACCATTTCACAATTAATCATTTGAAAAACATTCAATTTGACTATTAATCACGATCAAGCATTATTATTGCATATTGTTATTATTAGGCTATTATTATTATCATTATTATTATTATTGTTATTTATTCATGGTGTTGTTGCAAATGGGTCCGTACTCCATTCAGAATGTTATCAAAAAAAAGGAGAGAGCGAGAGAGAGCGCACTCCTAACCTGAGACACGCAAAGTATGGAATGGGCTCTGCTCACAACGTCACCTGCAGCAGGGCTGACGTTCCCATAACAGATAAACCAAAATGACTGTTTTTGGGGTTGGAACTGGATTATGAATTAGGGTTGCCACCTCTGTCTGACAAAAATCCGGGACATTTCATACTCAGTCGAATCTTTCCTTGTATGCAATGCAATCCTCCATTCAGTGTCCAGGAAAGTGTATATTTTTTTCCGGGACAGACCATTAAAATCCGGGACAATCAGGAAAATCCAGGACGTGTGGCAACACTATTATGAATTGAGTTAAGGCTTTCAAAAGCTGGCCTAAGCACTTTCAACAGTAATGTGTAAGATGCAGTGTGTTTTATTCGTTTAGATTTTCTTGGGCTAGTTTCATTGACTGCGCTTTTCACTCTGTGTATCTTCTATCTCCAACTATGAATGATGCATCACATGTACGAGTTAGGCTACATTACGAGGCTGTTTCCTTTACCTGATTCAGCTGTCCCACCTGCTGCATCATCTGAATCTTTTTTTAAATATTTATGGAGTGACCCCCTGAGGCTCTTTGCTTCTTCATCTCTTTTTCTCGTCTTTTCTTTTCTGTGCTCCTGATTTGTACATAATGGCAGCGAGCACGCAGCCTTATTTCCGAAGCCGTGTGGTCAAATAGTGCCGCTTTTTTATGCGTTAATCAAAGACCAAACCATTTCTGCATTATGGGTGATATAGGGGTGTCCTTGACTCTATTTTCGAGAACAATACAGGCAAAAGAACCAGAAATCATTTATTGAATGCAAATATTTCACATTTCACCCACAAATCAACACATTTTGAAATTAAACAGAATTATTAATCGTATCTTCATGAAGGACCAATGCTGGGCCCCCCTATGTGTCTGGGCCCGGGACAACAGACCTGTTTGTCCCCCCGTGATGACGGCCCAGAGAACAATGGTGCCCCATACAACGTATCGGACAGTGTATAGCTCTACTTGGACATCCCCAACCTGTCAATGTGTGGTGTGTCAGGACAGACATACACCAAAACAACTGAAATGCCATGTGCTGCAATGGGCGATAATACAGGATGTGAGTGTGTTCATTGATCATGCACATGAACAATCATAGCTATTTGCAGTCCACTAGTTACACCTGAATTCCGAATGCCCAAAACAAACATGCAAGTGGTTTCCAGGTCCCCAATCCAAGTGTCATGTGACTTTTTATATTGGTAGATCTATTCATGCTTGTTTCTGTTTGTATTTATTCGGTATGACATGTATCAAAAATATGAATAAAGTGAATCTCATACTAGTCTTTATTATATCTGTTTTGTGCACGATATGGCAATCGGGCTTATTTCTAAACCACACAGCACAAGCATAACAAGCCATAAAAATCAGAAAAGATAATCAGATTTCTCCAAATTTGGCACATCCCCATGGCCCTTAAGAGCCACAGACAGCGTATGATCCAATCCTTTGCCGGTAACTCACAGTGCCCTTATTATTGCATCTATTAAGGTTAGGTTTTAGTAGCTATGAAAAAAATAACTGTGTCTTAATGATGACATTTTAATACTTTTTCAGTGTGTTGAAAAATCAAATGTGCAAGAATTTCACTGTTTTGGGCTGGTCCCCAACCCTGACTTTTTGACTTCCTCTCAATAATAAAGAGTGAAAACCTGCTAAAATCATTACAAATTTACTTTGCTTTTCCTCATAACAGCTTAAAAACACATTTTTCACATTCATATAGTTTCTATTTGTTCAATTTGCAATTTATTTATAGTTAAACATTGCTGTCCCTCATCCGTCTGTCATTACCATCACGCTCAACATTTTAGAGAGCAATAACGTTTTTACAAAAATGTATTTACATTGTTGCATGCAAATTAGATGCTCCAAAGGAATATTCATAGAAATGAGGTAGAAGGCTGACTTTTTGATGCTCACATATGTAAGTAATTTGAGATTTTATACATCCTGATCTTGAGAGTATGTTTATTAGGCATCATTACCAAACAAGTTACTATTTGTGTTGGAAAGGCCACGGACAGAATCAGGACTCCCTTACGCATGCACAGCTGAACATGCGTGAGGCTCGTGTGCCGTGAGTGAAGTAGCTCCAGAGTGATGCAGCGGTTGAATGTCAGTCTACTTTGTAGTTAAATTCCTTTCCTGTTCGTTTGAAGACATTTTTGTGCGTTCGTGACAAATATGTAAGCCATTGTATTTCCTCCTTGCTGTCAGTATCCTGTGTAAATGTGTTCATTTTGCTAGCAGGCTTTTAATTGCCATTTAGAACCTGTGAAGCTACTGTTGATGTTAACTTCTGTGCCTTGATAATGCAAGTCCGTTTGAAATGTATTACTGTTTATGTCTTTATGAAGATGTAAAAGTGTACTAGGTGCTAATGACTGCCATTATGTTAAGTTAGAATTATTGTCACGGTGTATTCTGAAGTTATAGTAGACATTAGCATATGATTAGCATATTCCATTGCAGAACATGTGCCATTAGTCTTGTGAATTGCCGCGATTAGCCTGTAAATGGCGGTATTGTATTACAGATGCATCCACATTGTAGAATTTGGAGAATGCTTATGTGTAACATGCAGATTTGGTGTATTTATGCATATTCAGACTGTTTATTGTAGAAAACAATGTACTTTATTTTCTCTTTGTCTCTTTCTTTCTTTTATCTAGACCACACACACATACACATACCTACAAGTCATTCTGCAAACAGAAGGTTTTTGTTCATTACTATAAGTACAAATGGAGATATTTGAAGATACTGAGTGCCTTACTCCAAGAAATATGCTCCCCTGTGTGTAACTGTGCTGCTTTAAGAAGTAAAAGGTTAACTGCATTCTGGAGTCTGAGTGTTCTTACAGACACACCAAGGTGACACTACGGCATCCGAACCCCAATATACAGTCCACCCAGCTATCACTAAGTCCGTATTAACAATTTGAGTATTTGAATTAATTAATAGGGAATTTCACTTTATGTAGATAAATTCAGTGTATATTGTATGGGACGTAACCAGTTGGCTTAGGAAGGCTAAAACTTAACCAACATTTTCTGCAAAAAGTGAAAATTGTCATTACCATCCCAAAAGTGACTGTGATGGTAATGACGATCAGTGATGGTAATGACAATTTTCACTCTTTGCAATTTTTTATAGTCTTATAACTTGAATATATTAATTTAATTTACTATTTTACTATGATACACAACTGAACAATGACCAACCATAATTTACATTGTTTTTTTCCAAAGATGTCATGGCCCCAGCTAAATCAGCTCAAAACAAAGGAAGATCCTAAGAAATGTCAGCAATATCTTGAAAGAGAAAAAGAGAGATACAAAAACAGAAGAGAGAGAAAAATTGAACAGAATATGTGGGAGATGTTGCGCTCCCTCAGGGAGTGAAACAAACTTTTGTTTGAAGTCTTATGTTGGTAGCACACTCTAAACCAGGGGTCCCCAAACTATTACCTGTGAGGGCCACATAACTTTTCCCTTCTCAGATGAGGGGTCAGGGTCAGTTTGTAACAGAAAATGTGTGACGAATGCAGGAGTGCCTAAATGTAAAAAAAATATTGTTTTTCCAGAAAGCCACAATCAAATAACCCTTTCTGGATTCTTCACAGAACAAAAGTCAGAAAATAAATAACACTATTTATGAAATAAATAACCCTCTGTGGGTTCTTCACAGACAAAAGGTCCATAGAACATAAACTTCTTCATCTTAACAGGTCCAAGTTCAGTTTAGTTGTCAGAGCAGAATCTCTGACTTAAATGACTTATATGAGCAGTCTGTCAAAATTATTGTTTAACTAGTCACTAATAGTTAATTGTTAGAAAGCCCACACAGTTTAATTGTTTATTTGATTGTTTGGTTATATTTGTTCAGGAATAACTCCTTTTCTGTAAGTTTTCAAATGCCCCATGCTGTTGAACGCACCACTGATGTTATGAACGTAGTTCATGTTTTATTAGCCGCTGTGTTGTAGGTAACCGTGTCATCTTCGCCATCTCGGCTTCTTTTTCTCTTTTTTATTCATCTATTCCTGGTTTATTACTGTGTGTAGATGCCACAATGTGAGATAAATAACACAGTACAGTTCAGGTAGATGTTAGCATGTTGTACTGTATAAGCTAATGCTGTTTAGCGCCGGTGTGTTGTTGAAGCTAATGTGATAATATGCTAGCAGCTAGCATTGCTAACTGTCATCTGTGATTTCTGTGAGTGATGTGTGTGTTCCATGACCCATGTAATACATCTGAGTGACTCATATAGTCGATCTTAGTTCATTTATTATTGTATGTATATATTGTTATAGTGAGTGTTAGTGTATTATTACAGACCGCGATGAATAAACCTTCAATGAGGACATCTGTATCTGTGTTCTTTAATCAGAACCACAACCAGGCGCGCAGATAGCGGGGGTGTCAGGTGTGTCATGACACACCCAGTTTTGAATGCCCTTAGATCCATCCCACCCACTTTTATTTAAGAAAAAACCATGTTACTTCTTCTTTTTACTTTTTTTTTAAACTTTTACTACTTACTTCTTACTTAGTCAAGCATCACGAAGAAACCAAAATATGAATTAACATACATAATAACGTGACTGTGCGGCGGCATCGTCGTAAACTTTGGTTGCCATGGTTACAAACAGTCTGACAGGCATTACTTGGACAGCCGGGGTGCACGTTCAGGAGGACCCCAACACGGCATGGAATAATGAGGCGAGCTAAAAAGCAGAAAACCATCATGTGTTTTTTTTTTCAAAGAGCAACAGCTGTAAGTAAACTGCTACTTTACATTATCACCAGGGCTCTAAATTAACACCCACCAACCCGCCAAATGCGGGTGAAAATCCATTTTGGCGGGTAAAAAAACAACTTACTAGCCACTTTGGCTGTTGGCGAGTGCAGACCCGGTTGTAGCAATCCTCTATGGGGCACCAGCATATGAACGTCCTATTTTTTTATCCTTCCCCTGTCTTTTGTTTCCTGTCTTGCTTGCTTCGGCCCAGGCAGCGCCCCTATGGCAAAGCCAAAGTGTTCACATAGCCACGCGTTGTGTTTATTATATCACGTGTTACAGAACGCGTTCTGGCAGCGCACTGGTGCGCGCAATGGCACGCGTACTAGCACACGTGCCAGTGCGCGCGCCAGTGCGCCTACAGCCTACTTGTGTGTTTGACAGGAATGCTAATAAGCCCAAATGAATTGATCATAACGGGCTTATATGAGGATTTGGTGTTATCTTTGGTCAGTTGGTGAGTCCACAAATAGGCTAAGGAAATGAGATGGTTTAAGAAAGTTTATAACAACACCAAGATGTAATGTGAGTGTATGTTTACAGTGGGGACAGTGGAGATAAAAAGTAAAGAAGTTAGGAGTTAAATGTGAAAATGCAAAAAAATAAAATAAAAATGTGATCATATGTTTGAAGAAATGATATGGGGACCAACTGAGAAAATGTAAGAGCAACAAGATGTGAGTCTATGTATTGTATAAATTGTAATATAGGTGAGAACAGTAAAGAAGTGTTAACAGTGAAAGGTGAGAAAATGTAAAAGCAAGAAGTTTTAAGAGTTAAATGTGAAAATGTAAAAAAAAAAAAAAAGATCATATGTTTAAAGAAATGAATTATTTCAAGAGGAAAAGGTTAAATAAAATAATTTAATGAAATTTGGTCAGGGGAAAAATGGCTAGTTGAATTTCTAATAGGGGGGTAAGATAAAAAATCTACTAGCCACATTGGCTGGTGATGAAAAAAGTGAATCACTTTACAATTTCTGTTCAAAGCAATGTCGCCGTGAGAGTAGGAATCGTACAAAGTTTGACCAGAACCAAACTGTCACATTCTTCTGCCTCCACCTGTACATGCCCCAGACATATATTCAGGACAAGGATCGGAGGAGAGAGGTTTTTGGATCCTTCACTTAATCAGTTTTGAGACCATTATTGAAAACTCTCATGTAGAGATCTTATTTATAATTTAATTTGTATATGGAGGCTGTGTCCTATTTTGTGTTTGTTGTTAGTGTGTTAGAAGTTTTAATTACATTATATGTTTTTTACACTCCTGTGAAATTTATGAAAGAATCAGTGTGCTGAAAGTCAGTGTTAAAATAAAACAGTTTTGTAAACAGCATATGGTATGTTTAGTGAGTGATTTGAATTAGTATCAGCATTAATAAACTTTATTAAATAATAATAATTTATCTAATACTTATATAATAAATAATTTCTTCCAATGATGGGTAATTAAGTTTGACAGTCCAAATATACACAAACAGTGAGCAGTCATGTAGCACACACACACACACACACACACACATGTCATGTCAGTGGTATATAGCACTTGAGAACATCAGACATCACAATTAGGTAAGATAATGCATTTTTCGTCTTTGAGGAGTAATAACCCCCCCCCAATCAGAATGGTGGGGCCGGGGGGTGTTAGCTGCCATCTTCGTCCCCCCCAGTTTCACAAACCTATCTGCGCCCCTGACCACAACCCACACCTTGCTACTATAAACCAAATCCTGGACACAACCCCACGCTCTCTGCTTCATTAATAATGAAAATAGTTCATAACTAAGGAACATTTTATTGCAAAAGTCCAACTTTATTATCAAATACAAATACACACATATTAAAAAAGTCTAAATGGTCTCTGGTATTATTCAGGGGGCCGGACCAAAAAATCTGGAGGCGGGCTGTATACGGCCCGCGGGCCGTAGTTTGGGGACCACTGCTCTAAACAGTCAAAATATTTTGTTACAAAGTGATATTTGAATGCTGTTAATTAAAAAAAAGGTGCAAAAAATAAAGCCAGACACTTTAATTTTGCTGTTGAGGTTCTGCACATGATGGGCTCTGGTTTCTGGGTGCAGTGCAGTGGGTGCAAACTGGTGGACCCTGCACAGCGCTAGATTCAGGCTGGCGTAGAGCAGTTTGGTAATTTGGCAGACCCTGGTGCGCCAAGATGGGTGTGGAGGCGCACTTGTGGAATTTTCGGCTTAGTGACAGATTCGCTGACTTTACACATTGTGCCAACCTCACTAGCTAAAGTAACGTCTAAGCGCGGTGCAGTCAGTCTAGAGGTAGATTGGCAGACTGGCGCACAGAGCGCACACATTACACAACCTCACAGGCAAGTTTCCAGAGTGTCAGACACATTCCAATTTAAGACATAACCCCAACCCATTGCTATTCTACAGAGCACGGGAGGTGATCAGTAGTTCTATTTTCAGGTTTAATTTAATTACCGGTAGGTATGGATTATTTGAATCAATAGAAATAACAGTAGCTACAATATCATTCTCAGCATTTATTTCCACTAAGTTGAAGCTCATATGTTATATAGTTATGTTCACTTATATCCACAATAGTTCCCCTTAATAAAAAATATTAGTTGAAAGTAGCTACTTAAAAAGAACATGTTAAAGCAACTTAACACATTTGAGTTAGTAGTACTATTTCTGAGACTTTGAGTATTCACAACTTAATATATTTAATTATTCTGAACGTTCGGGTTTACAGTGTGGAGTGGACAAGCAATCTGCCTCCACCCTTGGGGTGCTGGTGGGAGCGGGACGAAATATTATATATTATATTATATCTGTGGGTGTGGGCAGAAGCGGGACGGAAACTTGCAGGAGTGTGCATGTTATGGGTTTATGAAAGTAAACCTGAAAATAGAACCACTGATCATCTACAAACCCACAACTAAAACAACAAAACTTAAGAACCATAAAGACTCCTATAGACTCATATATATATATATATATATATATATATATATATATATATATATATATATATATATATGTATGTATGTATATATATATCTATATATATCTATATATATATGTATGTCTATATATATATATATATATGTATGTATGTATGTCTATATATATATATATATATATATATATATATATATATATATATATATATATATATATATATATATATATATATATATATATATATATACATGTATATATACATGTATATATATGAGGGGACAGTTGTAGTTACAATGGTTTGGTTTTTCATTATTGTTTTATTTAGTATGGATGTTTTTCTGTAGTTCAATTAGTTTTAATTATTTTTTAGGAGATTTGCTAATTATTTTTTATTTTTGAAATGGAACCTAAATTAATAAAAAAATATATATATGTTGACAGATTGTATTCGCTCTGAATCTACTGATGTACAGACTACACTTTTTAAAAAGCAAAACAAAAGTTCTTCACATTTTCTAAAATTGTATTCAGTTTTTATTAGATTTTTGTCTATTTTAATTTTAAATTTAAATGATTTTTTTTTTTTACTAAATCTGTTTTAATTGTGTAATCTTTATTTACTATGATCATTATTTACTTCCTTCTTTTTACGTAAGATCATGACGTCAGAGTGGCAAGAAGGGTGTGTGTGGGGTCCAGCTCTTTGATCTTTTTTTAATTGTTTTTTTTTATTTTAGCTATAAGTTATTTTCATTTCATTCTACTTTTACTAACTCCATTTTATTTTAGTAATCTTTTGTGGTATTATAATTCATTTCCATAACAAAAAATAAAACACGTATTTACTTCCTCGTTACACGTCACGTTATGATGTCAGGGTAGCGAAAGCGGAGGGAGGGGTGCACGCGGGGCCCAGCTGTGAGCTCGTGCGTCGCACTCCCGGTGACAGTGTTTCAGAGGAACCGGACCGACAGGGCAGACGTGTCGCCGTTGGTCATCGAAAGCACCCTTTAACGGTCGGAGGTAAGCTCCCGGGAGGCACCCGCAGTAGGAGGGGGGTCTACACGCCCAAGCGTGCGTTCAGGCGGACACTGGGACGATTCACAGCGGTCGGTGAACATCTAATGCAGCCGCCTGCGGTTTAGCTAGCAGTCGTGAAAAAGAACCCGGATTTGAAGCCGGTTCAGGGTCCGGATCTTAAACCGTTCATGGTCCTGATGTTTAACCGATTATGATCTGGATCTTTAACCATTTATGGTCTGGATCTGTACCAGTTTATGGTCTGGATCTGGAACCGTTTATAGTACGGATCTTTAACTGGTTCATGGTCCGGATCTGGACAAGTTTATGGTCTGGATCTTTGACCAGTTCAGGGTCCGGATCCGGAACAGTTTATGGTCCCGGATCTGTAACAGTTTACCGTCCGGATCTTTAACAATTTATGATACAGGTCAGGAATGGTTTATGGCAGTGGTCCCCAAACTACGGCCCGCGGGCCGGATACGGCCCGCCTCCACATTTGGTCCGGCTCCCTGAACAATACCAGAGACCATTTAGACTTTTTAAATATGTGTGTATTTGTATTTGATAATAAAGTTGGACTTTTGCAATAAAATGTTCCTTAGTTATGAACTATTTTCATTATTAATGAAGCAGAGAGCGTGGGGTTGTCTCCAGGATTTGGTTTATAGTGACAAGGTGTGGGTTGTGGTTCTGATTAAAGAACACAGATACAGATGTCCTCATTGAAGGTTTATTCACTGCGGTCTGTAATAATACAGTAACACTCACTATAACAATATATACATACAATAATAAATTAACTAAGACCGACTATATGAGTCACTCAGATGTATTACATGGGTCATGGAACACACACATCAACTCACGGAAATCACAGATGACAGCTAGCAATGCTAACTGCTAGCATATTATCACATTAGCTTCAACAGCACACTGGCGCTAAACAGCATTAGCTTATACAGTAGAACATGCTAACATCTACCTGAACTCTACTGTGTTATTTATCTCACCTTGTGGCATCTACACACAGTAATAAACCAGGAATAGATGAATAAAAAAGAGAAAAAGAAGCCAAGATGGCGAACATGGCACAGTTACCTACAACACAGAGCTAATAAAACATGAACTACGTTCATAACCGTCGTAACATCAGTGGTGTGTTCAACAGTGTGGGACATTTGAAAACTTACAGAAAAGGAGTTATTCCTGAACAAATATAACCAAACAATCAAATAAACAATTAAACTGTGTGGGCTTTCTAACAATTAACTATTAGTGACTAGTTAAACACAATAATTTTGACAGACTGCTCATATGAGTCATTTAAGTCAGAGATTCTGCTCTAGCAACTAAACTGAACTTGGACCTGTTAAGATGAAGACGTTTATGTTCCATGGACCTTTTTTCTCTGAAGAACCCACAGAGTGCTACTTATTTCATAAACGGTTATTATTATTATTATTAGTAGTAGTAGTAATATTAATATTATTAATTTTCTGACTTTTGTTCTGTGAAGAATTCAGAAAGGGTTGTGGCTTTCTGGAAAACAATATATATTTTTTTACATTTAGGCACTCCTGCATTCGTCACACTTTTTCTGTTACAAATTGACCCCGGGTCCTCATCTGAGAAGGGAAAAGTTATGTGGCCCTCACTGGAAATAGTTTGGGGACCCCTGGTTTATGTTCTGGATCTTTAACCGGTTCACGGTCTGGATCTTCAACTGTCTTTAACTAGTTATGGTATGGGCCTGGAACCGTTTATCATCCAGGTCTGGTTTATTTCTACAGCACAGTTCAAACAACTAGTGTAAAAATCAAACCAGTAAAAATCTGTTCTACTAACACCCATGTGCAAGAACACTATAAATAAAACACAGGCAGAAGTTTAAAGGAATAAGGCAAACCCTTGATTTGTTGATGATGTAAAATATGCATAAACATAAAAGACGAAACCAAACTACTGGACCACTTTCCGTGAAATTTTCAGTAAAGGTGAGAAGTGGTCTAGAATAGATCCCATTACATTTTGGTGAACATAGATCAAGGTCAGGGTGACCAAAAATTTGTTTTAATAATGATCAAAGATAGGGCAAATCAGGTATTTCTTTTTCATTTCTGTATATTCGGTTTAGCATATAGCTTGTTTTTGCTCCCACTGTTGTCCATTAACATCACAACCTTGAAGGACTAATTTGAAGACTCTAGGTCAAAGGTCAGAGATAACAACAACAGAGCGGCCCAATGACTGAGAGGTTGGCTATTCGCGTCCTGGCTCTGGCTGTCCACATGTTGAAGTGTCCTTGAGACAGTGAACCCTGACTTCGGCTCCCAGTAGGACTGACAGAACCTTTGGAACCTATTTGTGTGTGAATGAGTGAATGAAGCTAATGTGAAGTGCTTTGAGCACCACGAAGGTGGAAATGCGCTATTTAACAGTGAAAGTCAAAATTGAATTTTGGACATAACTTTTGAACTATTCATGTTATAGACTTCCAGTGAGTACCAAAATGCTGGTCTTTTAATTCTGCAATTCATGTGTATAGATTTTCACCTATTGTTGATCCAGAAGGTCAGGGGTCATTGGTTTAATACGTAAAAATACTAAAATGGACTATAATGGAAAGAGAGGAGACTTGGTTACATTAAAGACAGTTAGGAAACTTAGACGGGGCTTCAAAATGGTATCATGACCTTGAGTGATGTTGAAAGGTAAAAATCAAGGTAAAATTATTTGGCCGTAACTTAAAACAGAGTAGTGTTTTAAGTTACAGTTAAGTTAATTTTTTTGTGGGCGGCTGTGGTTCAGTAGTAGAGTGGGTCGCCCAATGACCGAGAGGTTGGTGGTTCGTGTCCCGGCTCTGGCTGTCCACATGTCGAAGTGTCCTTGGGCAAGACTTAGGCCCCCAGTAGGACTTACCATAGACCTTAAAAACCTACTGGTGTATGAATGTATGTGTGAATGGGTGAATGAGAGGCTAATGTAAAGCGCTTTGAGCACCATGAAGGTGGAAAAGCGCTATATAAATGCAGTCCATTTACCATTTAGTGGTAAGTACTCCGTTACTAGGGATGTGACTTTTGGTCCAAATGACTCTTCAAAATTCACTAGAAACTATACGAATATTATTTGAATTTTGAACGTGTTTCCATGGAAAAGCTATATAAGTGCAGTCTGTAAAGAACATCTTACAAGGATGAACTTCAAAATAAAAGACCATTCTAATCTTCATTCATGTTCTTCTGTTCAGAACCATCTTTTCTTTAAGAGCTGATTTTTCACTTTTGCACTTTCTCACTTTTATCGGTTTGCGTTTTCATTTGTCAGGGGAATTACTGCTGATAAAGTTTATTTTATTTTTCTTAAATGGATAAAACACAGATGATGAATCTGACACAAAGCACAACCTCTCATCCATGTTTCCTTTGGTAGCTATGGAGACAAGCCCAGGTGGAGCCACTGTACCTACACATATCCCATCAGCCCCCTGTGCATGACCTGACATCAATTGTGGTGTTGGATGTGTCCACCATGGCCCCTGTCCCCCCTGGGATCCGCCTCCTGGTATCCTTCGACCGGGATCAGTGGTGAGTCTGACATCCCCCTCAGTGTGCGTGTGTGTGTGTGTGTGTGTGCGTGCCTCCAGATGCCCACCACATGGGGGAATGGCTGAGTAGTGATGACAATGTCCAATTTGTCGTAGGACAGCCGCGCTTCACATACTCAAAAAAAGATGAGAGAAAAAAAAAGACGAGAAAAGAAAAACACACGCGGGGCAGAGATGACAGCGCACTTATGTCGCAACATTACAATATTTCAAAAAAAGAATCTTTCTGCTCACAAGTTGGTGTGGGCCAGTCTGTGTCTTCTTGCGGGTCGAAAGTGGCCCGCTGGCTGCCTATTGGGGAACCCTGCCTTAGACCCTCCTTCTCGGCAAGAAAAAAAACTCCAAAACCCAGTGGGGAAAAAGGAGAAATCTTGGGGAGAACCACACTGAAGGAGAGATCCACTCCCATGGACCGACAGGCTATAGATGAATGTCCATTTGTAGACGAAGGGGGGGGGGGGGGGCTGGTCCACCCATCAGACAGGTGAGGGTAAGGGAGGAGGTCTGGGGTCACAGGTCAGCACAGGACACAAGTGAGTCACTGCAGATCCTGTTGTCTATGGCTCCTTATGTGGATACTGCTGAGAGAGTTGCCACTCCCCCCCTCTGGGGGGAGTGGGGAGAGAGCACTCCAGGTGACTAGCCATGAACAGACTTGGTATATAAGATAGGTTATACAGGTTAGGTTATAGGTTAGGATAGGTTATGGAGTATAGCCTATCTTATAACCTAGTGGGAAGAGGGGACACTGAGTGAATAGTCATGAACAGACTTGACATGTAAACTAGATTTAGGAAATTACAAATACAGATGTGAGAGAGAGATATAGTAACATGAAGCAAACATTAGTCAGGGATACTGCTTGTACCAGGCTAATGCTAGCACTAGGCTAATGCGTTGCATAACTTAAACTTAAAACTTATGGAGTATAACCTATATACTTATAGGTTATAAGATAAGTTATACCGCCATATTGGATTGGTGATACGTTCCATTCAGTGGAATCTATTTTGCAGGACAAACACACTGTCCATGCTGATAGATTCAGCTCATTTAACCTAACACAGGACAGGAACAAATAGACAAAGAGACAGTTTCAAATACACATGCATGTGAGAGCTAGGCCAGAACCAACAAGCTCTGCCATCCTGACTTAGACATCTCCTTTTATTAAAAAACGGGAGCCCCTGTACACACGTCAGTTAAAGGGGTGGGGAAATCATTTATAACAAGCAATATAATGACATAAATGTTATTTAGACAGGTCCTCATTATGATGATTTCTACTCAATGGACCTTTGAAACTCTTATCGCTCGTCCTTAGGATCTAAGCATCTGCATGTTCCAGCATCTGGGAAAATATGACACACAGAGCACAGAAGAAACTGGACAGAGAACATTCACAATAATTTCTAACAATTAGATTCAGATGTTCCAATAAATGCTATAGTGTAAATATATTTAAATGCAAATACATAAATGTGGCAAATAATAAGAGTCAGTTCTAACACATGCATTTTATTAACAATACTCCGCTAAAATTGAAAACTGATTTCCACGTGTGTTCTGTCATATGTGTAACTATGATTAAGGACATATGTTTGGGCTTGTTTTATTCATCATAGTTGGCTTAACATTATATCATTTTCTGATATGTCTACATATCATGTCTACATAATGAATGCATTGTACGATAACACTATCTAAACCACCAACCTGTTTGACTGGATACAAAGTAAAAACAAAGTATGTCATACCCAACAACGTATTTCAATTTTGCAAAGAAAGTATCACAACAAAATTATGGAATCGGGAGGCTGGAGGTATATATATATATATACGTAAAAAAATTTTTGCTTAGCGGTTAATTAGATTGATTGTACAACAACCCTTATTTCATTCCAGACACATTTGAATTGATTTGCATATTTTTTGACACAGGAGGGAAGGGGAGACAGACACAATCACACGGACACAAAACAGTCACACAGTAAAAGTCCTTGGCGAACTCTTTAAAGGCACTGACATGTCAAACAAACAAGCTTGCTGACATTATAAAGGTCTGTACATGAGGTCCTTACATTGCCATGTCGAAATATTCGTTCCCATTCAGCTGGGGTTAAATTGTTGCTTTCAGGCTTGGCTGTGGTTAAATAATAGTAATGGATTGGATTTATATAGAGCTTTTTTGGCCACTCAAAGTGCCATTATTCATTCGCTCTCACATGCACCCTCTGGTGGTGGTAAACTACACATGTAGCCACAGCTGCCCTGGGGCAGACTGACAGAAGTGTGGCAGCCATTCTGCGCCTACGGCTCCCCTCATGCACCAGTGTGAGTGGCAATGGACGCAAGGAAGGTGAAGTGTCTTGACCAAGGACACAATTGACTGACTAGGACAGAGCAGGATTCGAACCACCAACCCTTCAATTACTGGACGACCCGCTCTACCAACTGAGCCATGGCCACCCCAAAGTGTTGCTTTTAAGCTCGGCTGTGGTTAAAGTGTTGTGTTCAGGTACAGCTGTGGTTAAAGTGTTGTGTTCAGGTACAGCTGTGGTTAAAGTGTTGTGTTCAGGTACAGCTGTGGTTAAAGTGATGTGTTCAGGTACAGCTGTGGTTAAAGTGATGTGTTCAGGTACAGCTGTGGTTAAAGTGTTGTGTTCAGGTACAGCTGTGGTTAAAGTGTTGTGTTCAGGTACAGCTGTGGTTAAAGTGTTGTGTTCAGGTACAGCTGTGGTTAAAGTGTTGTGTTCAGGTACAGCTGTGGTTAAAGTGTTGTGTTCAGGTACAGCTGTGGTTATACCCTCTGCTTTTTCCTCTGCAGGTACAGAGCTCTCACCTTCATCCTCACATTCCTCCTCTACACCAGCTTTCACCTGTCCAGAAAACCCATCAGCATTGTCAAGGTGAGGCCATGCCCCCATCAGTGTTCAGTGTGGTCATGTGACCTGTGTTTACAGTCAGTGTTTAGTGTGGTCATGTGACCTGTGTAAATTAGATGTCCTGTTCTTTCTCTTATCTCTGTTTGCTCCTCATGGAAGACTTCTCTCTGCTTCACTGTCTGTTGTTTATACATAAATGTACGTAAATCCTGATTGTTGAACTGTAGACATAGTTCACATCAAAACACCAAGGCCAGGTTAGAGTGTGTGGACTCTGAAGATACCAACCAGCTGAAACTAGTTGAAACCAGTATTGTGATTCATTGGTAGGAATTAGAGATCTGATGAGATGATCTGGACTAAAACATCAGTTTTTTTACTTTAATGGCTCCTTCTATCTGATCATACTGATTTGGAGTTAAAAAAAACTCCTCTCATGTTGTGACTTCAATCATTTCCATGACACCTGTGTTCCAGAGTGAGCTCCATAAGAACTGTTCTTCAGTGGGGGAGGTGTCCACGTTGCCCAGTGCTCAGCAGGTTCCTTCAGTTCACTCAGACATGGACTGCAGCTGGAAACCTTTTGGTCAGTTATCGCAACAAACTCCTTATCTTATCCGTCTGATGTGTTACAACAATTCAGAACTGTTCTAACACATTTGAGAACATTCAAACAGTTCTGTTTGTCTGACACATCAGAACACTTCCACATTAACACAAAGCATATGTTAGTCATTGATTCTGCTTTGCATTAGGCTAATGCTAGCACTAAGCTAATGTGTCACCTAGTTTAGACAAACATGTGAAGTGCAGATATGTTTACTTCTTTCTTGAATCAGTTTGTTCATGAAAAATCAAATGTAACTAATGTAGATTAAAAAAATCATATTTAATCATGATTAATGAAAATTAATCCAAAGCAACCGTGTGAATAATGTGAAGAAAAATGTGAATCATTTGACAGCCCTAGTTTCTGTGTGTTTTACTATTTGCTGTCTTTGAACACTAAACCCTGATGGGCTGAACAAACTGTTGGTTTTTTCCAGATAAAAGTAACTACAAACAGCTACTTGGAGCCATGGACTACTCCTTCCTCTGTGCGTACGCAGTGGGCATGTACCTGAGGTAGAGTCACATCAGTGTGGACCACAGCAGCACATCAGCTGATTAGGATGTTCACTTGCATCCGGACAGATGCACACACACTCACACTCACTTTGTGGGTCCACCAGTCTGTAACATGGACCAGAACAGACCCAACGGGTCCAATTTTTCAAATATAGTTTGTGAATATGAACATTTTCTTCATTTAATGTCAGATTTTCACTGTAAAACAGATAAAAGTAAATTTGTAGAACATTTAACTAAAATGACCTGGCCTCCATTTTGTTGTGTGTGTTGTGTATTTGCAGTGGTATCATCGGTGAGCGTCTGCCCATCCGTCTGTATCTGACTGTGGGCATGTTAACCAGCGGTCTGTTCACCTGTTTGTTTGGGTTGGGATATGTTTACAACGTCCACAGCCTGGGATTCTACGTGTTCGTCCAGGTCAGACCACCAGTGGGTTAACCTGCACCAACTACAGTTTACTAACCAATGCATGGCTTAACTTGCACCATGAACATAAATGGACATAAATGGATATTAATGTCCATAAATTGACATAAATGCACATATATTAACATTAATGGGCATAAATGGACATGAATGAACATTAATGAACATAAATGCATATAAATACCACATAACCAAGTAAATTAACATAAATGGACATTAATGCCCATAAATAGTTAAACATGTTTATGGTGTTTGTTTCAGGTAGCAAATGGTTTAGTCCAAACCACCGGTTGGCCCAGTGTCGTAACCTGCATCGGAAACTGGTTCGGAAAAGGAAGGTAAGGCCAGAAATAACAATGTGTCTTATAATATTGACCTACTGCATCAGCTACATTATAGCTATATTAGCTTAGTTCTGTTAGATGAGCTGTATTTTTAGACTAAAACAGCCATAGTAAAGCCACTAACTACCTCTGTTAACTTAGCTCTACCTAAGCCTCCTTTCTGTCTGTCCCCCTGCTGTGGTGGCCCCGGCCCACACCCCCCTCCTCTGTGCTCCTTCCCAAGGCGTGGCCTCATCATGGGCCTGTGGAACTCTCACACATCGGTGGGGAACATCCTGGGTTCTCTGATTGCCGGTTACTGGGTCTCCTCCAACTGGGGCCTGTCTTTCATCGTCCCTGGCCTCATCATCGCTGCCATGGGTGTGGTCTGCTTCCTCTTCCTCATTGAGCGTAAGTACATCATCATTATCACAGACAGAAGGGGGAGGTGGAATCAAACCAGCCCATCGACACTGCAGAGGCTTAGCCTGTGAATGTCTACCTTTAACCCTTAAATGACCCAAACATCCACCTTTAACCCTGAAAGACCTTTAATCATCTACTGTTAACCCTTAAAGAGCCAAATGTCCACCTCAAAAGTTATCAAATTAAAAATGAACAAAATATTAACAAAGTATCAACTAAAACAAATAAAAATGAACAAAGTAGCATGTTTGCTTTTTCTGTTCAGTTAATGATATATCTGACTGAACACATTTTTTCAGTTTTTTGTTTTTAATATAATAAATCTGAGTTTTAATGAACAATGAATAATCGGTGAATTAAATACTGGAAAATGCCTGATTTTCACCCAAAACTAAAATACGGTGGATATCTACACATTTCCTGAAGGAAATGTAACCCGTGTACTTGGCTCTTGCCAGATCATTTGAGTCATTCAATTCAGTTCAGTTCAATTGTATTTATAGAGCTCCAAATCACAAATTTTGCTTTTTTGCTGCTGAAACCTTTTGATTCCATATTTGTTTAGTTTGCCTTTTTTTATTTTTTGACCTGAAAAAAATGGATATACTCACCTCTGTAATCTTTTCTTAAAATTATAATTTTAGTAATGTATAGGTACTTCTACGTTTTTAGCTTCAGTCTATGCTCTTGGATCAACTTCAGAAATGCCAATTTTATTCAACTCAACTCAGTTTTATTTATAAAGACTCAAATCACAACAAAGCTGTCTCAAAGTCGTCCAGTGTTGGCATATCTTATGTTCTGTTTATTTTGAAGATGATCAATAAACTCAACTAAATCACAATACGGTCGTCTCACACGGCTTTACTGAGTTGATTAGAGAAAACAAACAATCCTAGAAATAGATAAAGTCCTAAACACTCCTTCTCAGCAAGGAAAACTCCAAAATCTAGTGGAAAAGAAGAAAGCTTGGGGAGAACTACAGTGAAGGAGAGATCCACTCCCATGGACGCACAGGCTATAGATGAACATCCATTTTTAGATGAAAAGGAGGGGGAGCAGGTCCATCCAACAGACCAGTGAGGGTGGGGGAGGAGGTCTGGGTTCACAGGTCAGCACAAGACACAAGTGAGTCGCTGCAGATCCTGTTGTCTATGGCTCCTTATGCAGATACAGAGTTGCCACTCCCCCCAGAGGGGGGGAGTGCGAAAAGAGGACACCGGGTGACTAACCATGAACAGACTTGGTATATAAGATAGGTTATAGGTTAGGATAGGTTATGGAGTATAGCCTATCTTATAACCTAGTGGGAAGAGGGGACACTGGGTGAATAATCATGAACAGACTTGGCATGTAAACTAGATTTAGGAAATTACAAATACAGATGGGAGAGAGATATAGTAACATGAAGCAAACATTAGTCAGGGATACTGCTTGTACCAGGCTAATGCTAGCACTAAGCTAATGCATTGCATAACTTAAACACATTCAGTGCAAGTATATTTACTTTCTCAATTTTGTTAATGAAAAATTCAACGCGATTTATATAGATTGAAGAGATAGTTTGGGATTTTGAACATTAATCTGTGTGGCACCCCCATCAGCAGTGTTGTACAGCCACACTGACTTTCCCTGGACAGTGTCCTGTGAGCCAAGTTCTGGTCTGGTTTTGGTCTGCTGGGACACTAGAATATATCGTTTTTTCTTCTCAAAATGGTATGTGTTCAAAAGAGTGATTTATAAGCATTAGAAAACCAATAGCCACAAGAAAGTCACGCCTTAGTCCTACTTTAAAAAAAATAAATACATTTTTATCCCGATTAATCTGATTAATAATTGTAATAGTTGAAGAAAGCCTTATGTTTGGTTTGAATGTGTCATTTCTATTTTCTACAGACCCAAATGACCTGAAAAGCATTTACGCACACAATTCACCTGCAGGAAAAACTGTGAGTATGAACAATTCAGTATATCTGTCTAAATGAAAGCTTGATCACACAAATGTTTAGGGTTAGGTACTGAAAGTCAATATAGGTATGGGACCAGGGGAAATTATTAACGGTAGTAATCAGGCTGAAATATTATATGAATTTCTTCTTTTGATTCGGCATCTTGTGTGTACAGATTTTGACCTATTGTTGACCCATTGAGGTCAAGGGTCACTGGGTTAATACTTAAAAACTCAAATGGACTATATTTGAAAAACCAGTAGAAAGTTACAATTATTGACATATGGGAAATCTGGCATGGGCTTCAAAATGATGAAACACAAAAAAAAGGAAAACAAAAATGGAGGAAAAACGGAAAAAAGAAAACAAAAAACGGTCAAAAATTCAGTTGTTTTATTCCCATATAGCAATTGTCACTTTTCCATTGGACTTATGTGCAAAACTTTACTAATATTTGCCAAATGTCGTTCTGGAGGCCTCATTCTCATTATGTGTCTATTGGTTTCAGTTGAGTTTATTATTGTATAAGTAGTCATCAGTGTTGGAAAATTTCACCTTGATTAGGAACTAGTTCAAAGTTCAGTTCAAGTTACTCAATATGAATTAGTTCAGTTCATCGTTCATTCTTCCAAATTATGAACTAGAAGTTCATGGATCCCAAAATGAACTTTTTCCTTCTTTTTTTGTTCTTTTTTGTGTTATTATTGTAAACGTATTATTAACCATTTCTGACGTTACCCCCCCCCCCCCCCCCCGAATAATACAAAAATGACATCTATGATAATGCTGTGTTTTGATCCCATTTTATTCCTTATAGGACTCAATAATTACGACGTCAAAGAACGAAATATGAACTACATAAGAGCGCAGTACAATAAATGCCAGAAAACCGCATTCACAACTTCCCGTTCATTTGGCAAAAGTGAACGAGTCGTTCACGTTAGTTAAAAATATGATATAGTTCGTGAACGATCGTTCAATGAAAGCGTTCAGGTACAACACTGGTAGTCATTAGATTACTTGATTAACTGATAAAATAATCACTAGATTAATAGTTTTCAAATGTGATGTGAAGGATCATTGTCTTCTTTTTTGGGTGGTGTCAAAGAGCTGGAGTGGAGTGAACGGACATGCAGAGATGTACCTGCAGTACAAGGACCCAAAGAACCAGGTACTAACACCAAATGAAAGTGAAGGTTTAGCCTATAGCTTAACTGCATGAAGTGGTGTCTGTTTTTGATTGTAGTGGATGGATCCGAATTTCAGAAACCGTGCAAAGTGTGCATTGTACACACACCTACATACTGAAGGTTCACGTACCAGAGCAATGTGTACATAATACGCACACCTGCATACTCAAAGTTCACATACTAGTGTAAAGTGTGCATTACATGCTCATGCATACTCTGAAGGTTCATGTACCAGTGCAAAGTGTGCATAATATGCTCACTCACATCAGGGCTAGACTGGGACAAAAATCAGCCTGGGCATTTTGACCCATGACCAGTCTACTGGGTATCGAACAGGGTTGGACTTTGGCAAAAAAGCACCCAGGTAATTTGTGCCTGGCCCGCGGACTCAAAACCACAATTGTTTGGCCTGTCACTCATGAAACTAGTGTAGCATATGTGTTATTGCAAAAGTACAAAGGCTAATATGTGTGTGTGAATACTAAAAGGTCTATGTAAAGTAATGGTAATTACATGGTAAAGGGCTGGTGACCAGAAGACGAGGCACAGACTGAACTTTAGATTTTAAATTGGTACCATATTGAAATTAAGACAAACAATAACATGTAACAAACAGGGCATCAGTGAATGGCCATTCATAACAGTGATTCAGAAATTCACATGAACACAGAATTCAATACAACAATATTATCTGTATTAAAGACTTACTCAAGATTCAGTCCAAAATAACTTTTTTCAATCAACAATACATCAGTGTACTAAAGTGATCAATACCAGATTAACATGAAATTATTGGATCACATTTGAAATAAATAATGTGCAATATTATTCATCAAATTCAATTGCTTAATTGTGTCATTAATACTGAATAATATAGATACAATAAAAACATGTCAGTGCCATGACTCAAAGCTAAGGAATATTGACATTAAACTATGAATAACATTTCATTTATGAGTCACATTTTTATAGAAATGGCATCAATATTGTCAAAACGATGGGCTAATCACAAGGCTAATGCAGCTATGTCCCTATAAAACCAATGAGACATGGCTAGGCTAATACAACCAACAACCTTTACACACACCAATAACAGCTGTTAACACATTTCACACAGGTGCTCTTTGTCACAGCTCCTAACCATTACAAAGTAAACACCTCAGAAAAATGTAAAAGAGCTGAAGTTACTTTCAAAAAAGACATTCATCCTGTCACCGCTATATCCTTCTGATTGAATTATAGCATTGAACTACTGATAATATGTGGGCGGCTGTGGCTCAGTTGGTAGAGCGGGTTGTCCAATGACTGAAGGATTGGCGGTTCGCGTCCTGGCTTTGGCCTGTCCACATGTCGAAGGGCAAGGCACTGAATCCTGACTTAGGCTCCCAGTAGGACTGACAGAACCTTAGAAACCTACTGGTGTGTGAATGGGTGAATGCTAGGCTAATGTAAAGCGCTTTGAGCACCATGAAGGTGGAAAAGCGCTATATAAGTGCAGTCCATTTTCCATAATATGGGAAATATATTGTATAGTGTTGCCAAATGGCAAGTACTGATTGACTACAGCGGCCCAGGTGACTTTCTCGTGAGAAGTCGTGGAGGTACCACGAATTTTTGACAGACAGACCAGCCTATAAAACATTGGAAATCAGATTAAAGCCCTCCCCACTACACCAATAGTTACTGTGGTGTGAGCCACTGGACACAACCTTGTGGGCCATGTCGGCACCGATAACATCAATTTTTTTGTTTTTTCTTCTTACCGGCCCAACACCGGTTTTCTTGAATGAAGTCACATAATTTTTGTGCCTCCTTCAGATTTAAAAAAATCTATTTAAATTGGTACATGTGTGTCTGTAATGTGTCCAGTGTGTGTTAGTGTATGTAACATGTCCTTACAGTGCATGTGTGTTACGTTATGTAACGTGTCCTAACAGTATGTGTGTGTGTATTCCTATCTTTATGGGGACATTGATGTGATTACACAGTCACACTATGGAGACCTCTAACACTATGGGAACCAAAATTCAGGTCCCCACAAGGGTTAAATATAAAGGTCCCCTCTCGTAAAATCGAAATGATGTTGCCCTATAAATACATCAATTTGTTTTTTCAGGAAGTGCTCATAAAACATGAAGGAAACAGGTGTAAAGCGAAGCATGTATTTTTCAAACATTTGAAGATGTGTTTACTTTTGTATGTGTGTGTGTGTGTGTGTGGTTATTTTTATGCATTTTTAAAATCATTTTTATTTATTTGTTTATTTAACATATTTTATATTTATTCATTCATTTAAAAAAAAAAAATTCAATTCAATTTAGTTTTAAAATTTTTCAATTAAATTGTATTTATAAAGCCCTGAATCACAACAAAGTCATCTCACAGGGCTTTACAGAAACACAATCTGCTACAGAAATATATGAGAAGTCCCAAGCATCCCCTGTCCTTAGACCCTCCTTCTTACCAAGAAAAAATGTCAAAACCCAGTGGGAAAAAGAAGAAATCTTAAGGAGAACCACACTGAAGGAGAGATCCACTCCCATGGATGGACAGGCTATAGATGAACGTCCATTTATAAATGAAGGAGGGGGGGGGGCATGTCCATCAACCAGGCAGGTGAGGGAGGAGGTCTGGGGTTACAGGTCAGCACAGGTGAGTCGCCGCAGATCCTGTCGCCCATGGCTCCCACGCAGACACTGTCAGAGAGAAAAGGGGACACCAGGTGACGAGCCATGAACAGACTTGGTATGTAAGATAGGTTATAAAAATAACAAAAACAGATGCGAGAGAGAGAGAGAGAAAGAATGAAAGAATGAACTCAGTGTCTGTACTTCCTCCAGCATTCTATCTCCTAGGGCAGCGTAGACTGAACTGTGACTTCAGTCTGATTTTAACTAACCTGACCAAAGACTTTCTCAAACAGGAATGTTTTCAACCTAATTTTGAAAGTAAACACTGTGTCGGCCTCTTTAATATTAAATGGAAGCTGATTCCATAAGATAGGAGCCTGATAACTATAGGCTCTAGGTTCTACTGTACTTTTAGAAACACTGGGAACTTTCAATCGACCTGCATTTTGAGAACGAAGGGTTCTGTTGGGTTGGTACGGAACCAGATCATCTTTAAGATAAGAGGGGCCCATACCATTAATGGTTTTATATGTAAGGAGGAGGATTTTAAATTTAATTCTAAACCCAACTGGTAGCCAGTGAAGGGTGTGGAGCACAGGGGTGATGTGTTCTCTGTTTGATCCTGTTAATAATCTAGCTGCTGTATTTTGAACCAATTGAAAGATTTTTAAGAAATATTTAGGACACGCTGCAAGTAAGGAGTTACAATAATCTAATCTAGATGTAATAAATGCATGAATAAATTTTTCTGCATTATTTTTAGACAAAATATTCCTAATTTTGTTTATGTTGCGCAAGTGAAAAACGGCTGTTCTGCATGTTTGGTTAATGTGTGCTTTGAATGAAAGATCTGCATCAAATAAAACTCCTACATTTTTAACTGTGGCACTGGGTGTTACACTTAAGTTGTCTAAGGTAACTATCTGGTCAGTTAGGGAGTCTCTCACATTTTTAGGGCCCATTATAATGACTTCAGTTTTTTCAGGGTTCAATAAAAGATAATTGGCACTCATCCAAGTCTTTATGTCTTGGACACATGTACTTAATTTATCTATTTGCCTGGTCTGATCAGGTTTAATCAATAAATATAGCTGTGTGTCATCCGCGTAACAATGAAAATTAATGCCATGATTTCTAATGATGTTACCTAAAGGGAGCATATATAATGTAAACAAAATAGGCCCAAGGATTGACCCTTGGAGCACGTCATAACTAACTCTGGAGAACGGTGATGATTGTTGATTGATGTGAACAAATTGGTAGCGATTAGATAAATATGATTTAAACTAGCAGACGGCTGCTCCTCTAATACCTATATCACATTCTAATCTCTGTGGTCAATGATGTCAAAGGTTGCACTAAGGTCTAATAACACAAGGATCGATACTAATCTGACATCATTGGCTAGTAAGTCATTAGTAACTTTAACTAACGCAGTTTCAGTGCTATGATGGGCACAAAAACCAGACTGAAACTGTTACTATTATCCTGCAGGTGCTGACACAGCTGTTTAGCTATTATTCTTTCTAGAACCTTTGAGAGGAAGGGCAAATTGGATATAGGCCTATCATTAGCTAGAATGTAGTAGTGTAGCTTTTTTCAGAATTGGTTTAATAACAGCGTATTTAAATGATTGCAGCACATATCTAGTAATTAATGAAGTGTTAATTATATTTAGGACAGTGTTAATAATTAGGGGCAGAATCTCTTTAAAGAGTTTTGGCAGAGGCAGGTGGCTGATTTGGAAAATCAGCCACCTGACCTAGACGTAGACCTATAAAAAGGCCTAGGTTTGGGACCGTTGCTTTTTCTGATCTAATATTTGGGAGTAATTTATCTATTTTGTCTCTAAAGGTTGATGTTTTATTATTAAAGAACTGCAGAAAATCATCAAAATGGAGCGTGGATGGAATAATGGTTCCAAATGGTTCCATGGAGGTGTGGCTTTTTGTCAGTTTGGCTACAGTACTGAACAGGAATCTAGGGTTATTCTTGTTTTCTTCTATTATGGGAAATTCAAACTATTATTAATATTGTTTGCATTTTATTTTATTTAAAAAATGTACACTCACTATCCAATACCTACTTGATTACTAACTTGGTCCTCATGAGACATGTAAACGAGTATGTGTGTGTGTGTTTGTAAAACGTGTCCTTACAGTGCATGTGTGTGTAAGTGTTTGTTTAACTTGCCCTTATAACCCTTCAGGTCTGTTACTATTATGAGGACAGTGTCATGAACAGGAAGGTCAGTTTTGTCACTTTGCTGCAGCTGTTTTTCATGGTGCAGCAGAGCAGGGGATTCTGGGTAAAATCACTGTTGGGCTCAATCTAAATGGCTCAATCCTCTGAACTGTGGAGCTCAGGTCCTGTTTTTACACCAGGGTCCATTTCAGTCCAGACGGATTCAGTCTAAGGTTCTGTTGTGGGCAGAGTCTAAATGCTGGTGTGGGTGGAGCCTAAATGCTGGAGGCTGCTCTGGAATGTTCTGCTTTTTCCTGTCGTTCATATGAGATTCAGCCTCCAATGTACACAAAAAAAAAGCATCTGACCAGAAACCAAATCTTAACAAGTGGTGCCAGGCACAACAAACCCTGCCCCCTTCCTCACATTTGACCTGATTTACCCTATCTCTTATTATGAAAACACATTTTTGGTCACTTTGACCTTTGACCTACATTCACTAAGAATTTAATGGGATCTATTCTGGACCACCATGCACCTTTCTGGAAAATTTTATAAAAATTGGTCAAGTTGTTTTTGGGTAAAGCTGCTGAGAGTCAAACAGACCAACAAACACCCATACAAACCAACAATACCCCTGTGCCCTTCGGGGCTCGGGTACATATGAGTATTTTGAGGAAAAAAGATCCTAAATGTGATGAAAAATGTGAAACACAGATGGACAATCAGGTCAAAGGTAATTTCCAAAGCTGTATGTGGACATTTTGTGCAGTTTTCATCTCACATGAAGAAAAAGTAAATGAAGAAATAAAGAACCAGGAACATAAGGCTTGTTTTTCTGCTGCTGTTTCGGGCAGGGCCTTCAAGTGGGCAGGGCTCACAGTTGTTGTTGCCAGGCAGACTTGGTGAAAGCAGACTCATCAGAACACAGTACTCTTTTAAATTGTTTCCCTTACTTTTCTTATTATTTTTATTTTAAAAAGACTAATTAAATTAGAAAAAATATCAAACGGAACACAGTATTCTAAGTGTCCATCCATCCCAAACAGTTTTTCTTTACATTTGGTTTTAACTATAATTTGAAATGTTCTTTCTCTAAATTTCTAAAATATTTTTTCCTACTATGACTGTAAACTAGCCATCGACGGATATGGACCCCCCCCCCATCAGCCTTGGCCGATGTCTGTTATTTGCCCCCGATAATTTTGAGCTGATACTAATTATTTTTCTCTTTCAAATGAAAACAAATGAAAATTGAAAATATAGTGACAGTTCAATTAATAAATATGAACATCTGGGAGAAAAATAATGAAAAAAGGAAGAAAAGATTCAGCAGGTGTACATTTGTTGGCGTAGCTGTCACTATTTATATTTTGTAATTGGAATTAAAGATTTTCTGACATTTGTTTCCATTCAACAGAAAAAGAATCAGTATCAGCTCCAACACATAGATATGAGTCGATCACTATTTATTTATTTGTATTTTATTTTAAAAGGCTGATCATCACTGGTTGTTTTTATGTGATTTCTGTGATTTTTCAAATTTTTTATTTATGTATTTTTTTCCTGTGACTTTGGCGCTTCAGTCTGATAATTGGTGTGTGGGTGCATTTGATTTGGTGTCTGGACCTCCCTTTTCCTTCTCTGCTGTGGGTGCATTTGATTTAGTATCTGGACCTCCCGCTTCAGTCTCTGCTGTGGGTGCGTTTTATTTGGTGTTTGGACCTCCCTTTTCCTTCTCTGCTGTGGGTGCGTTTAATTTAGTATCTGGACCTCCCTCTTCCCTTTCTGCTGTGGGTGCATTTGATTAGGTGTCGGGACCTCCCGCTTCAGTCTCTGCTCTGGGTGCATTTGATTAGGTTTCTGGACTTCCTGCTTCAGTCCAGAGGAGGAGGTGCGTTGAATTCTGTTTTTGGACCTCCCTCTTCATATGTACTGTGGGTGCGTTTGATTCGGTTTCTGGATCTCCCTCTTCCTTCTCTGCTGTGGGTGCATTTGTTTCAGTGTCTGGACCTCCTCCTTCATCTCTGCTGTGGGTGTGTTTGATTTTTTGTTTGGACCTCCCTCTTCCTTCGCTGCTATGGGTGCATTTAATTCTTTGTATTCCTCGTCCCTACAGAGTTACGACACGGAGCTGCTGTTACCACGTGATAGCGTGCGCGTGCCGGTGCAGCCGGTGGTGGTGGTGAAGAGTGAAGCCGAGCCGTCGGCCATCAGCTTCACGGGCGCCCTGAGGATACCGGTGAGTTCCGCACTACATTACCCAAAATGCACTAGCATATGACTATGGGTGTTTAGAACAGTATAGTTTAAACCTCCTTCTCCACTACTTCTTTCTCCTCTTCTTCCTCTTCCTCTTTTTCCTCCTCTTCCTTTCCTTCTCCCTCCTTTTCTTCCTGTTTGTCCACATCTTCCTCCTCCTTTCTCCTCTTCCTTCTCCTCTTCCTCTTACCACCTCTTTCTTCCTCCTATTCTTCCTCTTCTTCTTTCCCCCTTCTCTTCTTCCTCTTATCTCTGTGGGCAGCCATGTCCTAGTTCAGTGTTTCCCAACCCTGGTCCTCAAGGAAGACTATCCTGTATGTTTTAGATGTAGCCCTCTCCAAACACACCTGATTCAAATGATCAGCCTATCATCAAACTCTACAGAAGACTGATAATGACCAGGTGTGTTCAAAGAGGGAAACATCTAAAACATGCAGAATAGTGTTCCTTGAGGATCAGGTTTGGGAAACATTGTCCTAGTTGACTGGAGAGTCAGCTTGTGATTGATGGGTCACCGGTTCAATTCCTTGAACTGGCAGAGAATTACTGGCTGACGTGCCCTTGAGCAAGGCACGTAATCCACTCCCTAGGTGCCTGATATGGCCAGCCCACTGCTCCTAGTCTGTAATGTGTGATGTATGATCTAATGATGGATTAAAGGCAGAGGACACTTTTCAGTGTGAACCTACTGACAAAATAAAGATTCTATTCTATTTTTCTTCCTCCTCTTTCCCCTCCTTATCTTCCTCCTCCTCTTCCTCTGCTTCCTTTTTCTTCCACCTCCTCTCCTTCCTGCTTCTCTTCCTTCTCCTTTCTTTTTTTCCTCTTTCTCATCTTCTTCCTCCTCCTGTTCCCCCCTTTCTACTTCTTCTTCCTCCTCTTTCTTCCTCTCCGTACTTCCTCATGTTCCTCTTACTTCCTCTTCTTCCTCCTCCTTTTCTTACTTACTTCACTTGATTTTCTTTCTCCTCTTCTTCCTTCCTCCTTTCCTCTTCTTTTTCCTCCTCCTTTTCTTCCTCTTCTTTTTTCCTCCTTCACTTTTTCCTGTTCTTCCTCCTCCTCTTCCTCTTACTTCCTCCGAGACATTTTCTTCTTACTTCTCCCTGTTCCTCTTACTTCCTCTTCCTACTCCTTTTCCTCCTCCTGTTGTTCCTCTTCCTTCTCTTAGTTCCTTTCCTTCCTCCTCCTCTCCTTCCTCTCCTTCTGCCTCTTCTTGCTCCCTCTTTTCTTTCTTGTCTTCTTTCTTCCTCCTTCTCTTTTCACACAGAACTATCTTCTTAAAACCACACCATCTAACGTTTCTATTTTGTAGGAGGAGGACAATGATGATGATGATGATGATGATGATGATGATGATGATGATGATGATTTGTTTGTTTCTTCAGGGTGTGGTGGAGTTTTCTCTGTGTCTACTCTTTGCTAAACTGGTCAGTTACACGTTCCTGTTTTGGCTGCCACTCTACATTACTAAAGCAGGTAAAGCTAATGCTAACACCTGATGACATATATATTGATATTCTGATATTGGCTAATATATGGAATAAGAACATTTATCTACACAGGATAAAGTAATCTTGTATTAGGTAATCGTGGACATGTATTGCATAAATGCATAAATCTTTATCTCACAAAAAGAATTGACCCAAATTTCAAATCATATGTAATATTCTGATATCAGACTAATATTTGATCCATGTGGAACCACAGGTTATAGATTTAATAGTTTTTATTCTGGGCAGAGCAGACTAATGAAAAAGATGTGAGTATATTTCATTAGTGAAATAAAAACTACTTTGTTAAATAATTTAAAATGTGAGTGAGACCTCCCTTTAAAAAGTCCAACTACAAAATATGAATCACAAAAATACATAATTACAGAAAAATATTACTGAGCACAAAATGATGTTTTCCCTCATAAATGTATATGTGTGTGGCTACAGATTCCTCTGTGGAGTAAGGACTAAACTGAGCATGTGCAGAGTGAATTAGGTTAGTCTAAATGTGCCCCATGTATCCACTGTCCCCAGTCTCCCTTAGATTATCTGCAGAATGAATTGTGATGTAGGTGGGAAGTGTGTGTGTGGGGTTTCTTAATAGGGGGGCTTTCGAATTGAGGGGAAAAGTGGTCCATTCCTTGTAGTGCAAGTGGTGGTGGTGGGGGAGATGTGCATGATTTTCAGACGGGGTGGCAGTCTTTGTCATGGCGGTTTATGGCAAGTTTATTTGTATAGCACATTTCATGCACAAAACAATTTACACAAAATGTTAAAAGCATCACAGAATCAAAACATGAAACAAAGAAAACAGTAAAAAGGGGTTTTAAGGGGTTTTAAAAAAGAACTGTGCGGCTTTAAGTTCCTGAATAGGATCTTATTTAAAGTCAGCTGAGAACAGGTGAGTCTTCAACCTGGATTTAAATAAACTGAGTGTTTCAGCTGATCTGAGGCTTTCTGGGAGTTTGTTCTAGACATGTGGAGCATAGAAGCTGAACGCAGCTTCTCCATGTCTGGTTCTGACTCTGGGGACTGATAATAAAGGGGATCCAAATGACCTCAGGGGTCTGCTAGGTTCATACTGGGTCAGCAGGTCACTGATATACTCTGGTCCTAAACCATTCAGGGCTTTATAGACCAGCAACAGAACTTTAAAGTCTGTCCTTTGGCAGACAGGCAGCCAGTGTTAGGACCTCAGAACTGGACTGATGTGGTTCACTCTTCTGGTCTTAGTGAGAACTCGGGCAGCAGAGTTCTGAATGAGCTGCAGCTGTCGGACTGATTTTTTGGATAAACCACTAAAAATACTGTTACAATAATTAAGCCGACTGAAGATATGAACGCGTGAACTAGTTTTTCCAAATTTTGCTGGTAGTTCAGAATGGGGAGCTAGCAGTGCGTGGGTATCAGTCTGTGGTTTCAGGTGAAGCTGTGTGGGGGGGTAATAGTCTGATAGTCAGAGCAGAACTGAATCATGCATACAGGAACAGCAAGCAACAGAAACTCGCCAGCAAAACATACTAAGAAATTGGTTCCGTATTGGCCGATACCAATTAATCGGTGAGACCCTATAATCAGCCTTTCAGAGTAAAGGTAACACCAACACATGATGAAGGTTAGCATTATTTTTTTCACACATCATTTTCATTTAATAGGAGATGGTCAGGGAATATAAAAGAATAATGAATATATACGTATGTCATTTGCCCTATCTCTGATCATTGTGAAAACACACTTTTGGTGACCTTCACATTTGACCTTTAATTTACATTTACCAAAATGTAATGGGATCTATTCTGGACCATCTCACACCTTTATTGAAAACTTTATGAAAATCGGTCCACTAGTTTTTATGTAAAGTTGCTGAAAACCAGACGAACAAAAAATAACCCAAAACAGTTGTCACTATATTATGTTCTACTGTTGGTCTTTTAAGGTGTTAAACATCTTAAAAGTGTTAAAGGGTTACAAGTGTTAAAAGTGTTAAAGTCTGAAAAGGGTATCTAAAGGGTTAACCCTTTTAAGACTTGTATAAGGGTTCAAGGGTTTTCCTGCTGTTTTAGCATCTCCACATGTTAATGTGTTTTCTTTTCTCAGCTCACCTTGATGCTAAGAAGGCCGGAGATCTTTCGACGCTGTTCGACGTGGGCGGGATTGTTGGTAAGTGCTGTGACTGTGGTTGTTATGGTTACCGACGACTGAATTCACTGATGCCGTGTGTTTGATGTTTGTGATGCAGGAGGGATTTTAGCAGGAGTGGTGTCGGATAAACTGGGGAAGAGAGCCACTACCTGTGCAGTTATGCTACTGCTAGCTGCTCCGATGGTAAGTCTGACCTCTGACCTTCAGTGTCACTTAAACTGCTGTATTAATGCATATGAATGTAGGTGCCAAATAGAATCCAGGCTTCCATCAGTCTACCCCTGGACAGTGCAAACAGTTTACCACCCCCGCAGGGACAACGGGAGAGTGATGAATAATGGATAATACAATAATAATAGATTTCACACTGTAAATAGAAATCTAATACATATTATTATTATTATTATTATTATTATTATTATTATTATTATTATTATTATTATTATTACTCTTATGTAGGAAGGTGGTGCAGTGGTTAGCACTCATGCCTCACAGCAAAAAGGACCCTGGTTTGATTCCAGCACCAGACCTTTCTGTGTGGAGTTTAATATGTTCTCCCCGTGTCTGCGTGGGTTTTCTCCAGGTACTCTGGTTCCCTCCCACCACCCAAACACATGCACTGACAGGTTAATTGGTTAATCTAAATTGTCCATAGATGTGAATGTGAGAATGTGATGTTTGTCTATATATGTTCAGCCCTGAGATGAACTGGTAACTCATACAGGGTGTACTGCGCCTTCACCCATTGTAGCTAGATTAGGCCCCCAGTGACCCTAATGAGAATAAAGCGGGTGTAGACAACGAGACAAGCCTTTTTTTAGGGCTGTCAAATTATTAAAATGTTTAATCAGAATAATCCCAAGGTTTCTTTGGGTTAATTTTGATTAATCATGATTAAAACACTTTGTCGGTCAACTGTTTTGACTCAGTGTTTATTTTTTATACTACAATTTCCCAAAAAATACAGGAAACAAAAACTGTGGAGGGAAAAAAAATTACAAAACATGATGAAATTCACCAAAAAAGGAGAATAAAGGGATGAAAATACCAAAACGTATTGGATAAACTCTTTAAAATTTGGAGAACCCCCCCCACACACACACCATAAATGTGGAGGAAAAAAATATACAAAACATGTTGAAATGTACTAAATATCACAAAAAGTGACAAATTCTAAACCTATTCTAAAATAGAGAGAAAAATTGTGTGTGGGGGGTGATCTACAAAACATGCTGAAATTCACAAAAAATAATTCAAAACATATTCATAAACTCTTCTAAACCAGAGAAAAATGTGATAAAAACATCCAAAACAAGCAAAAATATGAATATACAAGTAATTAACATGTTTTTTCAACAACTTTAACAGTTTCAACAAAACACTGTAAACAACTGTTGCATTTAATAGTTTGAAAATGTTTAATCAGATCAATAACAATGGATTGGCTTTATATAGCTGTTGGCAGTAACCTATTATTCATTCAGTCGCCCAATGACCAAGAGGTTGGCGGTTCACGTCCCAGCTCTGGCTGTCCACATGTCGAAGAGTCCTTGGGCAAGACACTGACAGGCCCCCAGTAGGACTGACCTTAGACCTTAGAAACCTACTGGTGTATGAATGGGTGAATGTGAAGCTAATGTAAAGCGCTTTGAGCACCATGAAGGTGGAAAAGAACTATATAAGTGCAGACCATTTCTAAGTTAAGATGTTGAGAAACTATTTTTGTCCTGCTTCATTATTCAAAACTTATCAACGCGCAGCATCTAAACCAGGGCTCGACAACCTGTAACACCCAAAGACACATTTAAACCCAGTTTCCATGGAAAAGAAAACACTGGGAGCTGCTCATCATCTTTAAAAAGCTCAGTGAATGTGTCCCAAAACTTACTTTTTTGTTTGTATGTTACTAGAGCTTCCACTCTCCCAACTGTATTTTCTCTCTTGCTCCTTCCCTCCATACCGTAGGAAACTTCTGATGTTGTACATCACCTCCATGGAAATTCAGTTAATAAAGTGAGATAAACATTAAAATAACCTGGTAAATACAAATGACAAATGACCCGACTGCAACCTGAATATCATTAAAAATATTTTTTAATGACCCAGTCACTTCAGGTCAGCCCACACATCACTGGTCCATGTCTGTCCTCTGTAGTTTCGCTGTGGACAGTTGGTACTGCTCCAGGTTTAAGGCAGAGTTTTGATGCCAGCCCTCTGTTGTACTGACCCAGGTTAAAGAAGCAGTTTGCTGTGAAATGATGAGCACACACCAAGAGGGTCTTATTTAGGACTGTAGCTGCTATGTTTCCATCAAAAATAAATTCAATCCACTTCAGTCTTTCACCTTCTGAAGCTGGAAGCTGATGTAGAGACGTGTGTCCTGTGCACCCAGCAACAGAGCTGGAAATCTATTTAGCTTTGGCTGACACACTCCTTTTGTGTCTATTTGCTACCTATGGAGAATAAGGGCAGATCTCCGAGTAGAGGTCACTGTGACCATTGGGTGGGTTTACCTGAGCTGGTGGGGTGAGGTAAATGGGGTAATGGATCAGGAGAAAAGGAGAGTGGATGGTTGTTCTTTTTTTCATAATTTAAGGGTCTCCTCACACACAGACAACACATAGTCTGTGTATGTGTGTCACATGTGTTGGAAAGACATTAAAAAGTGCATTTTACATATGTCCCCTTTAAAGGAGGACTGAACATTAACAGTGGCCAGCAGGAGGTGCTACAGGTTTAATGGAGGACTGAACATGGAGCCGCTGTGGTATGAGGGACAAAACATGGTACAAATTAATGTAGAAATAACTAATTTAGGGAATACAATGTATGTACGTATATATATATATATATATATACACATATACATACATACATACATACATACATACATGTTTTAAAATACCATGTTACCATGTTAATGCAAAGCATATGTTAGTTTGGAATTCCAGGTGTACCCTGCCTTCACCCATTGTAGCTGGATGAGGCCCCCAGTGACTCCATGGCCCTAGTGTGGATAAAACAGGATCAGAGGATGAGATGAATAGGCTAATGCTAACACTAGGCTAATATGCCATCTAGCTCATGACAAACATGTTCACTGCAGATATATTCACTTCTTTCATGAATCTGTTTGTTCTTGATAAATGAAATGCAATTAATATAGATTAGAAATTAATATTTCATTGTGAGTAATCCAAATTAATCCACGGGAACCTGGAATGAATTGATTAAGAATACTAGCAGAAAAACAGTTACCAACACATGACAACACTGATCTGCAGGACTTCAGTGTGATGTACTGATGTTTCTCCTTCTGTTTTTCAGTTGTATGGTTTCTCCATGATCAGCCAGCTTGGTTTGGGACCAACCATTGGTAAGAAACACCATTTGAAAAAAGAATAAATAAGACTGTCCAAAAAAAGAAACTGTCCAAAAAATTTAAAATGAAACTTTCCAAAAAACTACAATTGTGCAAAAAATACAGAAACACTGTCCAAAAAAGGGGATGGAGCTACAGCTGCACCCATTGTCCTGGGGTAGGAGGGTGCGGAGCTACAGCTGCACACAGTGTCCTCTGGTGCAGCAGGGGGCGGAGCTACAGCTGCACTTATCTGAACAGACTGTGGAAATTAACCTTAAAATTAGTGTGTGTGACCATGTATGTTCCAGGGATGTTGTCGGTGTGTTTTTATGGGATGTTGTTGGTGTTTTTCAGCGATGTTGTTGGTGTGTGGAGGTCTGGTCAATGGACCGTATGCTCTCATCACCACTGCCGTGTCGGCAGATTTGGTAAGAAGAGAGAGATGAAAACCCACTTCGATACACATACTGTACATAGACAGGAAAGTAGCTCAGCAGGAACATAACAATAACAACTAATAGAAAGATAGATTGATCATTTGACCTTGAGCAACCTTGAAAGGTCAAACCCACATTTTGATAGGGAGATGTCTGTTAAGAGCTTAAACTTTCATGTGGGGGGCGGGGTTTGTTTTGTTGGGCATAATTTTTTAGTAACAGCTGTTGGATTTAAATGTAAAATTTAAATGTTAAAATAAATCTGTCTTACCCTTTGACCTTTAACCCCAGGGGACCCATAAGAGCCTGAAGGGCAATGCCAGGGCCTTATCCACAGTCACCGCCATCATCGATGGGACCGGATCTGTAGGTTAGTATAACTTTGATGTTCTTATGTCATATCAGGCCTGTCCCACAGTTTGTTCCTACAGTTGGCCCAAAGTCCCCCTTTGTTCCTACAGTTCGTCCCACAGTCCCCTCTTGGCACCACAGTTTGTCTGTATCCCTAAATTTAGAGCCCTGTTTCAGAGGATGTGATGTCTCGTTTGTGGGGACATTTTGCCATGACCCGTCCCTTTGGAGAGAGTCAGCTTGGATGTAGACTCATGACAGTTGTTTCAGGTCCTCTACCTGAAACAACCATTGTGAGTATTTTCTACCCATAATGCTTTGCACCGCCCATAATGCTTTGCAAACACTTCACTTTTCCTGTGTAAGCACATCAATCAGAAGTGGGAAGGCATCACACAAATTAAAGTTTTCTTTTGAAGTAGCTGCAATCTTCTTGCAAATCTGAAGGAACATCTGAGTTTATCACAAATGAAAACATGTGTTGAGTTCAAATGTTAGATTTGCTAACATCCACCTCGTCACTTATTGACGACATCAGGATCCCGTTGTTTTTATAGAAATCCCTACCACGTGTAACTGTTCCAAAGTATACTCCGAAAAGGGGTGGATTCCAAAAATGGGTGCTCGTGTTCAAGGGGGGATTTTGGGACTGGCCCATTGGTTATCAGTCAATATATCAGATATCTGCTGACATATCGGCTATTTTAGTCCCCAGAAAGGCCCCCTGGGTGGGGCTGTAGTAGGTGGGTGTGTCTGTAGTGTGTTTAACCCCTCTTCTCTTCTCTCACTCCTGCTTAGGGGCAGCCCTGGGTCCCCTGCTGGCTGGACTTCTTTCTGCAGGAGGATGGGACCAGGTGTTCTATATGCTCATGACTGCAGACTTCTGCGCTCTGCTGGTGAGTGGGAAAACACTAGTGTTAGATTACATTAAAAATTTACAATCAGTTTCAATGACTTTGCACTACATACAGGAACCCCCCCACCCCCCATATCTGCCTCCAAACCTTAATTCTTCTGTATGTTTTTCCTGATCCAGAATTACTGTAAAAAAAATCCCAGCACAGTTTTCCATGTGTACGGTGTCTACAACACCTACTGTCTGAGTATGTTTTATTGTATGTGCTTGCATTCTGTTTCTGTATTCAATGGAATTCTTGTTTGGTGCTTGTAGTGGGCAGCCTGTTACTGCAGCTCTTTTCTGCTGTAGTAACCAAGCCATTTTCTGTAAGGGATCAATAAAGTATCAATCAATCAAATCAATAGTGTCGGTGTGAAACACTAGAGTTAGTTTGAGTTTAAAAACACTAGTGTTTCAGGGTAAATGTGTGTCAGGGTATTTTATTACCTTATTGTTGAAATTATTACATAAGGTGCTTTCCCACAGAGTAGTTCTAAGAGCTTAGTTTTAGGAACTAAATAGTTCTAAAAACTATTTAGTTCCTGGGGAACCTTCAGGTTTGCATTCTAACAAGGTAGTAGGAACCATGGGTGGGGCAAATGTGACGCTAACATCCACCACAATGATGTATTCTTTAAGCACTAAATTCAACAATCACACAAGTAGAAGACAGCGCTACTATAAACTAAAATAGAGAATGAGGAAGCCACAGTGTTTATGTTCTGTATCACAGGAATTGTGGTCAAATACAGCATCTAATGTCAAGAATGGAGGAGTTTACAGAGAGAGTTAGGAGACGAACAATCCAGTGGCAGGTGATACTACAACGTATGTTAATCTCATAGCATTGGCCCAAAAACAAAACCGCATCACTGGTCCATTAATGTCATAACATTAACCAACATCCACAGATGGTTTTAAAGACAGCGGCATAATCTTGGTTCTACCAATCATCTATGTTATATAGTTCCTGGAGAACTAAAAAAGACCCTGCCTGCCAGGAGGAACTAAAAAGGCTCTAGGAACTATGTAGTTCCTATGCTGTGGGAAAGGGGGAAAAACATTCCAGGAACTAAAAAGGTTACTGGAACTACAAATGGTTCCTACAGTGGGAAAGCACACATTATCATCATCATCATCATCTTCATTTACCAGACTCAAGGTCTAAAAACACAGATTGTACATGCCAAACAACAAGAACAAGCACAAAAATAGATAAATAAAAACAGACAACAAACAAAACAAATACAAAATATACATATGTATGTCTTATAAAAGACATTTATACCAGAACCCCCACATTGGTGACTGCTAATGAATTGCACGATCACATTATTGGATTTTGTTACATTTTCAGGAAATTATGACATCATAGAGTGAAATTATTCCATTTTCCATCAAGTTAAGTGCAAATTTTCTAACATTTTCATGTTTTATTATATTATAGCTGCTACAATGACCAGTGGTAGTTTGGGTAAAACTCTGGTTTCCTTTTCACTTTCAGGCTGTGATAGAACATTTTATTTTAATGGTAAATAAATCCACTTTAACCTTGTAGAATTCACTCAAACTACTTTATTCCATGAAATGAAGCAGAAACTGTTTGAAATAATTTCTACTGCAACAACATCAGATCAAATGTCCAATTGAAAAGTGGAAATAAACTAAACTAACCTGGACTGTTTTTTTTTTTACAGCTGTTGCTTCGGTTGGTGATGAAGGAGCTGACGTCCAATAAGCCCCGCCCCATCTCAGCTGTAGAGTGAGTCTCCTCATCTACTTAATGTCTGTTTCCGTGACGATGTAAAGCTGACACCTGTTAATAATCAGATGATTGTAATAATCAGATGTGATGCATTTAGGTACACTCCAGATATAGGATATTCCATACATGCTGGTCTATATGTTCAGTTTTTTTCGTATGGACATCGTGGCATCTCAAATTCTTCTAAATTAAATATCTTCACATACAACTTTGATATGGTTCCCCTAACTCCAGGCTGTACCTCTAAGATTGCATCTGAAGATGAAATCTATTGAAGGTACCTGGGGAGTGACCTGCAGATATCTGAAAAAAAATTATTTGGTGACAAACCAAATGTTTCTCGAACTTTATCAAAAGACATAAATATGTCATCTTTATATAATGTTTTTATATTCAATCCCCCTCTTTGAAACTACTGATAGAATGTATGGTCCAAAAGTGAAGCTGGAAATAGATGGTTGGCCATAACTGGAGCATAAGCTGACAAGGATATCAGACCATAGTGTTTACGAAACTGAGACCAAATCTTGAAAGAATGAAGCAGGACTGGGTTCTGACAAGCCTGGGGTGAATGTAAAGGAATCAATGAGCATAAAAGAGCGGAGAGTGAGACTGGGCTGCAAAAACTAGATTCAATGTGTAACCCTCCTGGAGCATCCATTTGAGATGGGCCCCCAAGCCACAACAAAAGACATCTGATATTGGCTGCCCAGTAGAGAGTAAAATACACTAAGAATAAATGGTCTGCACTTACTGTATATAGCGCTTTTCCACCTTCATGGTGCTCAAAGTGCTTTATATCAAATTCACACACACCAGTAGCCTTCTAAGGTTCTGCCATACCTACTGGGAGCCTAAGTCAGGGTTCAGGGTCTTGCCCAAGGACACTTCGATATGTGGACAGCCAGAGCCAGGACGTGAACCACCAACTCTTCAGTCATTGGACAACCTGCTCTACCAACTGAGCCACAGCCACCTAAATAGTCAAATGCACTAAGAATACACTAAAATGCACTAAAAATTGTTTAAAATACACTAAGAATAAAGTAAAATACACTAAGAATACAATAAAATGCACTAAAAATAGTGATTTTTTTTTGTCAGCCACCAAAGACCTCCACGACCAAACACAGTGTGGTGCCATCATTGCATTGGACTGAGTTTAATTGAAACGTGGCTTAAGTTAATGTTATTGACAGATAGGGAACCTGGCACGGGCTTCAAAATGACATCATGACCTTTGAACTTGAATGACCATAAAAGGTTAAAATCAAGGTCACGTGATTTTAAATGGTGGTAACTCTAAACAGAGTGGTGATAAGTACTGTTACTAGGGGTGTAACAGTACACAAAAATCACGATTCGGTACGCACCACTGTTGTGAAGTCATGGTTCAGTTCAATTTTGGTACAGTATGGAAACACAATGCAAAACTATTTTCTTCCTCAGCATGGTATTTATTAAACCAAAAAAATCTCAATATAAAAATGGAAATATAAAAAGCGACGGCACAAAACCTAGCTGGATGTTACTCTAGGATGGTAAATACACACAGAGTGAGAGGGGAGGGGGGAGTGTTCCTTCATACATTCTGAGCCAATCAAAGACGCCTCATTACTGTAGCATGGACATGTATGCAGAGGTACCGGTAAACTCGGTTGTTTGACCTCAAGTCATTTTTCTACGTCACCGCCACATGATATGCACATGGTCACAAGAGCACGATTCACGAATGAGTGTCATAAATATTAAAGAGTCTTCCCTTCACTACTCCAATCACATAGAGGTATCCTTGTGAATATTAAAGAGCCATAGTGGCACATGCATACAAACAAAAAAGACTGTATTTGTTTGGTACAGGCTGAACCGAACCCAACATCTGTTTTCAAGGGTTTGGTACAAATACCGTTAAAGCCTTAACTGTTACTATTATTGACGGATAAGAAACTACATGTTGGCTCCAAAATGGAATTATGACCTTTGACCTTGGGCAACCTTGGAAATTTCTAGTTTTGAGCGGAAGATGTTCAAGAAGAGCTGAAATGTCTGTGGGTGGTGGGGTTTGTTGTGCCTGGAAACACTTAGTTTCTACAAATGGAAAATAAAGGATTTTTGGTGTCCATGTTTTTGTTTGACAGGTTGAAGGAACACTGAGCACTGACTGCCTTCTTATACGCTAAACCACTGAGGAACCAGCAGGACCGGACCAGAACCCCACGCCAACTGTACCAGAACTTGACCAGGACCACTACTGGATCAGAACCAGACTTTAACTGGACCATGACACCCCAACCCGACTAGAACCAGACCACAACTGGACTAGTGCCCGGAACAGAACTGGATCCTAGCCAGCCCAGAACCGAACCCCAACCAGTCCAGAAGCAGACCCCATCTGTACCAGAACCCGACTAGAACTGGACGTCAACCGGACCAGCACTATACCCCAACCAGATCAGAACCAGCCTCCAACTGGACCAGAAGCAGACCTTACCTGGACCAGAAGCAGACCCCTTCTGGACTAGATCCACACCCTAACCGGACCAGTAGCGCAACACATCTGAACCAGAACGAGCCCTCAACTGGACCAGAATGGTAAATGGTAAATGGACTGCACTTATGCAGTGCTCAAAGCGCTTTACATTGGCCTCACATTCACCCATTCACACTCATACACCAGTAGGTTTCTAAGGTCTAAGGTCAGTCCTACTGGGGGCCTAAGTCAGGGTTCATGTGGACAGCCAGAGCTGGGACGCGAACCGCCAACCTCTCAGTCATAGTGCAACCCACTCTACCAACTGAGCCACAGCTGCCCAGAACCAGACCCCCTCCAGGCTAAAAGCAGACCCGAACCGCACCAGAACTGTAGACTACCCTGACCAGAACCAGACTCCAGTCGGACCACAACCAGCCCCCCAACTGGACAAGAACCAGACCAGAACTGGACGCTAACTGGGATAAATATTGTGGACTGTGTGAAAGCTCCCTGACTCCACCTGAGGTTTACCTTTGACCTCTGAAACTGACATTTGATCTTTGACCCCAGCAGAGGCCTCCCAGTGACCTCTGCTGCTTCTCCACTTCCTGTGTGGGTTCTGTTTAAAGCAGACGTTAACATTAGGGACGGAACCACTGATGAGGGTGGGGCCAATGATGGGGGCGGAGCCTCCTGCGCTTTAATGCACCAAAGAGATTCAGGCTTTTTACGCCACCGACGTGTGTTTGTCACCAAAGTTGTCTTTTTCCATCTGATGGTGTTTGTTTTTCTGTTTGGAATCTATGACGAAAGAAACAAAATGGATTAAACGTAAAATAAACTGAATAAAATGAAGCTAGAAAGAAAGAGCGGGAAAAAAAAAGCAGGAAACATTTACTAACAAAAAAGTTTGCACTATTTTGCACTAACAATAACAATAATAACAATAATAACAATAATAATAATAATAATAATAATAATAATAATAATAATAATATGATGCAAATGTCACATCAGAACAAAGTTAACCCAGTGTGACATGTTTAGCTCCCAAATTAATTTAACCGTGATTAAGTGGTTTAACACCATTATCTTCTGGGGGTTTTTGTGTAAAATTTTTTATTTTCCACCATTTAATTTACTGAACCTGTAAATGTTCATAAATCTCAGAGTAAAGTTGAGGATTATTATGTAAAATAAATAAATAAGAATACAGTAATCTGAAGTAATGTGACTTTTCAGTCAAATTTGTCATTAACTGAACACAATTTGTTTGTTTGTTTGCTTTGCTTAATTCAAACCCCCAAAATTTTGCAAACGGAATAAGCAATAATGATATAGTTATTTGGAATTTAGGATTTTTTTTCATATGTGTAATAATAAATGTTGATAAATCACTTAAAGATGGTTAAATTGAGAAAAATAATTTGGGAATTGACACAAAGGTTACATCTGATCTTTATGGGTTAAGATTATTTTTAACCTGCATTAAAAAAAATACTAATTTTACACAGAAATAATGACAGTATTTTAAAAAATCCAACAAGACTTTTGTAAAATGTGTCGTATTTTTGCACTTTCATAAATATTACATGATGGATTAGCAGCTTCTATATTTGATCAGTTTAGTTTGATATTTAATACATTTTGTTTCCAAGTAAATATGTCAGAGGTTTATTTATGAATGAATGACTCTGGGTATTTTTGATAAATGTTTTTAGCAAAAACATTTTATGAAAGAGTAAAAAAAAAAGACCTGATCACGCCTATTTATAATGAATGTCCATTTAAATCTGTGTTTCTGTTAATTATTTGTTTATTTCTGTTCATTTTTTCCTTTTTCGTCTAAAACCATTCAAAGTGGACACGGGTTCAATTTCCTTCTTCTCTTCTCATTGATCTTTTTATTTTTAATTGGACGTAGATTGAGTTTGAATCCCAAAAGCATAGACTATTTATTTATTGTGTTGAGGCTGAAAGTCTCAGGGCCAGGGATGTTTATTTTATTTTTTCTGGGATATTTGTTTATTTTATGGGATGTTTGTCTATTTTCTGTCTTTTTAAGGCGTTGATGCTGAAACTGATACTTGAAGCGTTTTGTGCCTTTTCTGTTTTTTAATTTGGTTTTGTTTCTTTCTTTCTTCTTTTTCTATTGAACAAAGTTTCTTCTAATAAAGGGTTGTTTTTTCTGGACTGATTCAGGCACTGGTGTTTTTTGAAGGTGGGGCTAAAGGAGTGGGGGGCGGAGTCCTGAAGGGTCCTGAGGGTCCTGGAGGATCAGCTGGAGCTGACAGCTGACACCAGAACAGTTTGGTTCTGACAGACAGAGACACTCAGTGGCACAAACAGAAGCACACAACACACAGAGTAAAAGACACAAGTAAAAAGGCACTTGAACACAACACGATCAAAGGTATACACACACACACAATGAATCCAGTAAATTTTATATATATATATATATATATATATATATATATATATATCAAATGTCAAAGTAGAATTAGCGTGAAATGATGTAAAATACCCAACAGTCTTTCATCCTGTGGGCCAGCGTTTGTCTTTCTGTTTATTCAGACTCTCATCATGGTTCACAAACTCATTTTCTTTCAGGTTCCACATTCAGCCTCATCTGATCTACAGTAAAATAATAACAAAATAACCTATAAATAATCACAACTATACATTTTTGTCTTTATTTTAGTGCAAGAAAAAATGTAATGATTAAAATTCTTCATTTTTATAAATTATCCAGACCCAAAATATGTGAATAACCTGAAATAAACTGAAATTTAATAAGAAAAATAAGTGTAATTTTAACCATATTCTGCCTGAACTTCTCATTTATCCATGTTTATTATGGATCGGATCTACAAAGACACTGACAGGAACAGAAGCAGAAAATGGTTAAAATTGTGTTGATTTTTTTAAAGACATTTTAAGTTGTTCATATTTTGATACAGAATAGTTTGAAAATGTACATATTTTCATAATTACTAAAATTTGTAATAACTAGTGGTAATATAACTAGCCTAGCTCTGTTCCTGTACTAGTGCTAATATATAATTAGCCTTCCTCCAGTTTAATTTCTTGTATAGTTGTTTTCCACATTCATAATGCTCTAAGTGCATTAGCCTCACATTCATCCATTCACACAGCAGTAGGCGGCTGGTGCCATGCAAGGTCCTGCCAGACCTACTGGGAGCCTCAGTCAGGGTTCAGTATCTTTGACCAAGGACACTTTGACATGTGGACATCTAGACCTGGGATGTGAACCATCAACCCTTCAGTCAATGGATGACCTGCTCTACCAACTGAGCCACAGCCACCCATGTACTCGTGCTAACTAGCCTAGCTCCAGCGTCGTTGCTTGTACTAGTGCTAATATAACTAACCGAACTCTGGCTTCATTTCCTGGACTAGTGCGAATATTTTATTGATAACCCATCCTCCCGGCCAAACAATACATCCTTAAATCACAAAGTAAAGATGAAAAATGTTGAGTTTAGCCCAAACATTATCAATGTGGTCTCATGGCAACAGTGTTTCTCATGATTTTTTCCTCAAAAATGCAATTGGAAAAACCCCATTCCTTCTTAATAGGAACAAAAAAAGGTGCATTTTTTCCCCCAACACTAGCACTTATACTTTCACCTGCAGACTTCAATTAAACTTTAAAACATAATTATTTTTGTCCTCTCCGCAGAAAGATAGTTCCTATGACAATGTGATTTATAGTTTTCAATAGAGTACTCTTCAAAACCATATTGTGTGTCCCAAAATCTGACATTCCACAATGTGTGGTCACCATACTATGGTGACCATAGTAATGGCCACTAGATTGAGAAAATAGCAGAAAATGTAATTAAAAATGTCTGAATAACTTACCCTCCCAGCCAAGCTGTACAGTACATAGGAGGTGAATTATGTTTTCCAAAAATGTAGATTACATTACTTCACATTACATTAGATAGAACTTTATTGATCCCCGGGCAAATTCCTTGGTGAAATTGAGGATATAGTGATGGTTCCTAGGATTCAAACAAACCCATGTTTAAGGGGCTTCAAACAGTCAAATCTAATCCCATCCATTTTATTTACATAATGCTTGAAACGACAAATGTGCTGTACAATACAATAAACAATAAAACACAATAAAAGCTACAAATGCAATAAAATATAATAAAAGCTAGAAAATGCTAAGATAAAAACACAGTAAAACATAATAAATAAATACTAAATAATTCCACTACAGATAAAATATATGTGCAGATAAAATCAACATCCTATGTAGTATAAAAATCCATGGAGGGGTTTGAAGAAGAGCTTTAAAATAAGACAGTGAGGAACCATGGCTAATGTGAGGAGGCGTGGTTAATGTGAGGAGGCGTGGCTAATGTGAGGAACCGTGGCTAATGTGAGGAGGCGTGGCTAATGTGAGGAGGCGTGGCTAATGTGAGGAACCATGGCTAATGTGAGGAGGCGTGGCTAATGTGAGGAGGCGTGGCTAATGTGAGGAACCGTGGCTAATGTGAGGAGGCGTGGCTAATGTGAGGAACCATGGCTAATGTGAAGAGGCGTGGCTAATGTGAGGAGGCGTGGCTAATGTGAGGAACCATGGCTAATGTGAAGAGGCGTGGCTAATGTGAGGAGGCGTGGCTAATGTGAGGAGGCGTGGTTAATATGCAGCAGCAGTTCATTCCAGAGCTTTGGAGCCAAAACAGTCATATTTATGAGATTGGAAAAAAAAGTCATAATTATGAGACAAATTACAATTATTTGATTAAAAGTCATAATTAAGAGTTTCAGGTTTTCAGAGCTTAACAGTGTGTGAGTCTGTGTTTGAACTGGCTGTAGTGCTTGTTGTCATGCCAACAGCATCTGTCATCTGTGTGACGCAGCTTCAGACAATTCAGATAATTAAGGTGAAAGCTGAAAAAAATAGAATCACTGAAATTAAGATTAAATGAACATAAATAATAAATCATGATAAATACAATAAAAATAAATATAAATATATAAAAAGATAAATATAATAAAGTTGAAATCCTTCACATTAATTCTCTATATGAAATTAAATGAATAAACTCAGGTGGGACTGACACAGACTGTGGGAGGGGCTTTAACAGGACTGACACAGACTGTGGGAGGGGCTTTAACAGGACTGACACAGGCTGTGGGAGGGGCTTTAACAGGACTGACACAGACTGTGGGAGGGGCTTTAACAGGACTGACACAGGCTGTGGGAGGGGCTTTAACAGGACTGACACAGACTGTGGGAGGGACTTTAACAGGACTGACACAGACTGTGTGTGTGTGGGGGGGACTTTCACAGGACTGACACAGGCTGTGGGAGGGGCTTTAACAGGACTGACACAGACTGTGGGAGGGGCTTTAACAGGACTGACACAGGCTGTGGGAGGGGCTTTAACAGGACTGACACAGACTGTGGGAGGGGCTTTAACAGGACTGACACAGGCTGTGGGAGGGGCTTTAACAGGACTGACACAGGCTGTGGGAGGGGCTTTAACAGGACTGACACAGACTGTGGGAGGGGCTTTAACAGGACTGACACAGGCTGTGGGAGGGGCTTTAACAGGACTGACACAGACTGTGGGAGGGACTTTAACAGGACTGACACAGACTGTGTGTGTGTGGGGGGGACTTTCACAGGACTGACACAGGCTGTGGGAGGGGCTTTAACAGGACTGACACAGACTGTGGGAGGGACTTTAACAGGACTGACACAGGCTGTGGGAGGGGCTTTAACAGGACTGACACAGACTGTGGGAGGGGCTTTAACAGGACTGATACAGACTGTGGGAGGGGCTTTAACAGGACTGACACAGACTGTGGAAGGGGCTTTAACAGGACTGATACAGACTTTGGGAGGGGGCTTTAACAGGACTGACTGTGGGAGGGGCTTCAGACTGTGAACACCAGCTTCCAAAAGAGAAAAATACAAAGTCAAATCAGTTACTGAAATTATTATTTTTAGTGACTTATGTACATTAGTCACTAAACATGATGTACATGTTCAAAGCCTGTACTTTGTGATTACTGTGTGTACTACAGTACTACAGTTAGTACTTAGTACTAACTTAGTTACTTAGTTAGTACTACAGTTCTGTGTGTATTAGTACTGCAGTACTGTGTGTAGTAGTACTGCAGTACATCAGAGTATAAACCATATTCAGTTTTATTTATGTAACTTATGATTGAATCCAGTATTTATGGAGTGAAATCAAATACAAATACTGAAAAGGATGTATTTGTATGAGTACTATTAGTACTGCAGTAACGGTATCAATACTTTCACAACTGCAGTAACAGTATTTGTACTCGTACTACTACAGTTACAGTACAGACTTTGTTTAAACTCATGTCACTCATTAATTTCAATTTGAATTTTCAATTTCATTTCTAATGCCCCGAAACATTACAAAGAATGTCAGGATGTAGAGTAGGTTTAATAACAGCATATTTAAATGACTGCGGCACATATCCAGTAATTAATGAAGTGTTAATTATATTTAGGACAGTGCTAATAATTAGGAGCAGAATCTCTTTAAAGAGTTTTGTTGGGATTGGATCTAAGAGGCAGGTGGCTGATTTGGAAAACATGATAATAGATATGACATCAGTTTGGTCTACAGTGGTGAAATGATTTAGTGTTACAGAGGGATTTATACAAGCACTGCTTTTTTAAATAATTAATTCTAGTCATTCTAACACCAACGCCACAAATTCCATAGAAGAAGTTTACATTCATCTGAAACTGACAGAAAAAATATACACACACATCTATCTATCTATTAATCGATTGATCGATTGACCGATTAATCAATACTTCTACTATATGTCATCTAGATAGATAGATAGACACTAAAATGTAAGCAAATATTTACTGAAGAATAAAATAAGCAACAAAATAAATGAAAGCAGCCAAAAGATCAATAAAATAAATAAAAACAACCAACAACTGAACAAACTGAAGAAAAAAATGAGGAAATAAGCAACAAAATATAGAAAAATATAAAAGAATACGTAACAAAAATAAAATGACAATTACAATCAAACAAAAGGAGCAAAAGGTTGTAGATGTTTATTTTTATGTTCATTTAATAATGTATTTTCTGTAAAAGTTATTTTTTCTTAATATTTACATGATGATATATATGATTAGTGGATTAAATATAAAAAAATAAATGTTTTACCATGAAAAATGTCAAGTACAGAGGATAAAAATACAATAAATGGAGATAAATGAGTGTTTCTGGTGAAGGATTAAACTTGATGAATTTAAACCTGAAGCGCTTATATGTAAAAGAAAAGAAGGAAAAAAACACATTTACTTTATTCAAACTGTTTCTTCAGCTTTTCCTTCTTTCACATGAATTTTTTCCCAGATTATTTCTCTTTAATCTCTTTAAACCCATTTGTAGTTTCTGCTTAATCTGAGATTTTACTGGAAAAAAAACATTCACAAGAAAAAAACATTTGAGTCCAGATAATCATAACTACAAAATATACACAAGAAAACAACAACATTAAAATAAATTAAAAAAAAATGTATATAATAAAAGTCCAAATGAGCTGAGCTGAAGAATATACACAAGAAAATAAAAACAAAATAAAATAAATACTAAAAGGGTCAATATGTGAACCTTTACTATTAATCAGGGGTTAGAGGTTTCTTTTTTCTTTAATATTGTGTGTGTGTGTGTGTGTGTGTGTGTGTGTGTGTGTGTGTGTGTGTGTGTGTGTGTGTGTGTGTTGTGTGTGTGTGTGAGTGTGTGTGTGTGTGTGTTTGTGTGTGTGTGTGTGTGTGTGTGTGTGTGTGTGTGTGTGTGTGTGTGTGTGTGTGTGTGTGTGTGTGTGTGTGTTTGTGTGTGTGTGTGAGTGTGTGTGTGTGTGTGTTTGTGTGTGTGTGTGTGTGTGTGTGTGTGTGTGAGTGTGTGTGTGTGTGTGTTTGTGTGTGTGTGTGTGTTTGTGTGTGTGTGTGTGTGTGTGTGTGTTGTGTTGTGGCGTTTTTTTTCCCAAACCATTGGATTTTTATTTTATTTTTTGCCTGAATCATCTGATTTTATTTATTCATTGCTTAAACCCTTTGATTTTTTTTAAATGTATGTATTTACTGAAACATTGGATGTTTTATGTATTTGTTTTACTTATCATTTGGTTTATTTAATTTAATTAAAATGTTTGCCCTAAACCATTACATTTTTTTATTTGTTTAATTTAATTAATTCATTAATTAATTTCACTTTCACAGTCTGAACCATTTGATTGACATGTTCACACTTCCTGTGTTTTTGTGAATGGCTCCAGGTGTGTTCAGTGTCAGCTGGGAAATCTGAAAACTCTATTAACAATCATGATCATTTAAAGTGTTTATTGTTGGTTTTAAATTTTTTCTGTGGGTGACACAGTGGTGCAGTGGTTAGCACCCGTGCCTCACAGCAAGAAGGACCCTGGAGTTTGCTACTGGAGTTTGGTACCAGAGTACCTGGGTTTTCTCCAGGTTCTCCGGTTTCTTCCCACCATCCAAAGACATGCACTGATAAGTTAATTTAAAGTGTCTATTGGTTTGAATGTGACAGTGATTGTTTGTCTATATATGTTCAGCCCTGAGATGAACTGGAGACTCATACAGGGTGTACCCCGCCTTCACCCATTGTAAACTGGATTAGGGCCCAGTGACCCCACAAGCCTACACTGTACATTTTACAGTGTTAATTTGGAGACAATGGGACCAAATAGACTCTAGAAGAAGTTAAATAAACTCTCTAAGTGTTGATTTAACACTGCAAAATTTACTGTGTAGTGAGGATAAAGCAGATTCAGATGACGAGATAAGATTAGACTTTTTTCTGTTTTGTTGTGTGTGTGTTTGTATTCCTATCTTTATGGGGACATTGATATGTTTACACAGTCACACAAGCATGGGGGAAACAGGTGCAAGGTTAGACAGTTATTTATTTTTAAAGTAAACATATCTTCAAGTATGTACTTGATTTAATTATTTTTTATTAATTAATGTATTATTTATTATTTATTCATTTAATTATTTGTATATTTATTATATTTGTTCATTCATTCATTTTTGTTCATTTTGTTTTTTATTTTCAAAGGTTTATCTTTTTTTTTTATTTTATATTAAAACTGTGTTTACGCTTACTACCTAATGGCTACTTAATTACAAACTTGGTTCTCATGAGACATGGAAACGAGTATGCGTGTGTGTGTGTGTGTGTGTGTGTGTGTGTGTGTGTGTGTGTGTGTGTGTGTGTGTGTGTGTGTGTGTGTGTGTGTGTGTGTGTGTGTTGTTTTTTATTTTAACTAATTCCTCTTCACATTAACCCGAGTTTTCCTCCGACGTGCACGGTTTTTTTTTTGGTAGAATAATATGCTCATATTGGTTTTGGTTTTTGTTTCTTATCTATTGTAAGTTTTATGTTTCTTATCTTTGGAAATACAAAAAAAAGCCCACGCGCAGGGTAACCCCGGGGCGCGTGGGCTGGATGACGTTCACGCAGTCGCGCTGTGATTGGCGGGGGTGGGTGCACCTGCGCTGCAGTGGACCAAGTGGTGGTGGGTGAGGGGGGTGTAAAGGGGGGAGCTGCGGCTTCACACGCTTCTGTTCCTTTATCAGAAGAACTCCGCTTTGGACTAGAACACACGGCTGGAGTGCGCGCGCGCATCTGCGCAACACGGACACACGGACAGGTGGGATGCGGACCAACAGCTGAGGCTTTTACCGGAGCCGTTGCCGGTGTGTGAGTGACCGCGGCGGGGACAACAGAAGGAGCAGCACCGGAGGGAAAGACCGGAGCAGCAGCGGCTCAGTGACCGGAGCAGGTGCACCCACCATGGGCTCAGCCTCCTCCTCATACCGGGTCATTTACCTGGAGGTGGACGGAAGGATCCAGAAGGTACCGGGGTCACCGGGGTTATGGGTCACATGGCGAGGGTCAGCAGGTCCTTCTTCTGTTCATAAAAGCAGCAGAACCCGTGACAGGGTCTGAGGTTCCGATGTTGATCCAAAGTACGAATTCCCGCTGAAGAGTTTCCACCGGAGACACTTTGAGATGTTTTACCACGTCATTCTGTCTTGCATATAGAGAAAGCAAAAAAAAAAAAAAAAGAAAAACGCCAAAAAAGGCCACTTATCACCACTGAAATAAGGCCATGGGAAGTCATAATTATGAGATAAAGTATTAATTGTAAACCAGAAGGTCTAATTCATAAGATATATTTAAAAAAGTTATGATTGTGAGATAAAAATTATAATTATGAGACTAAAACAAGTGAAAAATCACAATTACAAAAAAAAGGTAAGTCTTCACATTAAGTCTTGACATTCCGCATAAAAAAGTCATACTGACAGGATGAGGTAAAAGTCACATTTATGAGATTAGTCTTCCTCATGAGCTAAAAAAGTCACATTTCTGAGATAATAAAAGTCTTCATTATGAGATAAAAGCCACAATTATGGGACAAAAAGTCCAAATTACGAGACAGGGTCAAAATTATTTTAGTTATGAAAGTCCAAAACTGTGCAGTAAAAAGTCACAACTATGAGGTAATAAGTCAAAATTCTAAGATAGTCATAAATATGAGGTAAAATGTCATAAATATGAGATAAAATGTAAAAATTATTACTTGAGAAGTTGTGTATGTGTGTATATATATATATATATATATATATATATATATATATATATATATATATATATATATATATATATATATAAGTCCTAAGTCTGATATAAAAAGTGTTAATTCTGTCATAAAACTATAAATCCTGTTTGAGGGGAAACTGCAGAACTGCAGACTTTGGTCAGTTTGAAAAGTTGGTTTAAATGAAACTTTGACAGATTGAACCAAATATTCTGTTGTGATTAAAGCAGAAAATACACTTTAGTTTATTTCACAGGATTAATGTTAAATAATTATCTGAAAAACCCACTGAAACACAAACAGTATGTAACACTGGACAACAATAGAAGAACCAACACACAGAGAAATAACATTAATTTATCTATTTATTTATTTAGCACTTTATATAATATTCAGATATGCTGTAAAAAAAAAAACATTGAGAAGTGAGGGAAGAGTAGCGATTTTAGTGCCAGACTGGAAAAATATAGAAAGTTGTAAACAAATTGTTTACAGTTTTAAATGTCAACAAAGTGACAAGTTTTGTGCCTAATGCTGAGATATATCTAATGAATGAATCAGAATTTAAACCTGTTGAGAATTGAGGGAGAAGAAGTGATTTTAGGGAATTGTGGATGACAGACACCAACGACAGACGATAGATGAAGCGGGATAGCAATAGCTTATCGCGACTTCGCTTGGATGAGCTAATTATAATAATACGCAAAAATTAAAAGAAATTGATAATAAACACATACGATGGCAGCTGGTCAATAACACACAAAAATGGAAAAAAAAAACAAGGATAACAAATGAATAAAATAAAAAATGTAATACACAAAAATGTAAATAAATAAATAAAAAAATAGCATGCATATTGTGGCAGCTGGTCAATAGCACAAAATCTAAATAAATACATTTTAAATGAAATAAAAAATAAATAACAGACAAAATGTTTTGCTGTCTTTTTTCTACTGTTTTCAACTGTATTTTTCTAATTTTTTTCAGGCATATCTTTATAACATGAGGTGTATTTATCATTCATTACCACATCTTTTACCACCTCAGGTATTTGTATAACAATACCTGTATTTGTACAACATAAAAGGTACCTCTGTATATGTGGTGGAAGTACTTTTACCATAACGCACACTTTTTGCACCATAATGGTGTATTTTTGTAACATAATGGTGTATTATTTTGGAAATATATTATATTTGTTGTAACATAATAGTATATGTTTTTGTAACATAATGAATTTTGTATCATAATAATTTATATTTGTAACATAGTTTACTTCTTGGAACATAATAGTATGTTTATTTGTACCATAATGGTGTATTTTTAGAATATAGTATATTTTTTGTTACATAATGGTGTATACTTTACTATAGTATCAGTATTTTTCCAGTATTTGTACATGTATATTTCATCCTCAGTACTTTTTCATACATGTACATTTTTACATTTATTTCCTGGTCTTGTTTGTGTTTTTTTTTTTCTCTTCCCGTAGATGAATAGATAATTATCCTTATCTTTGTGGGTCAGTTCTATATCTGTAACATAAACCGTCACCTTCAGTCTGAGTTGTTTTACGATGCGTTTACAACAGTTTTTATAAATTAAAAAAAGAAAAAAATGAGTTCAAACTGTCCTGAACACTGAACTGAACTGAACATAAACGGTGTCCCTGTTTAGATCTGTAAGGGTTAAAGGTCGGCTCTCATTGATTTTATTTGGACCTTGTAATGAAGACGTGTCCTTGCATTAATCACATGTGATTGGCAGGTGTGATTGACATCTCACTTATGACCCCGCCCCCTGTTTTTTTTTGTCTGATTATCAGTCACTTTACCCAAAAAGTACTGAACCAATATCCATGCAATTTTCAGTAAAGATGTAATATAGTCCAAAATAGATTCCGTTGCATTTTGGTGAATCTAGGTCAAAGGTCAAAGTCACCAAAATGCATTTTCACAATGATCAGAGATAGGGCAAAACAGGAATATCCTTTTCCTTCCTGGATACTCCATTTTACATATAGCTTCTTTTTGCTCTCACTGTTGATGTGCATTGACATCAGAAAATTGAAGGACAAATTTGAGGACTCTAGGTCAAAGGTCAAAATAGTAGCTTGGATATATTCATCGATTCATCTCACAGACTTCCAGTGAGCACCAAAATACCGTTCTTTCAATTTTGCATGTCATGTGAATAGATTTTGATCTATCGGAGGCTCAGGGGTCACTGGGTCCATAACTAAAAAACTAAAATAACAGAAAAAACTGTGAAGATGGAGACCTGGTTAAGAAACCTGGCATGGGCTTCAAAATGATGTCATGACCTTTGACCTTAAATTACCAGGAAGGGTTAACATTAAGGTTACATCCATCTATAATTCAGCAAATGTCTATCTGTAGTGTTCCTGTTTGTCAGTGAAACCTGCACAAGTCCACCAAATGATCCAACATTTGGAGGGTGTCTTTCCACTACTATGGCGGATTACAGTGCAAAGTTTGACACCATTACTACATATAACAACAAAGATATTAAACCAGTTTAATTTTTTCTTTCCAAGTTTGTCCTTGAGTGGCCTTGAAAGGTCAAACCCATAATCTCACATTTTGAGAGGAAGGTGAAATGTTTGTGAGGGGGTGGAGTTTGTTGTTTTTATGTAATGATTAATAATGTACACAATTTTTTCCAAATGCTTAATTACATTTACAGTTTGACATAAGTTAGCATTTAATATTAACTGACTTCTGACCTCTCTGTAGCTCCTCCACTTTTCTGTGTCTGTGATGGAACTATTTGATTTGTGTTGTTTCAGGTGGTGCTCATGTGATGGAACTGTTTGGTTTGTGTTGTTCCAGGTGATGCTCATGCGATGGAACTGTTTGGTTTGTGTTGTTCCAGGTGGGGCTCATGTGATGGAACTGTTTGGTTTGTGTTGTTCCAGGTGGTGCTCATGTGATGGAACTGTTTGGTTTGTGTTGTTCCAGGTGATGCTCATGCGATGGAACTGTTTGGTTTGTGTTGTTCCAGGTGGTGCTCTTGCGATGGAACTGTTTGGTTTGTGTTGTTCCAGGTGGTGCTCATGTGATGGAACTGTTTGGTTTGTGTTGTTCCAGGTGATGCTCTTGCGATGGAACTGTTTGGTTTGTGTTGTTCCAGGTGGTGCTCTTGCGATGGAACTGTTTAGTTTGTGTTGTTCCAGGTGGGGCTCTTGCGATGGAACTGTTTGGTTTGTGTTGTTCCAGGTGATGCTCTTGCGATGGAACTGTTTGGTTTGTGTTGTTCCAGGTGGTGCTCTTGCGATGGAACTGTTTGGTTTGTGTTGTTCCAGGTGGTGCTCATGTGATGGAACTGTTTGGTTTGTGTTGTTTCAAGGTGGTGTTCAGTCGCTTTTGCAGCCCATGTGACATTAAGGAACTGTTCTGCACGGCGCTCGGAGTCTCACGGTAAACACAACTTGTTTTCTGCACCATTTAGCTCAGGTTTTGACAGTTTAAGATCAAACACAAACATAAAAACAAAGGTACTAAAAGCAGAACCATCTTTCATCTGCAGCTCAGCATGTTCTAGGATCAGAGGGAAAATCAGACAAAGAAACAAATTTTATTACAATAGAATTTATTCTATTCTATTAGATTATATTCTATTATACTATTATGTTCTATTCTATGTAGAGTTCAGTGTAAATATATATATATATATAAAAATGCAGTCCATTTAAATAGAAGCCTTTTAACAAAGGTTGTAAACATCTGTTTCAGAACAGGCCTGTGTTAACATTAGCATTAAAGCTAGCGTTGGTGTTAGGGCTAGGGTTAAGATTAGTTTTAGCATTAGGGCTAGTATTAGGATTAAGGTTAGTGTTAGCATTAAGGCTAGCATTAGGGTTATGTTAGCGTTAATCTTGGCAATAACGTTAGTGTTAGTGTAGGCATTAGGGCTAGTATTGGTAATAGTGTTAGGGTAGTGATTGTGTTAATGTTAGGATAGGGCAGGGCTCTACAGTGCGCCCATATCACTTGCATTTGCGAGCAAATATTTCAGCATGCGAATGAGGAAAAAAAACAGGCGCACATGTGCGAGTGCTTCTTGCAGCACACAATAAGGCACACAGACCTGAGGAGTTAATGAAAGTCTACTAGAAATGAATTAAAACTGCGTGAACAGCTCCACATAGTAAAGACGAGCATGGCACATAACATTGAAAGGATTAATCATTCTAAAATGTATCTAATAACAAGGCAGCCAATACAACGTTCTAAAATGTATCAAACATTAAAACAGCGCGAAAAGCTCAGCAAAGAAGGAAAGCAGAAAATTACCTCGTCAAGATGCAAAGTATAGCAGCGTTTTTTAAAAGCAATAATGACAAAAACAAGAATAAAAGGACGAACGAAGAAGAAAGTGTTGGCCAAGCGATGAAGAAAGCTCAAACATCGGGGGAAGTTCAAACGCTCGCGAAAGTGTACAAGTTCAATCCTGACTGGCTCAAAGACTTCGAGTGGTTAGAGTACGATGCTACGAAGTTGGGCCCCTATTTTTTTTTTTGTGTGCTCCTAAATTTTTTAACTTAGGGGCACGTGTGGTCCTGGAAAAAAAAGTTAGTGTAGAGCTCTGGGATTGGGCAGTGGGCAGATGCTAAAGCATCTGCACAGGGAACTGGACGACCCCGCCCCCACAAGTGTCGGGCTGATGGGGCTCGTTAACTGTGGCAGGTAGTCCATTTAGGGGAGTAAACTCCGAAAAAAATCCAGATTGGAGCCCTGTAGGCAGTTGGCCAAGTATTACGAGATTTTCCGGCAACTCCTGCAGCTCCTCTGGCACTGACTGTATTGGCTCACCTCTCCGTCGGACCCTGCCAGCAATGTCGAGAGGGGGGTCCTCATGAGTGGGCACCTCAGACCATCCATACATAATGCCCTGGCCTATACCTGGAGAGGATATTCCAGAGCTGCTGATACCCAGCGGCTAACTAAACACGGGTGACAACAGTTACAAGTTATAAGTCTAGGCGTATTGGCATAAGCCCAGGTGCTACGAGTCATCTCCATCGGTGGGAGGGATCCTCGCTTCCTATTGGTCAACTACCACCCACCCTAGCTGGGCAGCCCCCGGCCGATTAGGTGTTGACACGCCACAGACTGCTTACTACAAAGGGTACTTGGGGCTTAGGGCAAAACCTGAAATGCAATCTGTAACCCCTGCACCAGGCAAACAAAGAAAGAGCAAACTTCCAGCACTACAGCTTGCAACACAGAACATCAGAACAATGTGTCCTGGCCTCTCTGACGACCCTCAACAAATTGACGATGCCAGGAAAACTGCCATCATTGACCGTGAGCTTGGAAAACTCAACATCGATATCACCGCCCTCCAGGAGACCCGCCTTACCCCCTTCCCTAGTCTCAAGGAACAGGAGTACACTTTCTTCTGGCAGGGGCTGGAGCAGGATGAACGCCAACTGCATGGCGTCGGCTTTGCAGTGCGCAACTCCCTCTTCTCGTCAGTTGAACCTCCTTCGCAAGGGACCGAGCAAATCCTGTCTCTTCACCTTACCACCTCCATGGGCCCTATGCACATCATCAGTGCTTATGCCCCTACCCTGTCTACAATGACCTGGAGTTGAGGGTAAGAGCAGTACCAGCCAAAGAAGACCTGTTCCTACTTTGAGACTTCAATACCCTGGTAGCCTGTGGCATCAAACTGGTCTACGTTGAACATGCTGTCACAAACCACACTCAGTGGTGATCGGCAGTCAAATCCGGGGTTCAACAGGCAGAGGATCAGCGAGAACGGTCTAACGAAGAGAAGAGGACTCGTCAAAGACAGAGGCTGCAACCTGTGTCCTTCACAGCCCCCGGGAAGTTTATCTGCAGCACCTGCCAGTGGACCTGCCGTTCCCACATCGGCCTCTATAGCCACTGCACTCTTAACTGACTACAGTGTGTAGTTCCATTGTCTCTTGAGACAGACGGATGCCAGAATAATGTTAGGGTGAGCATTAGGGTTAGTGTTGGTGTTAAGGGTAATGTTAAACGTTGGTGTAGCATTAGAATTTGGATTTGTGTTGGTGTTACGATTAGTGTTGGCTTTGCTGTTAGGGTTGGTGTTAATTAGTATTTACTTCATTTAAAGCATTGGTTTCCACATAATCTTGTGTATGCGTTTGTTCCAGAACCACAAATCTGTCACTACTGGACTCAACTGGAGCCATGGTGTCCATTGACCCCACTATGCCTCACAACACTGAGCGGTAAAGGAAGCCACGCCCACCACCATCCACCAACTCGCACTGACAGAAACCATAGCCACGCCTCCCACCCATCCTCATACTGATGGAAACCACACCCTCATCAACGCACATGGATGGAAACCACACCCACCAGCCACTCACACTGATGGAAATTATGCCCACCACTCATTCACACTGACTGAAGCCACGCCTACCATCCACTCACACTGAGGGGAGCCATGCCCACTACCCAATCGACTCACACTGATGGAAACCATGCCCACTAGCCACTCACACTGACATAAACCACACCTACCACACACTCACACTGATGTAAACCACGCCCACCCCCACTTACAGTGGTATAAACCACAACCACCAGCTTCATCTTGCATTTTTAGAAAGGAGCCACTGGGACCACATTCAAAGTGTGGGATTTACCGTGTAGAATTTAGAGTTCTGATACAATCAGCTGATGCAGAACTAAGAAATCACATGGTACATCTAACATGTAACTCCACCCACTTTCTACAGCCTCACTGACTGCACAGAGAATAGTACACCAGTGCAACCACAATTCCTATTCTATTCTCTATATACGGTCACCAATTTGTTGTTTTGTCCAACAATAACATAATGTACTAAAGTTCCTCAGTTAACCACAGTGCAGTGACTGTAGCTGTTGTTTTATTAAATTTAACCATAATGCATCTGTTGTTTTTCTGTGTACGTCAGTAAATCCAGCTTTAACATCAGACCAAAGTCCTACTGATTAATGTGATTGATCTACAGACGTTAAGTTCCTACTAAAGTACTGTGGTGGGGGGGTTAATTACCACAGACCTGGACTTTGATCACACACACACATACACACACACACACACACACACACTCCAGTTTTGGCTCCAGATGCTTCTGGACTGTACTTTTCCAGAATGGACACTCAATGATGAGGAGGTCAGTGTGGCCCCTCCCACCACTGTAAACTCCAGATGATTAGAGGCAACATTTAGTGGGCATGTGTTTGTGGGCCTTATCTTATCTGAAGAGTCTGAAAACATCCACTTGACAAACCTTATCCAGTTGTTAATGTTCAGCGTGCATTCAATCAGAGGCACAGACGGTGGCGGCAGTTTGTGCAGCAGCATCGCTGACCTCCAGGTGTGTTTGTATTAAAGGTCACCATACAGACTGGTTCAAGTCACTGGAGGACAACTGGCAGGTGAGTAACTATGACCACACACACACACACACACACACACACACACACACACACACACACACGTTCGTACGTGGAAAAATGATGTAGGCTCAATTGTTGCATTTGTGGTATTCAGTATTTAAGGATAGCCCAGGACCAGTCCCTGAGGCACACCTGATGAATGAATATCCTTGGTTATTGCACATGTTACAATAAAATTATGTCCCTGGTGAATACTGGTCCAAATGTGTTGGACTGAGTTCACCTTGTCTATTTGTCACATTTAACTTTGAGTTCTATCAGTTTTACTCATTTCCATCCAAGTCCAAAAATGTGTCATTAAGATCATGATGATGATGAAATGGACAAAAGTTTAACTAGGTTGTTTTTTTCTGCTGAATTATCCTATAAATATAAAATGTCTGTCTGTCTGTGACATTATTGGATGTTTTTCCATTTATGTAGAATCAGGAGGATGATCCATGTGAACACACATCTGAGATAAACATCTATAAACTAAAAAATCCCATAAACACGTCAGTCGTGCAAACAATCCAGTTGTATAAAAAGTTCACTTCAGTCGTATAAATGCAGTGGTTTATGAGTGAACATCAGAGCAGCAGCAGAGTTCAACCAGGTTAACAACCTCAGAAAATGTTAACTTCTTGCCATCATTAACACATGAGACACAAACAAGTGTAAAGGAAAATACCATCCCATAAACAGTTCAGTTTGGTCATATAAACTGTTCAGTCATATAAACAGTTCACTTCAGTCGTATAAACAGTTCACTTCAGTTGTATAAACACTTCAGTCGTATAAACAGTTCAGTTCAGTCGTATAAACAGTTCACTTCAGTCGTATAAACAGTTCACTTCAGTCATATAAACAGTTCAGTTCAATCGTATAAGTAGTTCAGTGGCATAAACATCTGAGAAGTTCATGAGTCCGAGGAGTCCACGCTGGCTTCACATAACTGACATCTATGGGTTTGTTTACCACAGCATACCCCAGGTACCTGAATGTAGCTTTATCTGCAGCTAACTTTGGGGCAGAGTTATGAGTCTGACTGACAGGATGGAAGTCATTTACTCCTGATCAGGAGGATAGACTGGAAAAAAGGAGTGTGATTAACTGGAGGAAAGACCACAGTGGACCCTACCCTCACTAAAGGCCCTGGTAGACCCCCCTCCTTACTAAAGGCCTCGGTGGACCCCACCCTCACTAAAGCCAGTACTGTTGTAACTTTATTATTTTATAACAGTACCTGGGTCAGTGCCTCCTTGCTTCAATCTAATATATATATATATATATATATATATATATATATATATATATATATATATATATCAGGAATCGACATAGCATCAATCATCAGTACAAAGTTGAATTAATCATATTTTCTTCTTTTTTTATACACAGAACAGAAGGAAAACAAAGAACAATATCTCAGTGTTACAAATTGACAGCAAATCAATAAAACATCAGGAAACATTTTAACCAACCAATATGATGATACTTCAACTGTAGATTAGCCATAAAAGAAAACATACATTAAATTAGAGAAAAAGAAAAGAAAATATACAAATATTGGTGAAAATCAGGTAAACCCCCCCTCCCCAAACAAACAAACAAACAAAAAAAAACCTGGGGGGGGGGGTCTACTCCAAGGCCAGAGTTGGGAAGGATTTAAAGTAATGCCCTATTCACACGGGATAAGTATTACTTATGGACCACTGGTAATTATGGAGAATGTCTGAGTGCTTAGTCCCATGCGAATGTGCCAAGTCTGTGATTTGCTAGGTAATAATTCCACCGCAAATTACCTCCTGTGTTTGGGTGAAAAACAGACGTCCAGAGGTAATTCCAGTCCCGTCTTAATGCAGATGTCTGTGTTTGTAATTTCAATTGCGTGCCATTTGTCTTTTTCTGGAGTGAATAATGGAGGATGTGGCTGAAATTGTGTGGCAACATGTGACAAAAGGAAGATATGGTCACACCATATTTATAATATTTATATTCAGTATTTATAACTATCTGAAGTTGTGTTTATAGATTCAGTCGGCTGTTTTCTAGAGGGAAGGCCTCCGCTAAGAACAACCGATTCTGTAATCTGGAGAGTGTTTTTATCTGCACTAACCCCGCTCTTATTTTGAAGGCGTGGAGCAAATTTACAGACTGCATCCCTGTCAATGGCATTTACTCCGTTTATTCTTATGCATACTTTGTTTTCATACTACCTTATTAATGTATTGAGACCAAACAGGATGTTGTGAATTACAACATATCTGACCATAATGTCTGGAATTTGCATGAATTAGACGCTTGTTTATCCCGTCCAAATGAACCACACAATAACACAGAGGTACGGAGGTAATTGCAAATGACCAATGGTCCACAGATAATACTTATCCTGTGCGATTAAAGTATAATTCATGAAAGGGTTCCATTTCTGAATAAACCTATTAGAACTGCCTTTCACTGTAAATCATATCTTCTCCAATTTAAGAAAAGACATAACATCATTAAGCCACAAAGAAATAGATGGAGGTTTAGGAGATTTCCACTAAAGAAAAATGTGGCGTCTCACCAAATAGGATGAGATGGACAGTATTTTTGATTGTGAAGAATTTATTTTTAGTTGTTCAAAAGCTATCCCAAATATTGCAATGGAATGTATCTGAATACAGAGTACCTTTGTTAAAATTTAAAAAAATTCACTCCAGAATTTGTGTAACTTGGGGAAAAAGAAAAAAACCATATGGCTCAAATTACAAGAAGAGGCATAGCATCTGTTGCAACGGTCTGCAATATTTGGAAATATTTCAGATAATTGAGATTTTCTAAAATGGACTCTATCAGGGCTGTAGTCAAGACCACCTTTGTCGAGTCCAAGACCAGGACCGGTTGAGGCCAAGTCAAGACTGAGTCCGAAGAGGTTCAAGTCCAAGACAAGATGGAGTCCAAAAGACTCGAGTCCAAGTCAAGACCGATTCCAGGACAGAAAAAAAACAAGTTGTATGCATGACAGTATAAATTCAATATTTTGGGGTTATTTGTTGATCTAAAAGCAAAAACATTGTCACAATACCCAGGATTTCTAAGTAGAACCATTCCCCTGGATATGACATCATCTAATCTAAAGAAAACACAATGATATAAGGTGATACCTATAGTTAAAAGTATAACTGATACAAACACCAAACAACTATTATTACCACTGATAGGTACTAGTACTGAGCATTTGAGCAACTAATTGACAGTATAGTTTCAGTCCAGACACAGATCAGAACGACCAGTTTTACCAGTTTACTCCTGAGGTTGTTTTATGCCTTCACTGGAAAAACAGTATTGTATCGTTTTGTTATTTAGATGTGTGTTAATGAGAAACACATCTATTTTTAGAAAACATTAAAGTTTGGTTAAATAAAAATGAACAGAGTGCAGTTTAAAATGTCATCTTTTTTATTTCTGAACAAAGTGCAGAAGTTATTTACTGAGAACATGCGCACACACACAGGTTTACTTTACTCTAAGTGAATGTTACCGTAAATGCTCGAGCCTTTGTGTAGCTGCTCCCCTTTGTAACACCAGTACAGTATCACACAAACAGAAGTAAACAGAAGTTTATGGAGGACACACGCACGCACACATGTTTACTTTACCCTAAAGTGAACTTTACAAATGTAATTCACAACAACCAATCATTTGTTTTTTTTTTTTTAATATGATGAAACCATATTTTAAAGGAAACTTTCTGTGTGAAATTTTCCTTAAACTGCAGCTGAGGAGAATCATGACCAAAGCACAGGGTGAACATGAAGGCTGTGACACATGCAAGGAAAAGGGGGGGCATCAATGTGTAACTCTGTCCACTGTTGGCTCCTCAGATAAGGAGGAGCTCTTCCAGAATGTTCTGACGCAGGTGGCAGAGCAGTTCTCCAGGTGAGAGACAGTTGCTGCGGTTACCACGGCTTTCATTCACCACAGCTGTTTATATCTGAACACAGAGAGTTGTACAAATGTTATACAAATGTCATCAATTATTATTATATTACTCTTCTATTATTATCACTTTATTAGAATGTTTATCCCGTCATTACATATATATATATATATATATATATATATATATATATATATATATATATATATATATATATATATATATATATACTGTATATAATATATTCCCAACCGCAACAGTATATTGTCTTGTGGGCTCACCACCTGCGAGGGGAGGCAGATGGGTCCATTGCTTTGTGGATTGGGCAGCAAACCAAGGCGGTCCAATCTTCAGTTATGGAAGCTGGCTTTAGGGACATGGAATCATTGCCACTCTATGGCGGGGAAGGAGCGGGAGCTTGTGGACGAGGCTGAGCGTTATGGGCTGGACATCGTCAGCCTTGCCTTAACACACTCTGGAGCCCAAGTCCTTGAGAGGGGTTGGAACTTGTCCTTTACTGGAGGTGCTCCAGGTGACAGGCGAAGAGCAGGGGTTGGCTGGTGGTTAGTCCCCAGGCTCTCAGCCTGTATGTTGGGGTTTACCACAGTGGACGAGCGGGTTGCTTCCCTGCGCCTTCGGGTCGGGTAACGGCTACTGACTGTTGTCGGTGCATATGCACCGAACAGCACTTCAGAATACCCACCCTTTTTGGAGTCCCTGGGATGGGCACTGGAAAGCACACCGAAAGGGAACTCTATTGTCCTACTGGGGGACTTCAATGGCTGTGTGGGCGATGACAGCATGATCTGGAAAGGGGTGGTTGGGAAGTATGGTCTGCCTGATCTAAACCAGAGTGGTGTTGAGTTATTGGACTTCTGTGCATGTCACAGTTTGTCCATAACTAACACCATGTTGAAATATAAGGATGTCTATTAGGTGCACTTGGACATCCTATGTCGGCGGGTGAAGCGAGACCAGTGTGTGTATATACGTGTGTGTATGTATGTGTATATATATATATATATATATATATATATATATATATATATATATCAAAATGACCAAAAACAACCAAAGTGATCAATAAAAACCAACAAAAATGCACAATAAACCAACAAATTAACACATAACATGAACAAATACACAGACACAAACGCAACAAAAAAGTAAATAAAAAAAAGGAATGTAGAAAAATAAGCAAAAAAAGAACAAAAACAAATATTTACAAATGAATACATAACACTTTATTGCTTCTTTATTGGTTTCCCATGATCCTTTGCATATTTTCGTTCACAGAGCCTTTAAGATCAACGAGCTGAAAACAGAAGTCACCAACCGTCTGACCATGTTGGAGAAACGAGTGGAATGTAAGTGACACAGAATTGAAAAATTTCACATGGGATACGTACTCCACTACATACTTACAGAACATTATATATATATATATATATATATATATATATATATATATATATATATATATATATATGTAAAAATCCAACATTTGGAGTCTTAATAGTAAATATTTCCCAAGTTCAGATCATTTGACGTTGGTTGGGGAAACCTGAAAACTGAACCCAAAATCAGACTGTAAATTTTGGTCCATTTTCAGCTTCTATAACGAATGAACAAAAGTTCAAGTTCTGACATTTACACAATTATTTCACAGGAATCTATTATAGTCCCAACAAATGATAACGCATATACTCTACCTTTTCAATTACCACGTGATACAAACCGTAAAATTAAAAACCACCTTGTTTTGAGATGATATTTGATTTAGACCATCCAACGTCTAAGTGTCCGTTACCATTGGATATGCAATGACTAATGCTGCTCCAGGTGGAAAAAACAATTCAACATAATTGACATATTTTTTGCAAATTTTTCTCCTTTTATGTTATTTTTAGCCAATTTCTGTAAATTTTTATCCTTTGTTTTGTCAATTTTGAGCTTTTTTTTTCATTATAAATAATTTTTTGTTAATTTTTAGCCATAAAAATACATTTTAGCCATTTTTGTACATTTTTATCCTGTTTTTCTCATCTCGTCAACTGAACCTGCTTTATCCTCACTCTGGTCACTGGGGGCCTAAACCAGCTACAATGGGCGAAGGCGGGGTACACCCTGTATGAGTCTCCAGTTCATCTCAGGGCTGAACATATATAGACAAACAGTCTCACATTCACACCTATGGACAACTTAGATTAACCAATTAACCTATCAGTGCATGTGTTTGAATGGTGGGAGGAAACCAGAGCACCCAGAGAAAACCCACGCAGACACGGAAAGAACATGCTAACTCCACACAGAATTGTCTAGTGTGGGAATCAAACCAGGGTCCTTCTGTCTGTGAGGCACGAGTACTAATCACTGCACCACTGAGCCTTATCCTGTTTTGTTCATTTTTAATAATTTTTAGCCATTATTGTTAATTTTTAACCTTTTTTGTTGTTGTTGTTGTTTTGGAGGGGGGGGGTGATGTTTTTTTTTTATATTTTTTTTCTCCACATTTTTTTTCTTGGTGTATTTTTGTAGGAAATTTAAGCATCCCCTCAGACACAACAGTCATGGCACAACTGTTTTAATTATGATTAATCATAATTACTCCAAACCCACCCTGTGATTAATCTGATTAAAAAAAAAAAAAGATTAATTGGACAGCTGTATTTATTTGTTGTTGTTTTTTTTTCAAGTTGATGGTCTGTGTTTGTTTGCCTGCTAGTGAAGTGCACCATGGGAGTTGGAGTTGCTGTTTAATGTCAGCTTTGCATGTTTTGCTGGTTTTGTGTTGTCCGTGCACACGTTTGCAGTGTTTGCATGAAGATGAGCACACACTGGGCTGCATGTCGTCTAAATCTGTGTTCCGGTTTACGAGACTGCGATTAGATAAAAGTGGAAGCGGCATGTTCTGTTCGCGCCCGGTGAGGCCGTCGACCTCAGCACGAGAATGTGCTGAACAAGAAGCTCAGACGTACACCAGCGTGTGGTTGGACTCACTGTTACGCAACAAACGACCTTTGACTGCTTCTGTTTTTCAACCTTTCTGAAGAAACCTGCCTCTATTGGCACTGGGGGGTGGGAGGGGCTAAAGGAGGAGTGGGAGGCCATAGGTGTAGTGGTAGGAGCTGATATGGATACATATATGGAGTGTACCACCACCAGAGTGAGAATGTGAGGGTGAAAAAACTAATGGATCTACTGTACACACTTTGAGTATGTGTTCATAGAAAACCACAACATTAATCTAATATTTTTTATTCTTTTCTCCATTTTGTTTTGTTATCTTTGTTAATTTTCCCCTTTTTTGTATTCAGTTCCTTTTATTCATTTAGTGTCTTTTTAGTTTGTTTTATTCAGTTTTTGTTTATTTTGGGGTTTTTTGTTTTGTTTTTCTCAGTTTTTGTAGGGGGGTGTGTTTCCTTTCATTTTTGTTCATGACTTGTTCATGAGTTTTATAAGTAGTTCTGAGTTTCCTGGTTCAGTTAAAACTATAGCAACATTTATTTAATCAGACTTTGGCTGCAATAAAAGATACAAGAGCTGCAGAAACCAATAAAAAACATGAAGAGAGACAAACGTGCACAATACAAACATGTGCATGAAGACAAACATGTCCATAGAGACAAATAAATGTGTAGAAAGACAAATAAACATGTTCACAAATAAGCTGTACACAAAAACAAACATTTGTACAAACATAAGCATGTCCAGAAAAACACATAATCATGCAGAAAGACTTTTTTGGGTTATTTTGTTTATTTTTTGTTCATTTTGAGCCTCTTTTTTTTTTTTTTTTTTTTTTTTTTAATTTTGTTCGTTTTTTTTCCATTTTGTATCATTTTGGTTTTTATTTGTTCATTTCTATTTTTCCATCCATCATATTTCTTTTTTGTTTCTTTTTCTTTATGAATACATTTTTCTTCATGAACTGCGGTGCGTTCAGGAACAGCTTGTTCATCCTCCCAGCTCGAAAAGGTCACCCCTTACCCCCCCACTGTGCTCTGGCTCCCGTCAGAGTAGGTGACCATGGCGACCGAAACGATGAGAGGAGGCAATCTGTGTGGGCGCCACACTGTTGCTGTAGCAACCAGGTATCTAGGCAATTGTCGCTCTGGTGTGAAGTGGCAGAACGTCGAGTCAGAAGAAAAAGGACAAATTTGATCATTCTGGCAGTAACCAGGATGTAAAGGATGCGAGGAGGGCTGATGGAGCTTTGCCCACTGCCCATCATGTCCTGCTGTGGCCTTGGCAGATGGCGAATATTTATCCCTCAGTTTATTTACAGAGATGAAAAGTTTAGCAGAAGTGTTGTTCAGATGCATGTGCTTTGTGTCTGACATGTGAGACTCCAGGTTATGTAACTGTGGGACTGACCATGTGAGTCCCACACACACACACACACACACACATACATATACACACACACACACACACAGGCCATGACTCATACATGTCACGTCGCCCACGATCGGTTTGATCACATATAGATTCACTAACGATTAAAAGAAAAAATGATGATGATGATACTATTAACTAGAAAAGCACTTTAAACCCACTAGCCTCAGTAAGTTTGCAACCTATGTAAAATCTTTCATGGAGGACTATAGCCTCACCGATCCCTGGCGTTTCTTGAATCACAAAGGGAGAGACTATTCTTTCTTTTCTCATGTGCATCACACCTACAGTAGAATTGATTATTTTTTTGTTGATAATTTGTTGATTAATTGTCTGAGCTCCTGCAAATACGATAATATTAGTGTCTCTGATCATGCCCCTCTTGTACTTAAAATGTTCTTTCAAGGAATTGACCCTATGAAAAGGCACTGGAGGTTGGACCCATTATTACTTACAGATGAAAATATAGTTTCCAATATCTCACATAAAATTAAGACTTTTCTAGAGGAGAATAAAACACCGGGTATAACTAACAATATAATATGGGATGCTATGAAGGCATTTCTTAGGGGAGACATAATCTCTATTGCAGCATTTAAAAGACGGGTCATGACACAGTAACAGAAAGTGATTTCAGATCAACTCTTGAATATTGACCAGCAGTATTGTCAATCCCCTTCACCAGCTCTATACAAGGAACGCTTAAGGTTACAAACCAAACTGAATGTACCGTCTACTCGTCAAGTTGAGGGTTTCCTGATGAGGAGCAAGAGTGAATATTACGAACATGGCGAAAAACCTAATAAGCTCTTATCTAATCAATTGCGCGGAATCAGAGCTCAGCAAATCATTTCTGGGGTCAAGACAGATAAAGGAGAGGTTATGTCGGACCCAAAAGTAATAAACGATGTATTCGCAGAATTTTATTCAAACCTTTATATGTCTCAGTCAAACACAGATGTCAGGGATCTGCATAACTTTTTTGATTCAATAAATATGCCTTCAATTTCTCCGGACTTTAGGCAAACACTCGAAGCTTCTATTACCAAAGAAGAAATTCAATTGGCTATATCAGCTTTGCAATCAGGAAAACCTCCAAGACCTGATGGGTTTTCTACTGACTTTTAAAAAACATTTCCCAGGTGTTTTCAGAATCACTCAATTCTGGCTTGCTTCCTGTCCTGTTATGTTACGTCGACTGTTTAATATTATTTACACTCCTCATAACAATGCACCCGAATGCCTCATTAGTATGGATGCTGAAAAGGCATTTGATAGAGTTGAGTGGGACTATTTGTTCTTTACTTTGGAGAAGTTTGGCTTCGGCTCTGTCTTCTGTGCCTGGATTAAACTGCTTTATGTTAGACCATTGGCATCAGTACTAACAAATAGCCGCTATTCTGATTACTTTTGGCTCCAACGCGGGAAGAGGCAGGGCTGCCCATTGAGCCCCTTGCTCTTTGCCTTAGCAATAGAGCCGCTAGCAATTGCCTTGCCGGAGAATAATAACTTAGAAGGCATTAATAGGAGCGGCTTCGAACATAGTTTCACTTTATGCTGATGATCTTCTTTTATTTCTTTCCAACCCACTTACCTCTCTACCTACAGTGCTTAAAATTCTGGATAATTTCAGTAAGATTTCTGAGTATGAGATCAATCTAGATAAGAGTGAGTTATTTCCCATTAATGTTAAGGCCCACGTTCAGAATCTTAAGAAATTCCCTTTCAAAGTTGTTATTGATCATTTTAAATATCTTGGAATATGCGTCACTAAACAATTTGGCCATTTATTCAAATACAACTTCCTCCCTCTATTTGACTACAGCAAGCAAATTTTGGGCAAATGGTGCCCACTGTCATTGACCTTAATAGGTAGAATCAATTCCATAAAAATTATGTTGCTCCCAAAGTTTCTATATCTATTTCAGTGTCTCCCTGTTCTGATTCCTAAATCCTTTTTTAAGTCACTGGACTCTTTGCTCTGCTCATTTATATGGAATGGTAAACATCCAAGTCTGCTGAAAGCCCTTCTCCAAAGACCCAATCCCGCCGGTGGTATGTCGCTACCCAATTTTCAATATTACTACTGGGCTGCAAATATTAGAAACATGTTATATTGGAAAGACTTTTACTTAGAATCTGATGCTCCCATCTGGATTTCTATGGAGAATTATGGTAACAAGAATATTTCTCTACCAGCCATGCTGGGCGCACCACTCCCCATTACCATAGTAATGGGGAGTGGTGCAGTTATACCGCTAGTCATAACAGGACAGTTTGTCAGTCACTTAAAATCTGGCTTCAATTTAGGAAACACTTTGGCCTCCAGTCTTTGTCCCTTCAAAGCCCAATCGCTGTAAATCACTTATTTGTCCCGTCAACCTCAGATAGTGCATTTCATTTATGGCACCGAAAAGGCCTAAAATCATTCGTCCATAATGATGGACAGTTTGCAAGTTTTTCACAACTTTCTACTAAATTTGAAATCCCTTCTTCACACTTTTTTCACTTTCTCCAAGTCAGACACTTCGTGCAGGCCATGACTGCCCAATTTCCTGAAAAACCACCCATCAATCATATCGATGACATACTATCAATGAAACCTTCACGTAAGGGCATTATATCAGCCCTCTATAATCTAATATCAGGTTTCCAATGCTTGGCTTTAAATACCATCAAATTAAAGTGGGAACAAGATCTTAAGATTACATTTACAAACGAACTGTGGGACTCTATCCTTGGCCAGGTTCATACCATATCGATTTCATGACCTACTGTGGGTGTTACAAGGAGCAAATGATTCGATTTTGATGATGATCTGGAAGAGATCCTGGATTCTGGATCACTTTGAATTTTTACATTGCGGTGAATGGAAATACATTTCAAAGTGATCCAGAATCCAGGATCTCTTCCAGATCATTACCAAAATCTAATCTTTTGTTCCTTGTGACACCCACAACACGTCAGGAAACTTTCATTAAGATTTGTCCATAACTTTTTGAATTATCTTGCTAAGTAACAGACGGACAAACAAACTCCGGCAAAAACATAACCCTCCTTGGCGGAGGTAAATATCCCAATAATGATGATAATAGGTTGTCACGGTGGTGCAGTGGTCATGCCTCATAGACAGAAGGACCCTGGTAATCCAATATCGGACCTTTCTGTGTGGAGTTTGCATGTTCTCCTCATGTTTGTGTGGGTTTTCTCAGGGTACTCCAGTTTCCTTCCATCATCCAAAGACATGCACTGACAGGTTAATTAATTAATCTAAATTGTCCATAGGTGTGAATATGAGACTGATTGTTTGTCTATATATGTTCAGCCCTGAGATGAACTGGAGACTCATACAGGGTGTACCCCGCCTTCACCCATTGTAGCTGGATTAGGCCCCCAGTGACCGTAGTGAAGATAATTATGAGGATAAAATTAATATTAATGATGAGGATAATCCTGATGCTGACGATTAAAATATTAATAATGATGCTAATAATGCTAATCATAATATCATTGATCATAATCATATCATTGTTCATCTTGTGTATTTTTTGTTAATTTTTTTCAATGTATTAATTTTTCTTTTTTTTTTTACAATTTTTTTTCATTTTGTTCCCTATTCATTTTTTCTTTGTTTAATTATAATTTTTTGATTATTTTCTTTTCTCTTGTTTCTTTCTTTTTTAAAAGTATGTCCTTAAATGCTTTGGGTATTTTTCTTTTTTTTTTCTTTATTGTTTTCACTTATTTCATCATTTTTATCCAGTTTTTATCCATTTTTCTTAAATTCCTTCACCATAGTTTTTCTTTTCTCTGCTGTTTTTTTCTTTTTTCTTCACTTTGTATTTTCTCGTATGTTCAGGTTAAACATCTCTACGGGTCTTTTTTTGTTTTCAGTGGAGGGGATGAAGGTGGTGGAAATCGAGAAATGTCGCAACGACATAAAAAAACTACGAGAAGAAATGGTGTCGAGAAACAACAGGTGAGTGAAAAACGACAGCATAAAGTGAATGGGTTTATTTACAACACAGAAACCATTTTTAATACCCACAAGCAACTGGGGTTATGTCAGGGATAATCTGGTTAGGGTTAAACTGTTAGGTGCCAACATGCACAAGTGAGGAGCAAATAAAAGAAAAGGGAAAAAGAAGGGGCTCACTGAATAAATATTTTTAAAAAAACATTCAGATGATGCAGCAGGTGGTGAAGGCAGTGGGGCAGCTGAACCAGGGAAAACATAGCAAACTTTTTTTCTAGCCCCGTAATGTAGCCCCAGCACATGCGATACGCCATTCAGTAGAGGAAGCAAGGTACATTGAGTGAACACTGAAATGTAGGGCGGCTGTGGCTCAGTTGGTAGAGTCCAATGATCAAAGGGTCGGTAGTTCGCATCCCGGGCTCTAGTTGTCCACATCTCGAAGTGTCCTTGGGCAAGACACTGAACCCTGAGTTAGTCTCCCAGTAGGACTGACAGAACCTTAGAAACCTACTGGTGTATGAGTGTGTGTGTGTGTGGGGGGGTGAATGGGGTAAATGTGAGGCTAATATAAAGTGCTTTGAGCACCATGAAGGTGGAAAAGAACTATATAAGTGCAGAACATTTTCCATTTACAGGCCATTGAATTATTTCATAAACACAGCGGTTTAATAACACTGTTGCATGTATCTCATTGAAGCTAAGAATATGCATGTTAGCCTGCAATCATATCCTAATATGTCAAGCACGCTATGCTGAGCTGCACACCGGTTAGCTGAAAGCCAGTGGAATGCTGCCGCTTGTTAATTAAACCTTATTAATCTTGCCCGCCATTGGTTGGGAGAGATTATTGTAATCAGTGTGTGTGTCTTTCTGAATGTGTGTCTACAGAGACATATCACTCAGTGAATACTCAGCATGAAATTACATGGGCATATACATATAGCTAATGCGCACCAGATGCAATGATCCATTTGAGTACAGGTCAAAGGTTATCAGGAAGGTCATAATCACATTATTGGCTCTAATGCAAGAACAGGTTGTCATAGAAATTTGAGATTGGCTCAAAATAGGGGCGAAATTAAGCATTCTCTGAATACTTACAGTAGGTTTTCTAAGGTTCTGTCAGTCCTGCTGGGAGCCTAAGTCAGGGTTCAGTGTCTTGCCCAAGGACACTTCGACATGTGGACAGCCAGAGCCGGGACGCGAACCGCCATCCTTTCAGTCATAGGCCAACCAGCTCTACCAATTTAGCCACAGCTGCCCAACCTCAGATAGTTTAATGCAACGAATGAGCTATAAATGTGGTGTTTTGGGGTTAGTCTGTTGCTTTTGCTTAGACTGGATACCCTTCAAATCAGTGTACGAGTTATAATTTTAACCCTATGGAGAGGTAAGTCACGCCCTTCTACTTCCAGTCCATGGGTGCTTAGCTCGCAAAAAATTTGAATGGGAGTGAATGGAGGGAGTCAAGCTAAATTGTGATTCTGTTTGACAAGTGCTCTGAAATTCACATGTGATGGTGGTTAAAAAGAAATATTAGTGTGGCACCATCCGTTTTTGATGGGAAGCAAACTTTGCATTAGGTTTTATGTGGGCTTAGTAAGAGACTACAATGCATTGCGTGTGTGTCACACTCCGCTTAGCAGTGGTGTGGCGTCTGTGGTGACGTCACATGCGTGCCAGGCATGTAGTCCAAATTATTAACGGGTTTTATTCATAAATGAATCAGTTGTTGGTTAACAGAAGCAGTTGAAACGCACATCAATAATTATAATTTATTATGAGGTACAACATGTGTGTGATTCACATGACAAACCAGATACAATTTTAGCATTTTATTTCCCATTGAATACCATTCATTAATTTTGTGATCTCAGGCCCCATGATCCTCCCCGGAAGGAGCTCCCCATGCAGGTCTCTATTTTTTAAATAATTTTTTTAAAGGCAATGCATAGCGGTCTCTTGGACTATGACACATTTGCGCACTGCACAGCTTTTACATATATACACACACACATAAACACAACATCGGGCATGGTGTTGCACATATGTCTTTTTATCAATTTGTTACTGAAAATGTATCACTTGCTGAACTTGAATTTTGTTTCAGTGATGCATTAAAATGCAATGTTTAGCACCCGCATTACATGCGGATGCTGCCCCAATCCACCTGTCGATCTCCCGCTCCATCCTTCTGTCACTCGTGAATAAGATCCTGAGGTACTTGAACTCCTCCACCTGAGGCAGGACTTTCCCCCCTACCCGGAGAGGGCACTCTACCCTTTTCTGGTTGAGAACCATGGCCTCAGACTTGAAGGTGCTGACCTTCATCCCAGTCGCTTCACACTCAGTTGCGAACTGGAGGTCACTGCTTGTTGGAGCCAAGAGGATCACATCATCCGCAAAAAGCACAGACGAGATCCTCTCGTCACCGAACTCGACCCCCTTTCCCACCTGGCTGCACCTAGAAATTCTGTCTATAAACATTATAAACAGAACCGGTGACAAATGGCAACCCTGGCAGAGACCAACCCGCACCGGGAATGGTCCGACTTACTATCGGTTACGCGGACCAAGCTTTGCCCCTTCGGTACAAGGACTGAATGTCCCCCAGTAAGAGACCATCCACCCCATACTCCTTGAGCACCCCCCACAGGATAACTCTGGGGACACGGTCGTAAGCCTTTTCCAAATCCAGAAAACCATGTGGACTGGTTGGGCAAACTCCCATGCCCCCTCCAGCACCCCTGCAAGGGTAAAGAGCTGGTCCACTGTTCCATGTCTGGTATGAAAATCACTTTGCTCCTCTTTGATCTGCGGTTGTACTGTCATTTCCAGTACCCTGGAGTAGACCTTACTGGGGAGGCTGAGGAGTGTGATTCCACGGTAGTTGGGACACATCCTCTGGTCCACTTTCTTAAAGATGGGAACCACCACCCCAGTCTGCCACTCCAGAGGCACTGCCCCCAATGTCCGTGCAATGTTGCAGAGACGTGTCAGCCAAGACAGCCCTACAATATTCAGGCTCTGCCCATTGCGGAGTGACTTTACTGCCTTAGTGACTTCTACCCTACAGATCAATGCACCCGTCCCCTGGTCTCCCAGCTCTGCTTCCATCCTGGAATGCATGTTGGTGGGACTGAGGAGCTCCTCAAAGTATTCCTTCCGTCATCCAACTACCTCAGTTGAGGTCAGCAGCTCCCCACCCACACTGTAAACAGTGTGGGCAGATTGCTGCCTTCCCCCCCTGACACGCCGGATGGTTTGCCAGAACCTCTTTGAAGCCAATCGGTAGTCTTCCTCCATGGTCTCACCAAACTCCTCCCATGCCCGAGTTTTTGCCTTGGCGGCTGCTGCCACCGTGTCCCGCTTGGCCTGCAGGTACCAGTCAGCTGCTTCTGAAGACCCACAGGACAGCCATGCCATGTAGGCCCCCCTCTTCAGCCTGTCGGCTCCCCTCACCTCTGGAGTCATTTCGGGCCACAGCTCACTACAGCCGCTTCGGTAATTGTGGAGCTCAACAGAGCCCATTCAGGCTCCCCTCGACCCTCGGGACATAATTGAGGCTCTGCCAGAGGTGTGAGTTGAAGATCCACCTAACAGGTTCTTCTGCCAGGTGTTCCCCGCAGACCCACACTACCTGTTTGGGTCTTCCAGGTTGATGTGGCATCTTCCCCTGCCATCTGATCCAACTCACCACCAGGTAGTAGTTGGTAGACAGTTCAGCACCTCTCTTCACCCGAGTGTCCAAAACATACGGCCGCAGGTCTGATGATACGACTACAAAGTCGATCATCGACCGGTGACCGAGGATGTCCTGATGCTAAGTGCACTGATGGACATCCCTATGTTTGAACATGGTGTTAGTTATGGACAAACTGACTTGCACAGAAGTCCAATTACTGAAAACCACTCGGGTTCAGATCGGGCAGACCGTAGTTCACAACCACCCCCTTCCAGGTCATTCTGTCATCACCGACGTGGACATTGAAGTCCCCCAGTAGGACAATAGAGTCCCTTTTTGGTGTGCTTTTCAGCACCCGTCCCAGGGACTCCAAAAAGGGTGGGTATTCTGAGCTGCTGTTCAGTGCATATGCACTAACAACAGTCAGTAGCCGTTACCCAACCCAGAGGCGCAGGGAAGCAACCCGCTCGTCCACTGTGGTAAACCCCAACATGCAAGCTGAGAGCCTGAGGGCTAACAAAAAGCCAACCCCTGCCCTTCGCCTCTCCCCCAGGGCAACTCTAGCAAGGATTCGGGTTCCAGAGCCAAGGCAATGTGTCGAGGGGAGGCCGGCGATGTCCAGTCGATAATGCTCAGCCTCGTCCACAAGCTCCTGCTCCTTCCCCGCCAGAGAGATAACATTCCATGTCCCTAAAGCCAGGTTCCGTAATCAAGGATCGGACAGCCAAGGTCCCCGCCTTGGTCTTCTGCCCATTCCACAAAGCACCAGACCCTGGTGAGCCCACGCAACAGTCATTATTTACAGCCATTGAACATAAGTGCACTGCCTTCCCTGAGTGTTACAACATTATACGGTGGAAGAATGAAATTATTTCTCTTACCATTTTAGAGAATAAGTGGTGTATGATTAAAATAAACTCCATAGTCAGGGGTAGTGTACAAGGGAGATAAGTATCATGCATCCTTGAGAGGGGAGTCCTTTTGGATGTTTTTTATTTGTTTTGTTGTTTTGCTTTTCTATGATGCTACACAGGTGGAACACTTTTGAAACACTAAGTCTCTATCATGGATTTGTTGTTTGTTGTTTCCTGTTATTTAAGGGTTGGTATGAATAGAGACCGTGAGAACAGGGGTTGGGTGTGGGTGGTTGCTGTGTGGCAGTGTGGTTGCGTATGGGGGGACACTCAGATTATTTCATCCCAGGCCCAGCCAAAGCAGTCAACGGCCCTGGATGTTGGGTTTAATCTGTTCATGGTTAACCTTGTTAACTTGTTGTGTTGTGCAGTAACATCCTGGAAGATAATAAGAAACTGACTCCGCGCAGAGACGTGCCTTCGTATCCAAAGGTGAGTGTTTCCTCTGACACCCCCTCATGTTTATGCATGCCATAGAAAACCTGATTCACTAGGGTTGGTGTGGGTTGCATTTCCAAACCCCAAACCTGATGAATGCAGTGAACCATTAGGGCATTAAAAACTTCAGTTTTTTTCAAGTCGACTTATCTGTCAATAAAGTCGAGTCGCGTCAGCGGGTCATGATGTCATGACATTATCAGCAGAGAAACACAGACACACGGCTAAAAACACTAAACAAAAAACACAAACACTGTCTGTCCAGTAATGAGCAACGTGTATTAATGTTCACTGCAACGTAACAATGTCCACTGACAAGAGACAAACAGCATTTTAACTGCAATAAAACAAAGGCTAATGTTAGCAAAGAGTTTTCTGTTAAATGTAACTGTACAACATCAGTAGGTCAACATATGTCTGCATTTGGTCTGGATCCACAGCTCTAAAACTGGACTGTCCACACATCTGTCACATGTCCTTACTTTTTATATTACGTGTAAAAGTTTAAGGACAAAAAGATGAACACAACACTGTCCATATCATGTGCTGGGGGAAAACAGCATGTTGTCATAATGTGTGTTGTCAGTGCTGCTTATCACACAGGTTAGCTAGCGAATGCTGCTCACATCACTTGCATTAGCTGATACCTCTTCAGAGGCCGTGCGCTTTTTTTTTCATCTAAAGTGAAGTGTTTCTACACATGCGATGTGTCTGTCACTCTTGTTGTGTTAGCCCACCACAACTGTCTTACCTGCAGGTGTTTATGTCTGGTCTGTGTTCACATGCCGAGAGAGAGAAAAGAGAGAGAGAGAGAAAGAATAACATGCGACTTGTCGACTCCCCCAAATTTAAGTCAACTTGTGCTATGGAAGGTGACGTGTCGACCAGTCGACATTTTAGTTAATGCCCTAGTGAACTTGTAGATCTACAATGTTTTAAAACAGATAAAATGGTCTGCACTTATATAGCGCTTTTCCACCTTCATGGTGCTCAAAGCACTTTACATTAGCTTCACACTCACCCAATCACTCACACACACACACACACACACACACTCATACACCAGTAGGTTTCTAAGGTCTAAGGTCAGTCCTACTGGGGGCTTAAGTCGGGGTTAAGTGTCTTGCCCAAGGACACTTCAACATGTGGACAGGCAGAACCGGGACACAAACCGCCAACCTCTCTGTCATTGGGCGACCCACTCTACCAACTGAGCCACAGCCGCCCCATAAACATAAACATTCTGATTTTCACATGAAATAGCCCCAATTATTAAAAAATATATTATGTCTGATGGCAAGTACCAGAGGAGTGTTCCTACAGATTTGTTTCTTGCTATATGTGATCTACACAAATGCATAGAGCCCCCAAGCCACCAGGTGCCCCCAAACCTGCATGTTCAGCCTCATTTGAGGAAAATTAACATGTCCTATTTTTATCTGTAACTATCTTGTTTTTATTACATCCCTTATGTACTTTTAAAAAAACAACCTATGATATAAATAATTAGCTGTTTTTCTAACATCATTAGCTCATATTGATCACACGGTTAGTGACGGAGTGGAACAACAAGTATGATGAACAACTGGCAGCTGTGGTTGGTTGGTGTTGGCCCAATGACCGAGAGGTCGGTGGTTCGCGTCCCGGCTCTGGCTGTCCACACGTTGAAGTGTCCTTGGGCAAGACACTGAAACCTGACTTAGGCCCCCAGTAGGACTGAAAGAACTCCTACTCCTACTGGTGTATGAGTGTGTGTGTGTGAATGGGTAAATGTGAAGCTAATGTAAAGGGCTTTGAGCACCATGAAGGTGGAAAAGCGCTATATAAATGCTGACCATTTACCATTTACCCACCAGGCATTCCTGTTTGCCAGAATATTTAACAAAGCAAACCCTGTAATGACATCAAAAATAAGCTCAGCAGTTGTTGTATTTTCTTATTTAAAGTAAACATTTTAAAGTAAACATTTATGAAGGTGTAGAAAATGGACTATATTTTTCTGTGAAGGTGTCATTCCGCTGAAAACCACTTTTCCACAATTTGATGGGTCAC